>AP027107.1:23055221-23419079 GCA_028142955.1 Pinctada fucata | reverse complement strand
TGTAAATTTTCATTATTTTGACCTGCTTATCCGATATAAAAAAAGAGTCGGGATGAAAATAAGGTAGATCCACAGGAGCTCGATGCCAACAACCCTCAATGACACCCGCCCCTTCACGTCTCTCTATAGTCAATATATATAAGGAAAGTAGAGGTGGATATTCTTGTGGATCGTTGGCATCGAGTCAGGTTATCAGAAACATTTTTAGGCTCAATTTACAAAATGTACTTATGTTTCATGTCCTAATGTTTAAATCATCAATTTTATTTATACATGTCATGGCTTAAAAAACAAGTTTCGATTCATCCGTAAGAAATAGCACCTGGTCAGGTAACACCTGGACAGGGTAATTGTCAGCGCGGCAATCAACTGCAACGCCACCGCAACTCCCGGCGATCTTGGCACCGCGATGAAGTGATTTGCGGGGGTCAGCGGCGATGCTGAGGTGGAATTCCACCTTAAATAAGCCAGCCGCGGATAGGTGGGCTCAGTAAAAAAAACGCTTTGCCGTATGTGTAAGTAGAAATAAAATAAAAATCATATATTTACAAACTTATCATTTTGATTTTATATATAAATTTCTTTAAAAGGAAGAAAAAACCATAGAGTAACTGGAAATAGACACAAAAATTTCATTCTTACATATACATATAAATCATTTTGATTTGTTTACAGTTTACCAATTTAACTATCTGACTATTATACAGAAAGTTTATAGACCATTTCCGTCTTTGCATACGTGTTTGGTGCCTGGCATCTTTCCTATGGACTTTAAAATTCTAGGTTTTAAACATTTTTATTGAAAGAAATATTTGTGATTTATGTTCGGCCATGGACTCCGACCTCCTAATTTTCAAAGAAGTCGGTATTTGAGCTCCTCTTGTTTCTCTAATTTATCATATTTATTTTATTTAGGCCTGGCCAATATAAAATTCATTCGTTAGTTTCCCAGACACCACCACACGCTATAATTTTTCACCGACGAGACGTACGTTTTTTATGAGAAAAAAATCCGTCATGCCTAGTTTACGATCGCTGGTTAATTTCCGATCGCATGTTACTATCTATCTATCTATCTATTTATCTAAGGAAATAACCATTGTCCTGTAAATCCGTCTTTAAAATAAAAAATGTTCCAACGTACAATCAGCGCGCCGTGACAAGTCATTTTACGGCAACGTCCAATCTGCGAGTATAAGGTGTACGATAGAATAGAATTTCTTAAAGACTTTATTCACGGACTGTAAATAATATTCTAAGGAATTCTAAAGATATTGTTCACGTTGACGATTCAGCTCGAGCTATTGGCCACTTGTCGGTGAAAAGATGAAAATTACATGTAAAAGGCTCTGTTCGCGTGCGCAATACATTTTTATTTACTTTTTATGAAAAGTTACTAATCACTTTTCTTTTCCGTCCTCTATTCTATTCGTTTTACTTTATCTTTATTTATTTCTTTTTTTATTCGTCGTACCCCAAATTCGTTGAAATTTAGAAATTAAGAGAGTGAATATTAAGAGAGAGAGAGACAGAGACAGAGGGGGAGGGGGGGGGGTGAACTATACGGAATGCCATATCATCAAAATTGATAATAAAATATCCCCTATAGTAATGACTTATTCCATACCAAAAAAAAAACCCAAAGATATCCCCGACTCACAACACTGTCTACTGTATTATAATTCTAAAAACGGTAAATATCCCACCCATTGATTTTCTTTAAAAAAAAAAGGGGGGGGGGGGTTCGTGCGGGCGCGGTAATGCGATTATATTTTACAGGTATGCAGGTACAGTAATCTTCTATCTTCTGGCAGAGGGGTTGATAATCAACTTGTTTTTTCACACCTTTTTGGCTGACTGCGCAGAGTATAACGACTGTCCCTTTGCTTTACTGTTTTGATCATTAGCTCACCTCGACGAAGTTGAGTGAGCTTATGCTATAACCCCACGCGTCCGCGTCCGCGTCCTCGTCCGCGTCCGCGTCCTCGTCCGCGTCCGCGTCCGTGTCCGCGTCCGTGTCCGCGTCCGGTTAAGAAGTTTGGGGGTAGCTCAGTATCTGACAAAGTACTAATGCTACAGTAACCAACCAAACTTGCACAAGTGATTCATCTTTGGATGCTGAGGTGAACCCATGCATCGGATGCAGCATCTGACCTACATTTTCCGCTTGAGTGACTCGGTTAAGAAGTTTGGGGTAGCTCAGTATCTGACAAAGTACTGATGCTACAGTAACCAAACTTGCACAAGTGATTCATCTTTGGATGCTGAGGTGAACCCATGCATCGGATGCAGCATCTGACCTACATTTTTCCGCTTGAGTGACTCGGTTAAGAAGTTTGGGGTAGCTCAGTATCTGACAAAGTACTGATGCTACAGTAACCAAACTTGCACAAGTGATTCATCTTTGGATGCTGAGGTGAACCCATGCATCGGATGCAGCATCTGACCTACATTTTCCGCTTGAATGATTTGGATAAGAAGTTTGGGGTAGCTCAGTATCTGACAAAGTATTAATGCTACAGTAACCAAACTTGCACAAGTTATTCATCTTTGGATGCCGAGATGGACCCATGCATCGGATGCAGCATCTGACCTACTTTTTTCACTTGAGTGATTTCGCTTTTAAAAGCCAATATTGAGCAGAGTATAAGTGCTACATGTACCAAACTTGCATATTGGATGTATCTTTGATCAAACTTTCATAAAATGACCTTGACCTACTTTTTCCGCTTGAGTGATTTTGCCTTTAAAAGCCAATATTGAGCAGAGTATAAGTGCTACATGTACCAAACTTGCATATTAGATGTATCTTTGATCAAACTTTCATAAAATGACCTTGACCTACTTTTTCCACTTGAGTGATTTTGCCTTTAAAAGCCAATTTTGAGCAAAGTATAAGTGATACATGTACCAAACTTGCATATTGGATGTATCTTTGATCAATCTTTCATAAAATGACCTTGACCTACTTTTTCCACTTGAGTGATTTTGCTCTATAAAGCCAATATTGAGCAAAGTATAAGTGCTACATGTACCAAACTTGCTTATTGGATGTATCTTTGATCAAACTTTCATAAAATGACCTTGACCTACTTTTTCTGCTTGAGTGGTTTTGCCTTTAAAAGCCAATATACATGTACTAAGAAATATGTTTGAATTGAATTTTGCTGTTACGAGGTGAGCTTCGTAATCTGTGATTACCTATGTTTTTATATATGTCTTTAAAATTAATTAGAAAAAAAGCCCCCTACGGCATTGCCGGTAGGGGACTAACAAAAAAGAAGGGGGGGGGGGGGGGGGGGGGGGGGTAGCTAAGTTTACAATTGCTTTTGAATATGGGTGTTCAGGTCTACGTGCGGTAATGGAAATAATTTGGTAATCGCTGTTATCTATGTACTTTGAGAAAGACAACAAAATTAAATTAAGGTCCTAAGAAGCCCCCCCCCCCCCATCTTTAGGACCTAATCGTTTAATTTTGTAGAGTCTTGTAGTCTTTTGTAGAGTTTTGCAGAGTTCTTGAAATCTTCCAATTAAATGTCGGACATTTAGGGATTTTTATCTGTCCAAATAAAAGATATAACGTGCGATTTTATCGGACCCAAATTTTTTTTTTATCAGCAAATCATTATTTTGACTGACGGTTGAAAGACAGTTTTCTATGAAGAAAAACGGAAGGGGGGGGGGGGGGGCAGCATAAGATATTTTGCCTTACATGAATAATGGGGGGGGGGGGGGGGGACAGGTCAGACGACTTTTCTGCCTTACATGAATAATAAGAGCACTCTTGATGAAATAAAAATGTATACATATCATTTTTGTTGGCCGGATTGCAAGGCAATTCCGGTCTATAGATTGACGATGTCCGTCCGTCCGTCCGTCTGTCCGTCCGTCCGTCTGCCGTCAACATTTTGGTTAAGGTTTCTGGTTGAGGCAAAATCTAAGGAACTATATGCAGTAGAAACTTTATATTATACATGAAGCATGCCCATGACAAGACCTTTCAATTTATGCCATAACATTTGACCTAGTGACCTTGGACTTTGACCTAGTTAAACATTTTGGTTAAAGTTTCTGGTTGAGGCAAAATCTAAGTAACTATATGCAGTAGAAACTTTATATTATACATGTATGTTGCCCATGACAAGACCTTTCAATTTATGCCGTAACATTTGACCTAGTGACCTTGACCTTGGACTTTGACCTAGTTAAAGATTTTGGTTAAAGTTTCTGGTTGAGGCAAAATCTAAGTAACTATATGCAGTAGAAACTTTATATTATACATGAAGCTTGCCCATGACAAGACCTTTCAATTTATGCCGTAACATTTGACCTAGTGACCTTGACCTTGGACTTTGACCTAGTTAAAGATTTTGGTTAAAGTTTCTGGTTGAGGCAAAATCTAAGGAACTATATGCAGTAGAAACTTTATATTATACATGAAGCTTGCCCATCACAAGACCTTTCAATTTATGCCGTAACATTTGACCTAGTGACCTTGACCTTGGACTTTGACCTACTCGGAAGATTTTGGTTAAAGTTCCTGGTTTAAGCAAAATCTATGGAACTGTATGCAGTAGAAACTTTATATTATACATGAAGCTTGCCCATGACAAGACCTTTCAATTTATGCTGTAACATTTGACCTAGTGACCTTGACCTTGGACTTTGACCCAGTTAAGGATTTTGGTTAAAGTTCCTAGTTTAAGCAAATCTATGGAATTGTATGCAGTAGAAACTTTATTTTATACATGTAGGTTGCCTCTGACAAAACCTTTCAATTTATGCTGTATTATTGGCCGGATTGCAAAGCAATTCCGGTCTATAGATTGACGATGTCCGTCTGTCCGTCTGTCTGTCTGTCTGTCCGTCCGTCTGCCGTCAACATTTTGGTTAAAGTTTCTGGTTGAGGCAAAATCTAAGGAACTATATGCAGTAGAAACTTAATATTATACATGAAGCTTGCCCATGACAAGACCTTTCAATTTATGCCGTAACATTTGACCTAGTGACCTTGACCTTGGACTTTGACCTAGTTAAAGATTTTGGTTAAAGTTTCTGGTTGAGGCAAAATCTGAGTAACTATATGCAGTAGAAACTTTATATTATACATGAAGCTTGCCCATGACAAGACCTTTCAATTTATGCCGTAACATTTGACCTAGTGACCTTGACCTTCGACTTTGACCTAGTTAAAGATTTTTAAAGATTTTGGTTAAAGTTTCTGGTTGAGGCAAAATCTAAGTAACTATATGCAGTAGAAACTGTATATTATACATGAAGCTTGCCCATGACAAGACCTTTCAATTTATGCCGCAACATTTGACCTAGTGACCTTGACCTTGGACTTTGACCTAGTTAAAGATTTTGGTTAAAGTTTCTGGTTGAGGCAAAATCTAAGTAACTATATGCAGTAGAAACTTTATATTATACATGAAGCTTGCCCATGACAAGACCTTTCAATTTATGATGTAACATTTGACCTAGTGACCTTGACCTTCGACTTTGACCTACTCAAAAATTTTGTTTAAAGTTTCTGGTTGAAGCAAAATCTAAGTAACTATATGCAGTAGAAACTTTATATTATACATGAAGCTTGCCCATGACAAGACCTTTCAATTTATGCCGTAACATTTGATCTAGTGACCTTGACCTTCGACTTTGACCTACTCAAAAATTTTGGTTAAAGTTTCTAGTTGAGGCAAAATCTAAGTAACTATATTCAGTAGAAGCTTTATATTATACATGAAGCTTGCCCATGACAAGACCTTTCAATTTATGTCGTAACATTTGACCTAGTGACCTTGACCTTCGACTTTGACCTACTCAAAAATTTTGGTTAAAGTTCCAGATTTAAGCAAAATCTATGGTACTGTATGCAGTAGAAACTTTATATTATTAATGAAGCTTGCCCATGACAAGGCCTTTCAATTTATGCCGTAACATTTGACCTAGTGACCTTGACCTTGGACTTTGACCTAGTTAAGGATTTTGGTTAAAGTTCCTGGTTTAAGCAAAATCTATGGAACTGTATGCAGTAGAAACTTTATTTCATACATGTAGATTGCTTCTGACAAAACCTTTCAATTTATGCTGTATTATTTGACCTATTGACTTTGACCCAGTTAGTGACAAAAACTTACTTTGCAATCCGGCCATACCGTCTTTAGCGGTGTTTTATTTGACCTATTGACCTTGACCCAGTTAGTGACAAAAACTTACTTTGCAATCCGGCCATACTGTCTTTAGCGATGTTTTATTATCAAATGTATTTAAATAACATTTTGGCTCAAATATTCTCACCTGAAGCACTTGTCTAATGCATCAAAAAGATTACAGGCTGTGCCAATATTAACAACAGGCATGTCTAGGAATCTGGTCACTACAGACTGCATATCATCATCATATACAAAAATGTATGTGTACCAATATAACAAAGCACTTTGATGCATACCGGTCATTGCTTTCATCAAATATGATAGAGAATGGGTCTTTTTGTCAGAGTTTCACCAGTTTTTCGTGGAGATAGGGGGCAATTGCTTGTTTTACAATTAGAGTGCATTTTGTCCTCTTACAAGCAAATTTATCAGCTATCTTGCTGTCAGGAAACATTGTTTGCACAAATCAGTAAAGTGATCTGCAACTGAGAAAGAGAGGTTATGCTCCACAACAAAGCTACTACATTTTTGTAAATAATGTTTCCAACCTAATTATTTGGCGCTGTAATAACTCATTTGCCGAGGACTCGTAAAAATCTCCAATCTTTTGTCCCTCTACAGCCAATGCAGCCTCCTTATGATGATCTGTTAGTGAATGTTTTTCTTACATCATATTTTTGCACTAAAATTGGTTTTGCAGATAACACACTAGCTATGTTCGGGCAAACCTGAACTTGCCCTAGTCCATTTTTGGCCAGATTGCAAAGCAATTCCGGCCTATAGATTGACGATGTCCGTCTGTCTGTTCGTCTGCCGTCAACATTTTGGTTTAAGTTTCTGGTTGAGGCAAAATCTAAAGAACTACACATATATGCAGTAGAAACTTTATATTATACATGGAGCTTGCCCATCACAAGACCTTTCAATTTATGCCGTAACATTTGACCTAGTGACCTTGACCTTGGACTTTGACCTAGGTAAGGATTTTGGTTAAAGTTCCTGGTTTAAGCAAAATCTGTGGAACTGTATGCAGTAGAAACTTTATTTTATACATGTAGGTTGCCTCTGACAAAACCTTTCAATTTATGCTGTATTATTTGACCTATTGACCTTGACCCAGTTAGTGACAAAAACTTACTTTGCAATCCGGCCATACCGTCTTTAGCGATGTTTTATTATCAAATGTATTTAAATAACATTTTGGCTCAAATATTCTCACCTGAAGCACTTGTCTAATGCATCAAAAAGATTACAGGCTGTGCCAATATTAACAACAGGCATGTCTAGGAATCTGGTCACTACAGACTGCATATCATCATCATATACAAAAATGTATGTGTACCAATATAACAAAGCACTTTGATGCATACCGGTCATTGCTTTCATCAAATATGATAGAGAATGGGTCTTTTTGACAGAGTTTCACCAGTTTTTCGTGGAGATAGGGGGCAATTGCTTGTTTTACAACTAGAGTGCATTTTGTCCTCTTACAAGCAAATTTATCAGCTATCTTGCTGTCAGGAAACATTGTTTGCACAAATCAGTAAAGTGATCTGCAACTGAGAAAGAGAGGTTATGCTCCACAACAAAGCTACTACATTTTTGTAAATAATGTTTCCGACCTAATTATTTGGCGCTGTAATAACTCATTTGCCGAGGACTCGTAAAAATCTTCAATCTTTTGTCCCTCTACAGCCAATGCCGCCTCCTTATCACTGGTGTTAAACCGATGATAGTAACTTTAGTTACTATCATCCGAAAATGGCGGACACAAAAACAGGCAGAAACGATTTTTCCCTTTTATTTCACCTGTTCTAGTGTATATTAACAATCTGAAGCGATGGAAATGTACATATACAAAGTATTATTATAGGGAAACCTTCATAAATCTATTATCTTTCTATTTAGAGCAGAAAATAGGCAGCGAAATTTTAGCCAAGACGATAGTAACGCAAATTCCTTATGATAGTAACTCAAAGCTCTCGAAATTCATGAGATGATAGTAACGCATCCTCAAAAATCCAGAAGTGACATTTTAACCAGTACGTACTAAGAATCAGGCATGCCAGACGTTTCCTTTTTACGTAAATTCACTTTAATGACTGCCACAGATTATTCTGCAGTAGAAAACGACCTTTTAAAGTCACTAACCTTGATCCACCACTGGAATATCACCATGTACACGCAGTGATTAGGAAGGACGAAAGGGTTGATGGGCCAATGGCCCCATAGTTTTCGATATCAATGGGACATTTTTTGTTGTAATGGGACATTTAAACTTTTTCATGGGACATTTTAATAAAAGACAGAGATTTACAACGTAAATGTATCAAAACAAAACATCTTTAATGCGTGATGTTAACAAAACAAGTTAACTGCATACAAACACATTATTTTTGTAGTTCCATTACAGAATATAGGATTCTCTTCTTGAGAATGCAACATATTGATTTCACCACTTCAAACTGTTCTAGTAAAGTCAACACTACTGTTTTCAACCAGATTCTACATGTACTGATACACGTACTGTTCATTTAAGTTGTTAAGCTTTTCAAGATTTGATAATTCGGGGGTAGGGTCCGACAAAGGGTCAAGGGACGGGGCGGACGTAGCGCTCTCGCCAGTCTCGGTATTCCCTTCATCAGAAGCCCCTTTCTTGCCCTTGTCAGATAGCACCGAGAACAGCGTTTGCCGTCCCTTTTCGAGACGAAGCCGCCTCTTCGGCGGCATAACAGTCTGTTTGACGAAAACCGTAGTTTGAAAATCCCCGCTATCGATATTATTGATCACCCAACAGCAAGGTAGAACAGAGCATTTACTTAATATAGCCACGAAAGTCCGAGGAGTTTTATTTTCACTTTCGTTTTATTTTGACACAAGGTTTGTAAACACAAAGGACGAATTTTCGTTGCGCCATTTGTATAGCTTAAGGCGCACTGTTTACAAAAACAATGGGACATTTTCATCGCCGATGCACGTATGGCGCATGGCGCACGTCCTTCCCAATCACTGTACACGTAGTCAATACTGCAAATGCAGATACATCATTATTTATCCAAGGTTGCTCAAAGTTGTTTACAGTAAACACGCCTCATATGGTCACCAATATGGATGTATATGAAGCATGCATACTCAGATGAATATCAAGCATTGAAATTCTTCAGTTTTCATAATACCTGCGCTCCTTGACCACGTAAAACTACACAAATAAAATGATGAATAATCCCACCAAACGAACTTTTCTTTCATACGGAAATTTACGTCGTTTTATATTTGTTAGGTTTTAAACGGACAATCAATGTCTTACGTTTCCGGAAGAAGACATACATGTAGTTGATACATGTATATTGATAAATTTGTTATTTCTTTTTTATTCACTATATGTAATAAGCGCTGTTTAAAGCCATTCATTTTAGAAGTTAGGAAGGTAGCAGATTTTTTTTAAAAACTGTTCTTTGTTAACAAGGATTTATTTTAACTTTACACATCCAACTGTGGCCGTCAAAATAGACAATCAGATGAGGCCACAAACTGATAGAAGTAAAGAAATTTAGTATTTATACACCGAAACTCAGTTACGGAATGAACCCTTTATAACTCCACTCCAAAAAGACCTGAAATAATTATGGTTCTTTCATTTTAAAATGAGAGTAAAGATTCATTTTTTTAAAATAACCGAGTTTACTACATCTATATCGTTTGAGACTTATTAATTTTTTCCCCGTTTTCATTTACAGTAAGCTGACTGATGAGAGAGAGAGAGAGATCGTTTATCTTTTGGTTAGCACTGAATCGTTTATCATTTTAAAGACATGGTACATGTATATTTGTAGCTATCTAAAAAGCTATTTTCTTAAAAGGGGTTATAAATTATGTAGATTTTTTTTGTGCAATGTTTGTTGGAAAAAATTAATTTATTACATTCCCTAGATAGGCAAAATACAATCCTGTATTCGCCGATATACGCAAGTAAATCATCTGAATCTCCTACAAGGACTGAAATAAGATATTAAACTTGAAAATTTTCGGATCGCCGCGCTTCCAGTTTTACATGTAAATTTTCAAAAATTGACAGGAAATTTAAAGCAATTTTGAGTTTGATTTTAATTTTAAATTTAATCTTATTAACATGTACTAGTATATCACGAAGTCAGAATAAGAGGAGGGCATGAGATATTCTAGCCATCATCTAAATCTCTGCAGTCACGCGTTACTTTTAAACAAAATTACAAATTTCTCATGAAAAAATATATTGTCTACTGCTGTTATCTGTTTAAAATCTCTCAAAATAATTAGCTATTATTTGTGTTCTTCTCTTACACAATGTACGACTATATAGCTCTTGCGACGTACATGGCGGGAAGAATGAACATCAGTTTTGCTGCATGACGTCAACAAATCTCGTAACGTCGTAACATACATGAATTCAATTTTCACAATTTCTTTGTTGAAAGCGATGTTCGAAAAGTATGTAAAATTGTATAATTTTTACATAACTGAAAATTCAAGGCCTTAATAACGACATATTAGATCAGGATTTTAAATTAAAGTGTTTTACGATTTGCATGTAGATGCCATGTAGCTAAATTCAGGCTTTTGAACCAAATAAATCAATTAATTCTATCACAAAAGGCGATTTCCAACATTGTTGCTCATTGAGTTACTATCATTCCTATTTCCAGTTACTATCATCATGCGTTGTCAGGCATTTTTGCGTTACTATCATCATCGATGATTTTTTGATCTGGCATTTTCTCGAATATAACGTTGAAACAATAAACTCTAACGGTACAATTGGAATTTTATATCAATTCTCTTCTAATTGGCCGCTTCAACTTTTTGTTATACATCACATAAAAGACAATATTTGGAAAAATCGATTCTGCCTATTTTTGCGTCCGCCATCTTGGGATGATAGTAACTAAAGTTACTATCATCAGTTTAACACCAGTGCTTATGATGATCTGTTAGTGAATGTTTTTCTTACATCATATTTTTGCACTAAAATTGGTTTTGCAGATAACACACTAGCTATGTTCGGGCAAACCTGAACTTGCCCTAACCCATTTTTGGCCGGATTGCAAAGCAATTCCGGCCTATAGATTGACGATGTCCGTCTGTTTGTTGGTCTGTTCGTCTGCCGTCAACATTTTGGTTTAAGTTTCTGGTTGAGGCAAAATCTAAAGAACTACACATATATGCAGTAGAAACTTTATATTATACATGAAGCTTGCCCATCACAAGACCTTTCAATTTATGCCGTAACATTTGACCTAGTGACCTTGACCTTGGACTTTGACCTAGGTAAGGATTTTGGTTAAAGTTCCTGGTTTAAGCAAAATCTATGGAGTTGTATGCAGTAGAAACTTTATTTTATACATGTAGGTTGCCTCTGACAAAACCTTTCAATTTATGCTGTATTATTTGACCTATTGACCTTGACCCAGTTAGTGACAAAAACTTACTTTGCAATCCGGCCATACCGTCTTTAGCGGTGTTTTATTTTCAAATGTATTTAGATAACATTTTGGCTCAAATATTCTCACCTGAAGCACTTGTCTAATGCATCAAAGATTACAGGCTGTGCCATTATTAACAACAGGCATGTCTAGGAATCTAATCACTACAGACTGCATATCATCATCATATGTGTGTACCAATATAACAAAGCACTTTTCCCAGCTTACCCTTAGGCTGTTAGTTATGTTAAGCTCAAAACTTGAAAGAGGGAGAAATCAGGTGATAGGACCAAAACCTCCCACGGGGGAGACCAAAACCAATTTTTTATCCCAACCATTGACAAATTTTCCCCCATTTTGACACTTCATGGAAAATGTTTTATAAATGAGTTAAGTGAAAAGGCATCCAAATCTATTTATATTTTTTCCCAATTTTAGAGAATATGCCGCTATTTTCCCGATTTCGAAGACCCTGGCCCCAATCCCAAAAATGGTTGTGAGAGCCCTGCATATGGTCTATCACAATAAATGATTGCTTGTCAGTGATATTATCTTATGTAGTCATTAGAAAAAAAGCTCCGATATTTACGGGCTCCTTGATTTAGTTTACGAGCTCCTTGAATTTCAGATCTAGGAGCCCGTATGGCTCCTTAAGAATTTTCTGAATTTCAAGCTTTGATAATACAGGGGTTTTTTTACCCTTCAATTCCAGGGGCCTGGGCCTTCAAGATTGGGAAAAGTAGCGACATTTGGTTGAAATTGGGGAAAAAAAAATTATACAAATAAATTGAGAAAACAAGCAAAAAGTATTATCAATATTGCTATAAAGGTAGCCTAGGTATAAAAATTTAATTTAAATAATTGTCTAAGTGTTTATTCTTTAAAGATTCTTGATGAAATTATTTTACTTTGTTTATTGGAATTTCATTTTTTTCAAATTGGGAATTTTCAGCTCAGAAATTGGGAAAAATGCCTGTTTTTCAGCATTGGGAATGGGTCCGAATTTCGGCCCTGGAGAACCCCTAAAAATATCCCTGTAATATTGCTCAATTTCTATTTTTTCTTTTTTTTTTTAATGAAGATTGTACAAGAGACTTCTCAAGATGCCCTTCCTGATAGTAGTAAGACTGATGGAGGGGTTGTTACCGAGAAAGCAGAAATGACTGACGGAGATATCAACAGTGGGAAGGTAGCCTCCGTCATGGATGACGGACAAACCCATAGTGAGAAGGCAGACTCGGGAATGGATGATGACAGTCAACACAGTCATAATAGTAACACACAACAGTCAGTTGGTAAGTTGGCAAGTTTATACAGGTATTACTTTGTAGATCATTCAGTTACAGTGTAAAAAAAGGTTTTTATACATGTGCGTGTTATTGATGATTCTTTGTTTTCCAAGGTAAATTTAGTAGTTCAGAAGTGTTGAGATTACTTACCATAACCAGGCATCTGTACTTCCATCAAACCAGTTATTGTGCAGGGTTCGTGTAGTATGGTGACTGAACACAGATATTGTCGGGATTGTAAATTTTGAAAAATTTCAAGGGGCCATACGGTAATGTTCCAAATTATGTTCCACCCTCTACTATTCATATTAGATTTCATATAGAACATTCTCTTTACTTCGTCAGGGACATCTAATGATTCAGAGGATGACGATGATGATGTTGTGGTAAGGAGACCTCCAAAAATTAAGAATGTAAGTATAATTGACCATCATCGTGATTATGATATTGCTAGTTGGTTCGAGATTTGTTGGTATGAAGTCCCAGAAAAACATCCCCCCTTAATTAAAAAATTAATATCATTTTACTGAACACATTTCAGGTATTTAACTCAGACATATTTGATGCGGAAGAGGACAGTGACGATGATGACAACACGACTCGAAAAGATGACGGAGGCAGTGAAAATAACGATAAAACAGAGCAAAGAGATAGTGATGGTAGTGAAAATGAAGATAAATCAACTCAAAGAGATAGTGGTACACTTAGTTTCTTTAACATGTATTTGGTATTTTTGAAAAACAGAGTTACTTCCCGTTTGGGACGGAATCTTACATAGACTAATTGTGGCGGCATCAAATTCTATGGAAACAGTCCTTACACTCTGGGAAATGACCTTACAAAATGGACGTTACATACCATTTTCATGAAAACATAAAGGTTTTACGTTGGATACTGTCTCAAATGGGAAATAACTCTGTCATCCACAACGACTCTTTCAAAGAGAAGTGACTAGTGGATAGTACTGCACCTTTTCATCCATTTCTCTTTCGATATGTTCAAAACGCTTTTAGGTATTTTTCACAGCCTAGTTCACTGATGAAATTCAACAGCATGTAGGTAGTTGTGTGATTTATTGGTTTAAACATTCATCCATATAAAACAAACAGAGTTTAACCTGATGAAACTGGAGGAAATTTGAAAGCATTGGAAAGATTTCATAATACTTTTTCACTAAAGCAGAATCCTTGAAAATTTCATGGAATGGTGGACATTTGAGAATACAAAGTCAGTTTCACAAAACAATTTTTTATTGGCAAATCCGACAAACCCAATACCTTTCAAGAACTCTGCTTAAGGAACATTTATGTTATATTAAGGAAGTGCGCTTTTGTTTCAATTCATGGAAAATAACTATATAAAGATTAAGAATTTTATTCTTTCCAGGAGATGAGTCTGCATCTGACAGTGATAAAAGCAACAATGATTCTGATGAAGGATTTAATGAGAATGACATAGACCCTAAACTTCTCAAGAAACTCAAAAAGGTAGGCTAAAATGGATATTGCCATCTTTCGATAAGGGTCAAAGGTCAAGGCTGCAGATGCTGTAAATAGACTAACAAACATTAGTTTTCAGGTCAGGTTGTCAAGATAACTAAAAATATCCCCCCCTATTCAATATGGAAGATCGCAAATACTTCTAACCAAGATTAGATTAATGTTTTCGTGCACTCTTCGATTGTTCTCCATTGTTTTGACGTCATCAATTTACTTTGCCAGAAAAGTTGCCACATGGGCAGAAAAATTGCCGAAGTTTTGAACAGTGGTTTAGGTAGGCAACTAAATGCAAAAATCAGAACGGACATGCTGCACGTGCTGTAGTTGCGATCTTGCGTATTCAATGGTAAAGTATGTGCATCGCAATCTCATGATCTAGATAATTATTTCCTTTCAAGATTTTATCATGCACAAGACGAAACACTAGTGAGTGCATTGCAGATTTTCTCTAGATTTAAAATAGTACACACAGGTGTACATTCATTACCTTTGATGTTAAGTTCAGTAAAAATGCAATACGATATTGAGTTAGAGAAACGTTTGAATTGATGAGCCACTGACAGGTGACAAATATCCCAAATATTCCTTGACATCCTGTTCATGTATATATGTTTTTACGTTCTTCATTTTAGATCCGCTATGTACCATCATATCTTTAATCTACAACGTTTGCATACTTTGTAATATCATATCTTTAATCTGCAACATTTGCGTAACAGAGAGTGCCATTCCGATAAAATATTAATGCATCGTGTACAAATTTCTGATACGATGATAGGTGTAAGATGTCCATTTACAATGTTTTATAGGAATAATGAGAAAAGTGACTAAGTGTATTATTTTGTGTTTATCGTAGGGTGCATCTAAGAAGCCAACCTCTCAACGCAGGGCTGCACAAGAAAGTCTGATGGCTATACACAGTGAGACGCAGAGAATTGTAAGAGGTAAGAGTCTACAAAAATTGTTGTAAGCAGTGTAACTATTGAATGAAATTTAAAATGTGAAATTTGAAAAAGAAAATACATGATTTCTTCCCCCATTTTGTTGTTAATTCTGTGCTTACATTAAATATATAGGAAAGCAGGGATCACCCCAGCCCTGCAGAGTAATGAGAGAAATATCTCATTTGCTAAAAATCAACAAGATTTTTTTCAATATCAATGAGATTTTCAATGTATTAGTTAAAAAAACAGTGCAAAAAATTTCGAAGTTTCAAAAAAGGGCAAAAGAATTCAAACTTCGGTTTCCCTTTATTTCCGTACACATCTGACAACACATTATTTGAATTTGAGAATCGCTCTAGACTTTTTCTGTATCCATTGTAAGAATGCTATTTGAAATTAAAAAGGAGGCCAAATAAAATTAATTCTTTGTTTCTCAGACACTGCCGCACGCTATAATTTGTTGCCAACAAGACTTTTTTCACATATCCTTCCTGTTCCATTTCCGCTGGCTGGTTAAATATAAAATATCAATTCATCTAAAGGAAACTACAAAGTCTTTTTGTCCCCCGCTTTCGAGAAAGCGCGGGGACATTCCATCTGTCTGTCTGTCCATCAGTCAGAAAAACTTTAACTTTGTCCATAACTTTTCAATGCCAAGTGATAGGGCTTTCATATTTTACATGTGTATTCCTTGTGACAAGACCTTTCCATGGATACCAAAATTTTTGACCTTGTGACCTTGACCTTTGAGTTTGACCTACTTTTGAAAAATTTTGACCTTTGCCATAACTTTTGATTGGTAAGTGATAGGGCCTTCATATTTCACATGTGTATTTCTTGCGACAAGACCTTTCCATGGATACCAAAATTTTTGACCTTGTGACCTTGACCTGGGAGTTTGACCTACTTTTTAAAAACTTTAACCTTGTCCATAACTTTTCAATAGCAAGTGATAGGGCTTTCATATTTCACATGTGTATACCTTGTGATCTTGACCTTGGAGTTTGACCTGCTTTTGAAAAATTTTAACCTTTGCCATAACTTTTGATAAATAAGTGATACGGCTTTCATATTTCACATGTGTATTTCTTGTGACAAGACCTTTCCATGGATACCAATTTTTTTACCTTGTGACCTTGACCTTGGAGTTTGACCTACTTTTCAAAAACTTTAACCTTGTCCATAACTTTTCAATGGAAAGTGATAGGGCTTTGATATTTCGCACGTGCATTCCTTGTGAAAAGATCTTTCCATGGATGCCAAAATTTTTTACCTTATGACCTTGACCTTGGAGTTTTACGTACTTTTCAAAAACTTTAACCTTGACCATAACTTTTGAAGAGAAAAGTGATTGGGCTTTTAAATTTCACATGTGTATTCCTTGTGACAAGACCTTTATGTTGGTAACAACATTCTGACCTTGTGACCTCCTGTTTTGAGGTTGACCCACAGTTAAAAACTTCAACCTAATTAAGTTTTTGATGGTAATTTATATGATAGGACTTTAGTATTTCATGTGCATACCTTTTCATAAGCCCTGCCCCTTGGTAACAAAACAAAAGTTTGAACTCTTTGACCTTTTCTTGGAGTTTAATCTTTCATATTTAGAATTTTGATGATATATGAGAATATATTATGAAAACTTAAGAAGAAGGGGGGGGGGGGGTTGTCTGTAAGCATTTCTTTAAAGACAAACACCCAAAAGCAGGGGACCACAATACTTTGAATTTGATTTTTGAATATTTCTTATAAAAATGTTCCAACTGTATACATTAAATTAAGTGTGTTAGTGTGTTTTATTTGCCCTTTTACGGTAACGTCTTTTCTGTGAGTATACTGTATAGGTTGTATGGTAGAATGTTTAGGTGAAAACTTTATTCACACATTGTAAATATGTTTTGAAGGAATTACTAGCTATTGTTCACATTGATGACTCAGAGCTACTAGCCACGTGTCGCAAAGTGTCGATAACATGCCGGTTTATTCGAGTGCGCAATACATCATGTAAACTTTTGATGAAACATGTCTTTATACTTTTCTTTTTTGGTCCCTTTTCTGTTTAAACAATATCAAGACTGCATTGTAATATTTCAAGAGTCTATCAATTTCATGATGACGAAAGAGCTTGTACCTCTGACATCTGCTAGATAAACGTAGAGCTAAATCTTCACATCTAGGGATAAAAAAAAATACCCACGTGCAAACGTCATTTGATATGAGACACAAGAATTTCGTTGAATAGATTGGATGCTTGAATATACACAAGATGTGAGTCCACAATCCGTGCTGAGTTCATGATTACCATGATTACACACATGATGACTAAAATTTTGAAGTTTAAAGACAAAATGTCTTGTTCATTATATTAACTTAAGTGCAATTTATGCAAAAGAGGTTTTTGATTTTTAGCGTGACAAAGCAGTAAGATTACTAAGAATGCGATATTTGTGAAAAAAAATCTGAGAATATCGCAAAATCGCAGCTAGGGTGATCCCTGTCAGAAAGAAATCAAGAATGAACACGTACACTTTTCATAATGTTTTGAAACTTTTTAACTGAATCTTCTGTTTGATTGGAAAAAACAAACCTGCTATTTTTATGCCCCGGAATCAAAGATTCGGGGGCATGTAGTATTTGGCCTGTCCGTCTTTTTGTCTGTCTGTTTTTTTCATCTCTTTTTTGGCCGGATTGCAAAGCAATTCCGGTCTATAGATTGACGATGTCTGTCCGTCTGTCCGTCCGTCTGCCGTCAACATTTTGGTTAAAGTTTCTGGTTGACGCAAAATCTAAGTAACTATATGCAGTAGAAACTTTATATTATACATGAAGCTTGCCCATGACAAGACATTTCAATTTATGCCATAACATTTGACCTAGTGACCTTGACCTTGGATTTTGACCTAGTTAAAGATTTTGGTTAAAGTTTCTGGTTGAGGCAAAATCTAAGTAACTATATGCAGTAGAAACTTTATATAATACATGAAGCTTGCCCATGACAAGACCTTTCAATTTATGCGGTAACATTTGACCTAGTGACCTTGACCTTGGACTTTAACCTAGTTAAGGATTTTGGAAAAAGTTCCTGGTTTAAGCGAAATCTATGGAACTGTGCAGTAGAAACTTTATTTTATACATGTAGGTTGCCTCTGACAAAACCTTTCAATTTATGCTGTATTATTTGACCTATTGACCTTGACCCAGTTAGTGACAAAAACTTACTTTGCGATCCGGCCATACCGTCTTTAGCGGTGTTTTATTTTATACAATTATGCATTTATCCTTGAATTCATCTTAAAGAAACTTTATTCAATGTTATTCAGAATCCAGAGTAAATTTACCGTATCACCAGCCAGAACCCAAACCTTTGTCAGCATTTTTAGAGCGGGCTAGCAAGAAACGGGAAAGCTACAGGACAGTGCTACATTCTAGAGATATTCAGTAAGGCTAAATGTCTTAAAATATGACTTTTCATTCTAAATTATCATGTGTGAAGAATGCATATTTATCAGTTTGTCATTTCATTCTAGTTTCTCATCTAAACACAGTAGGTGAACATCCTAGTACCATCCCTCAGATAGGTATTTGGCCATGTTTTTCATTTGAATACGCTTATTAAGAGACTCTACACAATATATACCTTTAGATTTAAGAATTTTAAAATAATTAAATAATTTGAAAAAAATTAATTAATCTTTATAAATTAGGGAATGCCTCGAAATAATTTTAGCTTCTCTGAATCATTTGCCTTGAAGTACTATACGGTGAAGATTCATTATTGGAAATGGGCATGACCTGTGCAAAGAATTGTGGAATTTTTGTCAAAAAGGCAGCAGAGTTAAGGCATTTCTATTTTTTCTTTGTAATTGATATGAAAACTATCTACATGTAGGTGATCTGGACATCTATCATTCTATTAGTAGATACATTGTCTAATATTGACTACTTTCAAAGGGGTAGGGCCACGAAGCCTGATATTGGCCCTATTTTTGAACATTTTATTTCAGGGATACTAATTTGTGATTTGACACTTTTACACCTTCATTACTGAGTATTGAATAGATATTTTGTAAACAATGTGTTTATCATTAGCTTTTAGTATGCTAAAAACGCCAAAATCTGCCATATTCTGCGTAATCGCTGAAAAATCAACATACATGTACATGTATTTCAAGGAAATTAGCAATGGCTGCATGCATTAACTGACATGAAAAATTTATATGTAAAAGAATATCACTATATCTTCTTGTCTTAAAAATTTTATATTAGTTAACGCGTACAGCCAAATCAAATACTTCAACTAAAGGTAAATTTTCCAGCGATTTTTGCCATCTTTTTCTGATGACTCGTAACATTTTAAATAATGCTAAGTTGTATGATTTTTTTCTTTTCATTAAAAGCGAGTAACATTCCTGAATTTATATGAAAGAATTCAAACATTTCTCAGGAAATTTAATTCTAAGGAAAATTGTAGGGCCGATTTAGGGGTCTTGTGGCCCTGCCCCTTTGCACTATTTACATGTATGTGAAAATGCTCTCATTTTGTAGCAAAGCTAAAGCAATGCAGGATGTCTTTGAGAAAACAAGACTTCAAGCAAAGTTACAGAAAGTGTCCACCATTGTGGTGCCAGAAGAAAAGAGAAAAGATGAAAAGTGTGATGATGAGAAAATAGAAAGTCCGTCCAAATGTACTTGTCCACAGGAGGCAGAGACAAAATCTGACTCTTTAAGTCAGGATGATCTACCAGATATTGGTAGTGAAACGCAAAACTGTGAAATGAGTAAAAATACCTGTAAAAAATGTACAAATGAAAGAGATAATTTATGTGAACCTACATCTAGTAAGACTTCAGATGAAAATATGGAAGTTCAGACTGAAGAACAAAATGTTTCAAGAGAATGTGAAGAAAGTGAGTCAAATACACAAAGTAATATTGACAGTTCTACCTCTGCAATATCAAAAGAAACACCTGTATCGGAACCTTATAGTGCCTTATCAGATGACGAGGGTGAAACGGAAAATAAAAATGAGGGTGAAACTTCAAGTGCCAAAAATGATAGCGAACATTTTCAGGATGAAAATCACAAAGACAATGAACCTGTAGATACTGATAAAAGCAGCACTGAGAATGAGGGTTCACTAGTACGGCTGAAAAAATCTTTATTGCTAGCCAAACTACCAGAGTTATCTGCCCCTCCCATGTTAAGTGGCGGCCCTGACACGTTTATAGACTTTGATACAGACAGTAGTGATATGAAGTATGTGAAGCCAGGAGTGAATAAACTCATGGACAGGTTCATGAAGCATTCCCAGAAGAAAAAGAAACACACACCGAAAGATGTCGATATCAGGTATTTGTTAAAATCTACTGGCCTTGAATTTGAAATGAAGTTGACTGAATGTTTTATAGTCAGTGTGTTTAGCTCTACTGGTCTCAGACCAGTCGAGCTTATGCGATCACCCTTCGTCCGGCGTCCGTCCGTCTGTCTGTCTGTCCGTCTGTCCGTAAACAATTCTTGTCCGGACAACTCCTCTGAAACTGTTTGAGATAGAAAGTTAATTCTTTTTGCATTTTACTTGGACCATGGTCTAGTTGTGCACCTGACATTTAGTTTCAGTCCCTGACCCCATGGGTCTTAGAAAATGGGCTTGGTAATTAAATTCTATGTAATCTTGTCCGGACAACTCCTCTGAAATTGTTAGAGATAGAAAGTTAATTCTTTTTGCATTTTACTTGGTCCATGGTCTAGTTGTGCACCTGACATTTAATTTCAGTCCCTGACCCCCAGGGTCTTATAAAATGGGCGTGGTCATTAAATTCTATGTAATTTTGTCCGGACAACTCCTCTGACACTATAAATGATGGAGACTTCATTCTTTTTGCAATATGATGGGTCTGTGGTCTTGTTGTGCACCTGATATTTTGTTTGAGCCCCTTACCCCTAGGGTCTTAGAAATGGGTGTGGCCATTTTCTCCTATATAACTCTATGTAACCTTGTGTTCACAACTCCTCTGACACTATAAATGATGGAGACTTAAATCTTTTTGCAATGTGATGGGTCTGTGGTCTAGTGGTGCACCTGATATTATGTTTTAGCCCCAGACCCTGAGGGTCTCAGAAATGGGTGTGGTCATTTTCTCCTATATAACTCTACGTAATCTTGTGTTCGCAACTCCTCTGACACTATAAATGATGGAGACTTAATTATTTTTGCAATGTGATGGATCTGTGGTCTGGTTGTGCACCTGATATATTTTGTTTGAGCCCCTGACCCCCAGGGTCATAGAAATGGGTGTGGTCATTTTCTCCTATATAACTCTATGTAATCTTGTGCTTGCAACTCCTCTGACACTATAAATGATGGAGACTTAATTCTTTTTGCAATATGATGGGTCTGTAGTCTAGTTGTGCACCTGATATTATGTTTGAGCCCCTGACCCCTAGGGTCTTAGAAATGGGTGTGGTTATTTTCTCTTATATAACTCTATATAATCTTGTGCTCGCAACTCCTCTGACAATATAAATGATGGAGACTTAATTCTTTTTGCAATATGATGGGTCTGTGGTCTTGTTGTGCACCTGATATTTTGTTTGAGCCCCTGACCCCCAGGGTCTTAGAAATGGGTGTGGTCATTTTCTCCTATATAACTCTATGTAATCTTGTGCTCGCAACTCCTCTGACACTATAAATGATGGAGACTTAATTCTTTTTGCAATGTGATGGGTCTGTGGTCTGGTTGTGCTGATATTTTGTTTGAGCCTCTGACCCCCAGGGTCATAGAAATGGGTGTGGTCATTTTCTCTTACATAACTCTATGTAATCTTGTGCTTGCAACTCCTCTGACACTATTAATGATGGAGGCTAAATTCTTATTGCAATATTATGGGTCTCTGGTCTAATTGTGCACCTGATATTATGTTTTAGCCCCTGACCCTTAGGGTCTCAGAAATGGGTGTGGTCATTTTCTCCTATATAAGTTAATGTAATCTTGTGCTTGCAACTCCTCTGACACTATAAATGATGTAGAATTAATTCTTTTTGCAATGATTGGTCTGTGGCATAGTTGTGCACCTGATATTTTGTTTTAGCCCTATACCCCCAGGGTCTTTGAAAATGGATGTGGTAATTTTTCCTATATACATGTAGTTGTGCTCTCTACTCGTTTAAAGCTATTAATGATGGGGAGTTAATTCTTTATCCAATATTATGAATCTGTAGTCTTGATGTGTCATTGATAGTTCATTAGAGCTAGCAGCCCTTGGCCCCTAGGATCTTGGAAAATGGGTGTGACATTCTTTTTAGAAATACTTTATCTCGGATATTATGAATTATATGAGTGCTATTATAGTTACAGTATAATGGATATGTAGTTTTGTCATGCTACTTATAATTTGTTAGAGCGCCTGCTCCCTATGGTCTTGGTTTAAAAAAAAAAAGAAAGGAAATTGATGTTTAAGAAAAAAACAACCAGGAGAGCTACAGTCTCGTCAGAGACTTTTGGTTTATAAGGTATCATTGTCCTCTTGATTTTCATGAAAGTTATGACAGCTTCTTGTGTACATACATGTATATGCCAATTTGCTGCATATTCTTGACAACAGTAAATCATGCATGCTCTGGAAAACAAATAAGGGGATGAAATTTTACAAAAATTCCTTATGATATCTAACACTCGGCTACCTTGGCTTATATGAACATGATGAATAGTTTAAAATTGTTTGATTAGTGTAAATGTGTAAAAATTTATGCTTTAGTAGCAATGTTTATGCTTTGTACAAATGTATACCCGTAACATTCCATTTCAGTATCATAGAAAAAGAGAAGAGTGGGGAACACGAAGAGCTAAAGATGAAATCCTTTACTTACCACCCTACAGAGGAAGATGAAAATTCCCTCTCACAGCTTGATGCTCCAGGTGGGTCAGGTGTTTGTTAAATACATTGAATATTAGGCCATATAAAAAAAAAATCCTGGTTCTCAGACACCGCCGCGCGCTCAAAATTCCTCCCGACGAGACGTTTTTATCGTAGGAAGGGAAAAAAATAGCCGCCGCCCGCCAGATTTCTCATGCTGATAAATATAATTTTCTATTAATAGAACAGGGATTTCTGTACAAACGAAAAGTAGAAATGTCTGTCTCAGTACAGCGCTTTACGTTTTAACGGCGCTTGTCGGTTTTGTTAAGACTTTACACGACCAAGACGCTTAGGTGCTCTGACTTCTGTGGAGGGAAATACCGGTACTGTACTTTGTTATTGTACACAAGATGCAAAATGGCGACCCGGGGGGGGGGGGGGGGGGGGGGGGAGGGGGGGAGGAACGAGTGATTGTCAGCTTGAAGGTGAATTTTAAAATTGCAGACTGGGCTGAAGCATTCTTGGCACTGTAAAAATGAGAAGAGTTGAGTATGGTGAACATTTACAACAAATATAGTCACTATAGATCACAGTCTCTATAATATCTGAATAAAAAATTGTGCTTAGGTAGTTTTCGGAAAATAAAAACAAAAAATAAAAACCCTACCTACCTACCCATATTTTTTAGATCAATTATCTGAGAACCAGAAAATTTTTTTTGCATGGCCTTATGTATAATACTTTTCAGCAGCTGGGAAATTTCCAAAGAAGCTTTGATTTTGTAACATGTACACTTTAACATAAAAATGTAAAAGAAAAGTGATAATTAAGGGATAGCCATATGCCAACATTGCACCTTTTGATAGACTTTACATTATGCAGCATAATTAATAGCCTGTCAAAAACACTGATTGTGACATCATAAGTTATGAATTTGTCAGTAGTTTTGATGTCCTGCATTTGAATTTCCGTCAGTTATATTCATTAGATACATGTATATTTTAGGAATTAAAGGGTTGATAGAGGGATACATGCAAATGTAAGGCCTTTTACCTGGAATTACTATTTGGACTCTGGAAACCAATTACTTAATCAAGCTAGTCCAAGAGATATTGAGCACAGTTATTCTATTATTTTCTTGCAAGATGTAACACATACATGTACAATTTCATTGTTTGCCTTTTAAAACATGTGAATCATGTGTCTGCAATTTAATTAGATCTTACATTTCAGGTGCCAAATTAACGGCATTAAAGGAAAAACTTAAGGTTTCCATGAAGAAGAGACGAGAAGAGGCCCGGAAACAGAGACAGGACATGTATGACCTTGATAACGAGGAAGGTGGCTATAGCGACGGAGAAGAGGCAGAGAAAATACTCGATGACGATGCCGAGATGTCGGATAAGTCCGATACCGATGTGGAGGATGACGAATATGATGAACAGTTTGAAGATTATGAAGAGGAGGGAGAAGAAGAAGAAAAAGAGGTTTGTGTAAATTTGTATTTTCATTATACAGAGTTTTCCTCTGTGTTGATGATGAGGGACATACATTGCATGTAACTTCACAGAGTATTTCTTCGTGTGAGATGTTATAGGACTTAAACTATTTTTGGCTTTTTATTTAATTTTTGCAAACTGTGTCAGATTTCTCTGATAAAAAAAGGAAAGAAAGAGGAGTTCCTACAGGAGCTGAAGTAATACAAACTACAAACAATTATGAAATACATGTACATGTATAGTGGACTGTGGTTCCACAGACGTTTTATAAATTCTCATTGTGTTCATTGTTGTAGTAAATTCAATTACAGTTTACTCTCGTTTACTCAAACACGATTAACTTCAATTTCCCCTTAACTCGAACTGCTTTTAAAAGTCCCGATTTTCTTCTATTTATTCCTGTGCATTTTTACTCCTGATAACTCGAATTCCGATTACTTGAACTTTTCGTTAAGTCGAACTAATTTTTAGGTCCCATAAGTCATTTTACATTGAAAATTTACCTCAATAAGTCCAGCCACAAATTAATTTCAATTCTAAAAGGAAACTTTAACAAGTCTGCTAACAATGTGCTAAGTGTATAAAAATATATTATGATAAAGAAGGTGATATTTTTTCTCAGTTTTGGATGTACATTGAGTATCATTTAAAAGTTCTTTTTAAAGTAAAAGCAGTGAATTTGATGTCACAATCTGCTAGCATCATTTTGTAATTATTTTGAATTAAATGTAAATCACATTATGGAGTAAATGTGAGATTGTCTTTCTCTTGCAGAATAATCCTTTTGCTGATGATGAGGCAGAGGAAAGTGACAATGACAAAGTAGGAGATGACAGAGAAGATGATGATGATGAGATGGAATTGAGGATGCAATTATCAGATGATGATGATGAAAATGAAGATAGCAATATCATTGGTAATTCTAGTGCAACATCACATAATTGTTGAATTTCATTGGTCGTTCATTCCTTAGTTACCACCTAAGAAGGGAACTTGCTCACCTTTAGCATTGTTAGTGTCACATTTTGTCTTTTATACATAAAAATATTGATTGCATTAGAATTGGAATAACTATCTTCTGACACTAAGTTTGTGGTTGTTGTTTGAAACTGATTTTGTCAATTATCTTATTTATTTAAAATGTAGCTTAGATAACATGTTGCCAAAAAAAAAAAACTCATTTTGTGAAATCTTCATTTACATGTACCAACTGCAATACTTAAATTCAGAAGCTTTTTATTAGAAATCACAAACTACTGCTTGCTGACTCCTCTTGACTCTCACTGATGATTTTACAGAAAGTCATAAAGAGTTACATGTAAATAAGGCCCTTGAACTAATGTGCTAATAGAAATTAATAGAAAAGCATTTCCTGCAGATGGAGGGTTTCATTTCTCTTCTATTCTGTACAGATGTATTTATGATGTCTATATTTGAATATACATGTATGTGGCTAGGATAAGGTCTTGTATTTCTAGTGCAAGCATACTCCGAACGTGGGAAAAATTTGAGAAATTCCATGACGTCACAATGCAATTTTGATGTTTGACCGAAGTTCGAAACTTGTTTGTCCGAGGTAAAAGCATTGTGACGTCACGACATTTTGCATTTTTTCCCCGCAATTGGAAGGGTCAATTTGGTTTAGACAATTGATTCTAGCTTTTCTATTGATTCATGTACATATATGTAGATTCACATGCAGTCTAAAGAATCATGTTAAATGTAAACATTTCTTGCACAGCACCCAAGTCAAAGAGATTACAATTATCAGCTAAGAAGAAATGCCGAGCACTACAGATCAGTGACGATGAGGACGATAGCAAGGAGGCTTCAAGGCATGCCTCCTCAAAGGCACAAGAGGAAGAGGAGGAGGCAAAAGAGGAGTCAGCAAGCAGTAGGAAGGAGGCATCCAGAGGCAAGGTGGAGAAGGAGGGTACAGGGATGGAGTTCGAGGGTCGACGCCTTTCAGAAAGCATGGATAATGATGAAGATGATTTTATACCATTCTCAAAGCATCTCAGCTCTGCACAGTACCCGGTAAGAAAATACTCATGCATTTTAACTTCTGTTCTTGTAGGCCACTCTGGTTTAAAGTTTGAAGGAGCTAATAAGATAGGGTGTACAATCTGCTCTACATAAAGTCTTTTGAAAGTGGAAAGGACTATGTGCACTAACCCCTGATGAGAATTGCTTTTATTAAAATAATGAAATATAACTTATTGTGATGTATAATATGTGAGGAAATACATGTACTATGTCATGATTTTGAGTCCTCCTTACGTCACATGTGTGCTGTATGACGTCATATTCCGACGTCATTTGTCCGGAATCACGGAAAATAGTGAAAATCATTGTATTTTATGTAAAAATCTTTAAAATTCAAGTGCGTGCCGGGCCTCACCCACAAAACTTTTAATGCAAAGTGAAGGGTCGATCAGACATCTATCAATTTTTATAAGAAATATAATGGGCAAGGGCTGGCGAGCTACTTAATTTCATCATTTTGTATAATAATTTTTCCCGTTTATTGATATTTTCAATGCTTTTACCGTATTTAGATGTTTTGAACCTCTTAGTATTATGCAGTGTAGGGCTTTGAAATCAAACCCATCTTTTCTCATTTCGATTCACCATACGTTTGACTTTATGTAAACTACAAAATGATGAATATCTGAATGTCTTTAAAAAGAGGGCCAAAATTGCAGGTTACCGCACCTGCTCCTTGCATGAAAATTCTTTCAAAAACTTGATTCCGATAATGGATGGAGGGATCACATCAAAATCTGTAGTTATACTAGATTAGTTTTACATCGCTGAAAATTTTACATCAACCCGCCTGCATGTTTTTTAGGCCAGAAGGAAGTCCAGTAGTTTAGTATTACCTATAGAGAACTCCCAGGATTTATATGGCTCCACCCAGAGTCTGGCTCAGTTACCACTAGATACACAGAAGGAGAGCCAGAGTTTTAACTTCTCTCTGGAGGAGTCACAATCACAAATGCTTGATGCTGATGGGTCAGTATTCAGATTTTAAAGTTCTCATTAACATTTTCAAGCAGTGTGTATGAATTGTCTTTGATACAGCTCGCTAGAGAATGATGTTTTCTATACAGGACTGAATTGAATATTTTTATGTCGCCTGCAATGCAAGAGCGACATATAGGTGCCTGCAACGCACATAGGAATTACTTCGTCCGGCGTCTTTCTGTCTGTCCGTCTGTCTGGTAGTCACACTTTCACATATATTTGGCTGTAACTTACTTGATATACATAAAACATTATTCAGACTTGCAGGGATGGTAAAGCATGATGAGACTCGGCATCTAATCAAGGTCAAGGTCACTATCAAGGTCAAGGTCACGTACATGTACTTATGGTCAAACATGCTACAGGCAACATCCCTGTTCTTGAACAGTGCTATTTTTGCTTATAATACATGTACATGTATTTCTTTGTGCAAAGTGACATAATTTCCTTTTATCAGATGATGAAACATAGAAGAATTGGTAAAACACACACACAAAAAAAAAGAAAAAACTATGAAAAATTCTGATGTTGAATACATGTACATGTAAATGTGTTTGCCATGGAATCTCATGTATTATACTTGAAGGTACAAGAACTATGTGACTATTTAGGAATGGTACATGTAATTTCAAAATATCTTTTTAGCTCACCTGAGCGAAGCTCAAGTGAGCTATTGTCATAGCGCGTCGTCCGTCCATCCGTCCGTCATCGTCGTCGTCCGTCCGTCCGGCGTAAACTTTTAACATTTTCGACATCTCCTCTGCAACCGCTGCACAGAATTTCTCGAAACTTCACAGGAAGCAAGTACTCAATGCCCTCTACCAAGTTTGTGTTTTTTGTGCCGATTGGTCAACAAATATGTCCGCCGAGGGCTCTGATTGGCTGACACATTTTCGACATCTCCTCTGCAACCGCTGCACAGAATTTCATGAAACTTTACAGGAAGGAAGTACTCAAGGTGCTCTACCAAGTTTGTGTTTTTCTTGCCGATCGGTCAACAAATATGGCCGCCGAAGGCTCTGATTGGCTGACACATTTTCGACATCTCCTCTGCAACCGCTGCACAGAATTTCATGAAACTTTACAGGAAGGAAGTACTCAAGGTCCTCTACCAAGTTTGTGTTTTTTGTGCGGATCAGTCAACAAATATGGCTGCCGAAGGCTCTGATTGGCTGACACATTTTCGACATCTCCTCTGCAACCACTGCTCAGAATTTCATGAAACTTTACAGGAAGGAAGTACTCAAGGTCCTCTACCAAGTTTGTGTTTTTCTTGCCGATCAGTCAACAAATATGGCCGCCGAGGGCTCTGATTGGCTGACACATTTTCAACATCTCCTCTGCAACCGCTGCACAGAATTTCATGAAACTTTACAGGAAGGAAGTACTCAAGGTTCTCTACCAAGTTTGTGTTTTTCATGCCGATCGGTCAACAAATATGGCCGCCGAGGGCTCTGATTGGCTGACACATTTTCGACATCTCCTCTGCAACCGCTGCACAGAATTTCATGAAACTTTACAGGAAGGAAGTACTCAAGGTCCTCTACCAAGTTTGTGTTTTTCTTGCCGATCGGTCAACAAATATGGCCGCCGAGGGCTCTGATTGGCTGACACATTTTCGACATCTCCTCTGCAACCGCTGCACAGAATTTCATGAAACTTTACATGGAGGAAGTACTCAAGGTCCTCTACTAAGTTTGTGTTTTTCGTACCGATCATTCAACAAATATGGCCGCCGAGGGCTCTGATTGGCCGACACATTTTCGACATCTCCTCTTTAACCACTGCACAGAATTTCATGAAACTTTGGAGGAAGGAAGTACTCAAGGTCCTCTGCCAAGTTTTTATTTTTAGTGCCGATTGTTCAACAAATATGGCTGCTGAGGGCTCTGATTGGCTGACTCATTTTCGACATCTCCTCTGCAACTGCTGCACAGAATTTCATGAAACTTTACAGGAAGGAAGTATTCAAGGTCCTCTGCCAAGTTTTTTTGTTTTTCGTGCCGTCGGTCAACAAATATGGCCGCCGAGGGCTCTGAATGGCTAACACATTTTCAACATCTTCTCTGCAAAAAAACCACTGCACAGAATTTCATGAAACTTTACAGGAAGAAAGTACTCAAGGTCCTCTACCAAGATTGTGTATTTTGTGCTGATCGGTCAACAAATATGGCCGCCAAGGACTCTGATTGGCTGACACATTTTCGAAATCTCCTCTGCAACCGTTGCACAGAATTTCACGAAACCTTGCAGCAAGCAAGTACTCAAGGTCCTCTGCCAAGTTTGTGTTTTTCTTGTCGATAGGTCAACAAATATGGCTGTCAAGGGCTTTGATCTGTAGAAGTATTTTTGTGACTTTTAACCCTTTGTCTGCAACTCAGGTGAGCGATGTGGCCCCCTTGGGCCTCTTGTTTTATGATACAATTTAAATTAGAATATCTTTTACATTTAGATATCCATTTTCAATAGTGAATATTGTCAGTTTGGTTTGCTTAGGGCTCATGTCTTTTTAATTTGAAAGCTGCATGTAAATTTCAAATTCCTCAAATTGCCACTAATTTTGTTGAATTGACTAATTCTTCTTCACTTTTTATTTTCAAAATATGTATAACCATACCATTATTACAGATTCCTAAAGGTAGGATCCACTGCCAAGAAGTCCAACAAACCTTTGAATTTTGGATCGTGTAACATTCCAGACACACAGGATAATATGGATGAATTATTAGGACTCTGCTCTGGTAGATTTGCAGGTATTTGTGATACATATAAATGGTACAAACATGTACAAATACTTTAAAAATATTTAATTCAGTACATGTACCGTCATGATGCAACTAAGCCAATTTAAGTGTACCAGTAATGTCCAGATTGCAAATACCAATATTTGGGATTGAAAGTGTAATACTGTGCAGTGCCAGACTACATGTACATGGTGATGTCTATGATTGATAACACTTTTGTTTTCTAGCACCAGTTGACCCGTAAAGTTGAAGATTTTATAATTTGTTGAAGAGGTTATTTTGTTTCTGTTCTCGTTGAAAGAGCCATTGATGTTATAATAAGCTTTTGGTGTAAGTCTGTAAGAAAAATAATCTAGTCAGGACAGAGGTACCATAGGAATCTCATCCTTGTAAAAAACACTTTTCAAATATCCACAATCCGGTATATACTAGGATCAGATTCCCTGTCTCGGCCGTAAAGTCATGATACTGTAGATTCTATTAATATATTAAAATCACCAACTATAAGTATGAATTTTGTAATGTGCTCATATTTTGATAATATACATGTATTTCATTGTTAATATATACATGTACATGTACATATACAATGAAATTACAGGTGAAGGTGGTGAAAAGAAAGCAGTGAAGAACCTGTTTGGTCAGGGTACCCAGGTGACACAGGACAATATGGGTGAATTACTGGGACTCTGCTCTGGAAAGTTCACTGATAGGTAAGAAACAATATTTTACAGCAAACATGTATATTCAAAGAAAAATATCTTGGTACATAGCTTTTATGGGACGTAATTACTGTATACAGCTTTGAATTCACAAAGTCTTATTTTTGTCCAATGTAGACGAGACACTCATTCCCCTAGTACTGAATTTGCCCACTTAATGTACATACATGTACACATGTATTTTCTTGAAAAATCCTTTAGTACGAATATGTTTAATTTTATTTGCCACATCTTGAATTCTTCTTTGTGGCATTAGATGAATAGGACAAAAATAGAAGGGAGCAATATTTTCCCTGTATACAGTCATTTCTTTATACATGTATTACTTTCTTTGGCAAAACTAATCTATCCCGCAGCATGCATGCATTGAATTGAATGTGAAATTAGAAATGCTTAAAAATTTTGTATAATTTTCAAGTTGAAAATGTTCACAATTTACAGTGTAAGTCAAGATGAAGGTTCCAGAGGATCGGGAAAGAAAAGAAAACTCTCAGAGGATGATGATGCCGAGAGTAACTTGTCTTTGCAGCTTGAAAGTGATAATGAAGCTAAAAGCACCAAGGTACAAGTGTACATAGTCATTAACAATTTTCTTTCATTGGGGTAAAATTGTAGAATATGTATTGGTTAAAGTTGGCCCTTAATTAAATTGTGTATCGCTGTCAACAATCGATGGTTTTCGAGGTTCAAAGAAAAATGTAAAGCAGGCCACTATAGTGATGGACGACGTCAAAGCAAAGGGGTTTTTGCATCTGATGAATTAAAAAAAAATTATATGATTGTACAAGTACACACATCTAAAAGTATTCTATACACTGCATTTACATGTACTGTCTGCCGGACTCACTTCGGAAACTGGATAAATGTGACATTATCATGCAAAAATTTAATTGAAATTTATATCAATAGATCTCACTTAGTCGTAAATTTCAGTATACAATAGTCAGTTTGCGCAATCAAACTTTATAGACAAAACAAGTTTTAGATTGGCCATTTCCCATGCTAATTTTTCCCATGACGTTGTCCATAGGCTCAATGTTAAATTTTGTGACGTCAATTCAATTACATGTTTATCTATTTAAATTTTTGCATGACAATCAGTATCGCATTTATCCAGTTTCCAAAGTGAGCACCACAGACAGTAGCTATTGAACTGCATAGAAGGCTAAATTGAAGAATTTTTTCATGTCTACCTGTCTGCTAGGTACTTCAGAATGATCAACATTGCATTCCTCATACGTCTTTACTTGTAGAAAAGATAAATTTAGTATTTGGACTTTGTTCTTTCACGAAAGAATGGAAAAGCCTTTTGGAGATTTGAATTTGAAAATCTGTTCCCTTAAAAAAAAATTCTTTGCTACAGGATGCACTGAGTGATGATGATGAAGATGATGCTCAGAAGGACAGTGAAGATGAAGATCCTGAGGAAGACGATCAGAATTCTAGAGGAGCTGATTTACAACAGAAGAAATTCAAAGGATTCACCGTGGGAAATAAACATGGGTAAGGAAACTTTCAAGGAAAAAAAAATCTTGAAGGAGTACGTATTTGTTCACTTAAGAAATGACTGTCTTACTTTTGGTGTTCATGGGTGTATAATTCTGGTTTGTCACATGCAAATTTTGTGAATAGCAAAGCGATTCTCGGAATAGGGGTAGGGGCAAAATCTGCCGTTTTTGGCCCCATTTTTTGCTATTTTCAAAAATTGTTTTCATACTATTACTTATCTTTCAAATGAGAGTAGAGATGTTGTTGTTTATTGAAACTGAATTGAAAATAGATACTGTATAATCAACTAATATGAGTGTAATTTCCCGCCAAAATTGTCCACTACTATGAAAATTAGTGGTAAAATGATAACAACAAGATTTAAACATAATAGTTTATAGTATATATAGAGCAAGCGCATGTAACAAAGTTATACTTTCCATGTACATTCAGAATATGAAAAGGAATGTCCCATATGATTATGAACCTGTTACACGTCCTTGCTCTAGGGCTTACACTTGTAGGTATGTGTGTCCCTTGCTAAAAAGCTGAATTTCTAATGTAAATACATAGTGCTCAACTTTCAATCATATTGCCCTAAAGGGCTGAAATTTCGAAAAATCACATAAAATTTGTCATTTTTTGTTTAGAAGAAGGATAATGAATAAGAAAATAGAACCTTTTTAAATTTTTTGATTGGGGCCAAAAATGGTAACTTTTGCCCCTACCCCTTTACATGTGGCCTATCAGAATTATACTTTTGTCGGGCTAATTAGGGGCTGGAGAGGCGCATTCATTGCCGCCAACTCCATGAACACCAAAAGTAAGACAGTCATTTCTTATATTTACATTTGTACAAATTTTTAGACACTCTCATTTGCACGAATATCATGTATACTGTGTGTAACAGCATCAAAAGTATTCTGGCATTGGTAAATTTTCCCAGCGTTGAAATGTGCGTGTGAAGTCACAATAGGCAACCCAAGTTATTGGAATATAATTTTAGTTGCCTAGTGGGAGTTCAACATGGGAAATCTACTAGTAATGTAAATATTGGACAGGGAATGTATTTTATTCTGCATGCAATTCCTTTTTCACATTTATTGTGATTCACATTTTCTTTGATGAACTTGGTTTAAAGAGCTTTGAATAAGATTTTAAAAAAATCTTTATTAGGTATCAAATTTGATACTCTGCAAGTACATTTATTTTTTGATTCTACAGTTTTTTCCCATAGTATCACTGATGTGGTACAATTTACATGTACATAAAGAAATGTGCATAATTGTTGTGCTCATAAAAAAATATGCTCTTACATGTGTTTATATACAATGTACATTTGTATTTCAACTTCAGAAAAATAAGAAAGGACTTTGTTGAGCAGGAAGCAGAATTGTCTGGTACGTAGAACAAAGATAATTTTCATTTATTTTACAATAAGAATAAAAGAAAACCATATTTCCTAAACAACTGGAAGGTTGTCTAATGCTACATGAAGAATGTGAAATTCCTTTTTACAAACCTTAGAATTTTATATTTTTCCACAAAATTCAAAATTATTTGTCATGTACAGGTAGTGAATATGACAGTGATGAGAACTTAGACTTGGCTGAAGATGAGGACGTATTAGAGATGGAGGAAGGAGACAAAGACGCTGTCGGCACGGAGGAGGAACTACGTAATCAGGTCGGCAGGGCTCACCTGTAAGTATCTGCTGCCAGTTTCACAGAAATACTTCTGAAAAACTTCAGGAATTTTCGTAACTTTTGATCGCTTAGTTCTTCATTGAAAATAAAAATATTGAGACTTTGTTTCTGACTTTAGATGAAGTATGTAGAAATGATATTACAAAGCATAATACCATCTAAATGGAAAATTTGCTGAATGTTTCATCAAATGACAAATGTTACGAAAATTTCTGAATTTTTTGTAAAATTTTTTTTTGAAACTGGGCACTGATTGTCAGTCAGCAGTATGTCAGTGTGTGTGTATGTTAGGTTTAGGGGACTTTCATAGACTATGTTTATTGAAGATCAAATTTTCCTATCCTTCACGGAATTTCAGCCACTTAACCCAAGTTTTTACCTCCAAAGAAATTATTACTAGGTACCATGATAAAATAATTGAATTGTTATCTTTATTGTAAAGCAACCAAAGTTATTCTCCTTGAAAATTTTGCCCAAAGAAATGCAACACATAAATGATTTTTAGAATTATGAAAATTTTTTATCTGTTATACATGTACATCCTCTGTTTTGTATACAGGAAGCAAGTTATTGATGATGATAAGAAACAGTTACTGAGGTTCCAAGAGATGTACCTCCCGGACGGTGACCTCCACTCAGAGGGCGGGGGCCGTGTCAGAAGGTTTGCTTGGAGCGGAGTTGGTAAGTAACAAGGAATTAAGTGGAACTATTTATTCATTTCTATTATTTGGAGTTATTTTCCAAATGATACAGCATTTGGGGGACATGTGTTCTTACTGTAACATCATTACATTCTTTGGAATTGAAGATTCATGGAAATACATGTAATGGTTCAAAAAATAGTTTCGTAGAATGGGGACCTGTAATGATAAGGTTTCAAATCTGCCCCCCCCCCCCCCCAAGATTTCATAGTACATGTACATGTTCCTACGTAATTTCTTCATATTAACGTTACAGGTCTCCTCTTCATATTTCATTCTTATCCTTCCAAAAGAAAGGAAAAAAATTAAATATCTTCCCTTACATGTAATAAGTCAACACACCCTTAAAACAATATACATGTACTTCCACTTTCCAAATTTCAGATGACAATACTATGCAGGACATGTTTGATAACGATTCCGATGCTGAAAATCAGGAGGAAGAGGAACAAGACGCAGCGTGGAGGAAAGATCGTTTTGAACGTGAAAAATTCCTGCAGGAACAACAGGAAAATGAGCCGCAGGATAGCGAGGACAGCCAGTTCTTAAAGCTTGGCAAAGTTTTCCTGAAAAGACGAGGTACGGCACTGACACAAAGAAAATAATACTGTATATGTACTTATTTTAGCGAGATTTAAGTACATGTACGATGTTCATGTATCAATGATTATGTCATTGTTTCCTGTGAAATAAATATAAGTTTGCCATAATGAAAATTTGATGAAAGCCTTACAGATTTTGTTAAAAGATTTTTTTAAACATTTCCATTCAACACCAAAAATTGTTATAATCTTTATACTCTCTTTAGAGTTATACATACATTGTAAATGATACATACATGTGTACATGTATATAGTATTGTAGATTCTTGATTTACGTGTAGATATCCCTAACAACAAATTTCCTATTTATGACTCCAATCTTATTTTTGGCTACAAGAAGGACTAAAATCATGAACATCATTCGTGCATAGCATTGTTAATTTTCAAATGGTCAGATTATTTACTATCTCCATTGATAGTAAATACTTGTACATGTACTTTCAGATTCAGATACTGGATCCAACAAGAAGGTTCCAACACCTGTCCAAATTCCTACAGTGAAAGCTACGACAAAAGCTACTGGAACACTTACAAGTGGTCTAAAACTAACGGTAAGATTAATTACATGTAGCTTTTGAAAAACAATTGCAAATACTAAGCCTTCTTGACTATTCTTCCAAAGGAATGGAGAGTTTTTACTCTTGAACATTGAAATTGAAAAAATAAATATGTAGGTAAAATTTCTTTATTACTATTCTTCTTTCCTTGGAAATTAAATTTTTTTTTTTGGTTAAAAAAAAGCCACATACTACATGCACTTAAACATGTTTTTAACTCGAGAAAAAGGGTCAAATTTTGTTTTCTTTTTGAAAGAAGTAAAATCCTTATGAGAATGAAAATTTTTATGAAATATGTACAAGTCTATTCTACATGTACAATGTATGTGCAGGTATGTAAAATGAGTTTTTATACGCCCGTCATTTGACGGGACGTATTATGGTATGGCGAAGTCCGTCCGTCTGTCCGTCTGTCCGTCTGTCCGTCCGTCCGTCTGTCCGTCCGCCTATGGAACGCAATAACTTGAATACGCATCAACGGATTTTTATGAAATTTATACATAGTGATCAGACTGTGGAGAGGAAGCCGCCTTTCGATTTTCAGGTTCATCCGATTTGTCGTTACAGAGTTATGGGACTTAGATTTTTAAAATACAGTGAAAATATACTAAAATATTTAAAAATTATTTAAAAATCTATTTCTGGTCGAAATGTTTTGAAATTTGGTATACTTCAAGTAGAAAGGATGTTCTTTGACATATGTAACGGGATTTTAATTTTTTTGTCGCATAACCGAGATATTGTGTGTAATGGGAAGGGGGGGTGGATTATATGCAAATACATTTTAAGCTAAGGGCAAAATATAGGCGCATGGAACGCGATAACTTGAATATGCGTCAACGGATTTTCATGATATTCATACATTATGATTGGACTGTGGAGAGGAAGCCGCCTTTCGATTTTCAGGTTTATTCGATATGTCGTTACAGAGTTATGGGACTTAGATTTTTAAAATACAGTGAAAATATACTAAAATATTTAAAAATTATTTAAAAATCTATTTCTGGTCGAAATGTTTTGAAATTTTGTATACTTCATGTAGGAAGGATGTTCTTTGACATATGTAACGGGTTTTTAATTTTTTGGTCGCATAACCGAGATATTGTGTGTAATAGGAAGGGGGGAGGGGTGGGTTATATGCACATACATGTTAAGCTAAGGGCAAAATATAGGCGCATGGAACGCAATAACTTGAATATGCGTCAACGGATTTTCATGATATTCATACATTTTGATTGGACTGTGGAGAGGAAGCCGCCTTTCGATTTTCAGGTTCATTCGATATGTCGTTACAGAGTTATGGGACTTAGACATTTTAAAATACAGTGAAAATATACTAAAATAGTTAAAAATTATTTAAAAATCTATTTCTGGTCAAAATGTTTTGAAATTTTGTATACTTAAGGTAGAAAGGATGCTCTTTGACATATGTAACGGGTTTTTAATTTTTTGGTCGCATAAGCGAGATATTGTGTGTAATAGGAATGGGGGGGGGGTTATATGCACATACATGTTAAGCTATGGGCAAAATATAGGCGCATGGAACGCAATAACTTGAATATGCGTCAACGGATTTTCATGATATTCATACATTTTGATTGGACTGTGGAGAGGAAGCCGCCTTTTGATTTTCAGGTTAATTCGATATGTCGTTACAGAGTTATGGGACTTAGATATTTTAAAATACAGTGAAAATATACTAAAATACAGCTGACACTCGTTATCTCAAACTCGGTTATCTCGAAATTCCGTTTATCTCGAAGTCGAGCGGCAGTCCCATCTTTTTGCCTTCATATTCTAACCATTTTGACTTCGGATAACTCGAAATCGGTTATCTCGAAATTTCGCTTATCTCGAAGTAATTTCGAAGTCCAAAGTCATTTTCTTCGTGTATTTTATACTCGTTAAGTCGAAGTCCTAATGTTTGTATAAACAAACCAATTAACGTACCAAATAATAGTGAAATCGCATGGTAAACAAAAAATTATAGGTACCGGTAAAGCAGGTTGACTGATTCGCCGTTGTTTGATCGACCGTGACATCAGAATTAATTAAGGGGGATAACAGTTAATTAGATAATATAATGCGGAAACAGTGATATAGGCATGTTTCATTCATTAAAATTGCATTGTTTGTTACGTTGAAATTCTTATGAGAAGCGACGGCTAAAAAAAATAATAACATACCAAAACAACACCCCCAATGAAAAATATACCCCCACCATTATATTGCGGGGGTATAAAAATAAAATTCGCAAGATTTATCGTAACTGGAATAAAGCAATTTGAGCAACAATGATTATACTGATGATCTACTAAATAATCCATACATAAAATTTCGTATACTGAGAGGAAGATGATTAAACTTGATTGCATGCGAGTAAATTTTAGTGAAGAATGAAGACATGTATTCGACATTGAAATCTAGCAGACGAAAAAAATAAATAGCATACGAACAAATGTCTTCGTTGTACTTTGATGACACAATGATCTAAAACTCTTGAAGGTAAACGGCTTATGACAGATTGATAAGACAACCAAACTGATATTATATCAGGGCTTAGGCGATCGGCACGGAAGGGGGGGGGGGGGTCACACAACGAATAAAAATACCCGATGTTCTCAATGCGCCTCTTCGTAAAATGTCAGTATTAAGAATGCGTTTATGACACTTCTAGAATCATTTCTACGTTGTGAAGTAAACATTACATTTTCAGAACGAGTAGCCTTTTAAACTCCGATATCCATCGTATAAAATACAATAGCAAAACGATTCTTTTAGCCTTATAGGTGGTACAATATATTCCAAAATATACCGTAAATTCGACTGACGTTTATCTCGAACTCCGCTTATGTCGAAGTATTTTCAGTGGGCCCATCGACTTCGAGATAACGAGTGTCAGCTGTAGTTAAAAATTATTTAAAAATCTATTTCTGGTTGAAATGTTTTGAAATTTTGTATACTTCAAGTAGAAAGGATGTTCTTTCACATATAAAAGGGGTTCTTGAATTTTTTGTCACATAATCCAGAAATTATGTGTAATGGGGGGGGGGGGGGGGGGGTTATATGCACATGCATGTTAAGCTAAGGGCAAAATATAGGTGCATGGAACGCAATAACTTGAATATGTGTCAACAGATTTTCATCATATTTGTACATTTTGATCAGACTTTGAAGAGGAAGCCGCCTTTCGATTTTAAGCTAGGTTCATCCAATTTGTCCTTAAGGAGTTATGGGACTTAGATATTTTGGTGTTGTGAAAAAAATCCCAACGGGCGTATCTTGCTGCGTGAGCGTAGGCTTTATTCTTTATATTTAGACATCCAGGAGGGGATCTTTTTTGAGCAGAGACAAAAACACATTAGCTAAGATTGCCGAGACAACAAAGGCTGCTGTTAACCCGAATGGTGTCAAGAACTCGAGAAACTTTGTCTTCCAAGTTATCTCACCTGACAAAGATTCTGATTCACAGGTACCGAAATTTAGGACAAAATGTTTGACAACCTAAATGTGAATTTTAGCCTTTCACGTCCATATTCACATTCGGATTGCTTTTGTCTCTTTGTATGGCATTTTGCCCACCAGCACATTCAAATGATATCATATCGCGCATATTACAAGTAGTGACATAGATGACGTAATTTGATGGTGTTGGTGGGTAAAATCTTCGTATGAAATGACTAAAGTAAATCAAATGAAGATCTCAACTTGAAAAGGTCTATGATCTGTTTTCCTATTTTGAAATGTCAGACCGAATGTTTCTATGCCCAATTCTTCATATCAGAGATTGGCAAACTATTTTTTTTGGTCCTATCTGTCTGTTTGTCCATTGATGTGTGCTTGTCCAGAAACTTTAACCTTGTGCATAATTTTTGAACGATAAGTGATAGGGCTTTCATCAATACTCATGGGTGACTATGGGCAATGGTGTTTCATATCCACATCTTGTTAAGAGGTGCTTTGAATATATTTCATCTTTGAAGATACAATTTTATTATGACATTACATGGAAAAGAATTCTTTACCTTGAATATTTTGGTGCAATTGAATTTTGCAACATTTGAAGATTGACCATTTCAGATCATTCCATCATTGTTTTTTTCCAGAGATAAAAGTATACTGTAAACGTGGAAATTTTCGTATGGGGGTAATTTTCACCTTTTTAGCGATTGTATTATAATGGCAAAATAACCCCCACATGAAAATTACAACCGGTATATAAGACTTACGGAAATACTCCCAATTTCGCCAAAATTACCCCCACTCATACTGTTTGAATGGTAGTTTCGTTAAAAGGATCCCCGACCTTAAGGCCCCTTTTTGGATCATCTATATATCAATTGATTATTAAGATTTAGTGTTCTTTTTTACACCAGAAGAAAATTTTACATTTTATGAGTAAGAATAATTATGAAAATTTTGTTTGTAATCTCATCACAATTTATTCAATGTCTATACAGTTAAGAGGGGTAACCGAAATATCCTGATAAACTGCCCACGCTCAGGTAAAAATCAATGCAGATACATAGATTGATATATGTAAAAGGCGTTTTACATGCTAATTTGTACTTTGTGCACTGTATTTTTTCTCGGATTTTCTCTTATTTCACCATGGGCGCAAAAAAGAATGGCCAATTCCTTTTCAAGGAGAATTTGTCGTACATGTATATATATCTTTCACTAATTTGTCTGAATTAGCCATTCTATTTTGCGCCCATACCAAATTAAAGTGAAATTTATCATAACAACCTGGGTTTTTTGTGCACTGTTCAACCACAGCTCACGAAGGATGGGTGTGTTTTAGTAAATTTTGCAAGTGCTTAGGGTTATATCTTAGCAGAAAGGAATATGAAAGTTATTGTTCAGACATAGATCAAACAATTTATATGATTATTTCAGTAAATTTTGAAAATTCAAAAATCAAATTATTCTAGCCTGTCCGGGATCCTTTCCCCCAGCGAAAATAACCACTTTTACAGTATGAAGTCTCTTGGATTTCACATACACGCAACTTGTTAAATAATAGTAGTATCAAAAGTCCTGACTCGTCTTACTGTTCTGGTTATCTAGATGAAAATTTCTTTCTCTTTCATTCAGGCAATGCCAGCTCCCAAAGGAACTAAAATTAGAAAGGCACTTAAACCTAGGACGGTTCAACCTGCCGCTAAAAAACAAAGACTCGAGAAAGACTCTTCTTTCTCGCAACACAGTATCTTCCAACATTTGTAATTTTATTGTGTAATTTACAGTGCTGTTTTTGTACAACTTTGCTCTAATTGCTTTAAGTTGAACGATATGGCTTTGGCCAATATACATTTAGAATGGGGAATAATTCTAGATTTTTATTTTGCATGTTTTCATATATTTTGCTGTATTTTTCAGTCCATCTTTTCTATGTCTACTATCCCTTGATTTTACATTATTTACGTGTATGATAAGGTTATTTGAAAGTACTAAGATAAGATACTTTGTTCTAAAGAGTTCTACTCCAAGAATAACAATAAAAATCAAAGGGATGTTCGGTACTTCTGCAATATACATGTATTCATTATACATATTTAATTTAATTTTTAAAAGTGTTTAATTTTGTTTTTCATGGTATCAACATGGAAAGAATAAAACATAAGACATTTTAATACCTTGTGCTTTGTGTTTTCTGAATGTTAGAATATATTGTTTTGCCTAGTAATGGAAAACATAGATCAATGTCTTTTAAATTTGTGTTGATTTGAATACATGTATATATTAGCATTGATAGCTAGGGCTTAAAGGTGTGTCATGACCTTTGAGGGAACTTTAATTAAGGTCAAATACAATGAAAAAAAATGGCAAGATGTTGTTTTGGCACCATCTTTTAATACGCTGAAGGGATTTTAGTAATAGTTCACAGAATTGTCCAGTATGGCCTTGCAAACATAATTGTCCAGTATGGCCCTACATGTGTGCCATAGCATTGACTAAGATCACATAAAGTTTTAGGTCAAGTCACAGTATGGTGCCGACACAGAGATATATTTTCTGCTCTTCCTTATTAGTTGGCTTGAATAAAATTTTACTTCAAATTACTTGCCAAGATTTTGATTTTGAACATAGTCATAGGGCTTTAAATTTGAAATGCTGACCAGGGGTATTAAAAATTTGATACTAGTAGTTTTCCTTTGATTTCAAAGCATTTCATTACACTTGGTGCTGTGTATGCACGAAATATTTTTGTTCATGTATAAAATGAAATAGCTTTTCTCTGTAAGCTGTGCGAGATAGTCATACATATACATATATATCAAGGTCACTATTTAGGAATAACTTGGTTTCTTTCAAATCTGTGTCTTTACTACTGCTGAATGGATTCAGTCATTAATGAATATCGGAGTAGTGCCATGACTCGGACTCTAGATCATGTGACTCGTTGTACATGTACTATTGCTGAATATTGGGCATCATCTCGTCTATCTGCCTATGAATAGAAGCTTTTCATTGCAACTCCTCTGTAACCGATAGATGGATTCAATATATATTTCAGTACAGTTCCACGAAATTTATTTCCAGCCTTCTTTGAATTTTTTATCAACCAAACTTGTGTGGATGATGCATCTGGAAATACTTTGTGATATGTAGGTACAGATGCTGGTCATGGGACAATGATGCCGTCATCTCTGATGACCCTTTGTTCCGTAATTTGATTTAAGATGCACACAGACATTTCACCAGAATTTTAAATTGGCTACTGGTATCATTACCAAAATTTTAAGCCAATTCAACATGCATTCCAAGCGACACAATTTAACCTTGTCTTTAAACACTTGAATCTGGTAGATCTTGACATATATTGGTAGTCACTTGCTATGGTGGTCTTTTGTGGCAAGTAAGAAGTTTCCAAGACTAGAAACAGTGTGGCAAATAAGAAGTTTCCAAGACTAGAAACGGTCAACATCCTGTCCACATGGATTTACATGTACATTTTACTGCAACATTGACCCAACAAATCAGTAGGATTTTGTCACATTTGATTGTGTTTGACATCTAGTTTAGGATAATATCTGGATAATGGGGCAGACGTGATGGCACCGTACCACAAGGATGTATTGCTAATCGTTTATCAGTCTAAATATAGTGACTTTTTGGATACAAGGATCACACAATGATGAATTTTCATTTCTGGAGAAAATTACATTTAAAACCTTTCAGCAGAGGCAAGATTTCACTTCAAGTCCAAAGAGAAAGTGCCAACTCTAATTATGCGATACTTCAGATGTTAGATCTGATGATGCTTCAGATGCTGTATTCAGTATACACATGAACTTGAGCTTCACTGGACATATTAGGAAATGTTGGCATACTGTAGATTGAGTAAATTAGTACATAATATAAAAGAAAGTTGGTGTTCCGATTTATTTCAACATGAGCACGAGTATGAGCATTTTTTGTTGCTGTATCTAAAGTTTATTTCTCACTTTATTTTCAAAGAGATCCGACTAAATACAAAAGTGTCATCCTGGATGTGTAATTGGTCAAAGTTGTGCAAAATGACCTTGACGATTGACCTACTTTTTCTGCTCCATTGATTTTAAATATTTGGAGAAATAATGAGCACACTTAATGTATGTGTACTTATTTTAGCGTATCCAAATTTTAGGGGAAAAATTGAGGAAATGGACATAATATAGCGATGTCATCATCATGGATTGGCGCACTCGACTTATTCTCCAATGTAATATAGGGCAGATTAAATATACAGCATAGTCTTGAATTGGTGCACTCTTAACAGTGCAAAACTCTGCTAAAATATGAATCGCTGCTAAAATCAGTACACTTACAGTAATAATGGGTACTGTACATGAGGAGTGTCATGTTCTTAACATTTTAAAAGTATAGGTCCACGTAAGAATCCGGCTGGTTTGAGACGTACATTGTATATGTGGTACAAATCAAACTTGTGATATTCATTTCTCATGGTAGCGATGGCGAAGCGAGATGCATGTATTCACCTCATACCATATAAAGGATCATGAAGGAAAATTTTCTCTATATAATTCAACCAAATTTGCTACCCGATAACTTTCTTCACTATCCAAGTATGAGGAAAATTCCTTCAGAACATTCATATGGAGGCTGATCTGAACACATTTCAAGAGAAAAAAGTCCTGCAAAAAGAGAAAAAAGTCCTGCAAAAAAATTTAAGGTTTTTCAACTGCCTGATCCTTACTTGGACCTGTACTTAAAATGTGTTGTTTTATCTAATAAAAGTAAGGACACCGAACAATCATTAAAACAATTTATTCAATAATTAAAATACAAGCAAGCTATATTAACAACATGAAAGATACTGGGAATTTCAAATAACAATAAAGGAGGTATTTGAACTTTCTCTTTTCTTATTCTGAATTACTAATGAACTTATCCAATGTGATGATTTTTTTTTCCCTTTTTTCATTTCTCATGTCCCTCCCAACCTTTGCAACAAACTCTGATTGTTTCTCTTTAGAAAATCTATCTAAAAGAAAGATGGTGCCTAACTGATGGTACACCATATTTATGAGATTGAGAACAATGATTTGGAAGCTACTGTCTTTAAAATTTTGCAAAATTCTGTCTATCACTTTAAATCAGCTATAGTTCCAGCATTATGCAGTTGATTGCTTTGTGTTGTCGTAAAGGGCCATCATTTTCTTGATTTCTCCAATAGCAAGTCCAGGGTTCAGTCCTTTGGGGCATGTCTTGGTGCAATTCATGATCGTGTGACAGCGGTACACAGAGAATCTGTCTTCCATTTGGGCGAGCCTTTCCTGGGTGAAATCGTCCCGGGAATCGACCATCCATCTGTAGGCCTGCATGAGAACAGCAGGGCCCAAATATTTGTCGGAGTTCCACCAGTAGCTTGGGCAAGAGGTGCTGCAGCATGCACATAGAATGCATTCATACAGTCCATCCAGCTTAGCTCTGTCCTGTACAGATTGCAGGTACTGCTTTTTGCCAACATCCTGTTCGCTTGCTTCTTTTTTCTTTAGGTACGGCTGAATAGACCTGTACTGAGCATAGAAATTGCTCATGTCCGGAACCAAATCCTTAATGACGTACATGTGAGGGAGAGGATAGATTTTGGTGGCCTTGCTGGTGTTATCATCAATTTTGCACAAACAAGCCAAAGTGTTCAACCCTCCTATATTCATAGAACAAGAGCCGCAGATTCCTTCTCGGCATGATCTTCTAAAGGTCAAGGTTGGGTCAAGTTCATTCTTGATCTTTATAAGTGCATCTAGGACCATAGGGCCACAGGTGTTAAGGTCAACTTCATACGTCTGCAGTTTGGGTTTATCACCAGCCTTGTCTGGGTCCCATCTGTAAATAAAGAAGCATACATATGGGTAAACTACTGAATGGTCTTGACATTTCATGTAAATACATATAGGTTTACCAGTACTTCACTTGCTTTTACAGCAAGCACTAACTGCCATTTCCTTTTACGTATCTTTCTTATAAGATAAATTTAAGACTTTAGAATCTGAATCTTTCCCTTCACATTTTCAATGACCTATAAGGCTATAAGGCTGAGAAAGAGTTCAGATAGTTGACTTCACACAAAAATTTTGAAGATGTAAACCAGTGCATGTATATACCTGTAAACAGAGAATTTCTTCATTCTAGGTTGTTTGTCTGTTACTGCTGCGGCTGCCGTTTGGGCACATCTTGTCTGTATAAGCTGGCCAACTGCTCGTGTGGCCGGAGCTAACTTGGTGATACCTGCTGTTGACATTCTAAATGTCTTTTTTTCTGAAAAAAGTAAATAATGTGGTTATACAAAATCTCCTTCAATGAAAATTCAATTCTGGGTTTTCTGAAGTAATACACCTATGTACATGTACCATTATGTACATGTACTAAGGAAATTTTAGTGAAGGAACAAATAATTTACATGTACATGTATATTACAAAAGACAGTTTTCTTTGATAAATATTCTATTCATACACAAAACAGACAAAATCATGGTGCTTTTGTTTTCAGGAATTCTATTGTCATCACTATTGGTAAGGAATAATACCTAATAAATGTTAGTCACAGTCAATCTGAAAGTCACCAGAAATACATGTACCAGATACATCTGGTAAAATTTGCTTTGGTCTGGTAAAATATTTCACCTTTTTCTTAATAGCGAGCGAAGCTCGCCCTTATGGTTACGCGTATACACATATCTTATTGACAAAATATGCTGAATCAAAGAATGAGAATGTACTACTATGCTTTCAAAAACTTTCGTCCCCTAGCAGACAGAGTTGCTGCGGAGATGCTGGATATTAACATTTAAATTTTTTTTTTCGACTCCAAGTAGACGTATATGTTATACTCAATTTTTGTTTATAAGTTAGATTTATTGAAAATATTTTTCGTAAATCAGGTAACGATAAAGCATCAACAAGGTGGCGTAACCACGGGAAATCAGACATTTCCGGTTTTAAACGAGACGTTTCGCTCTGATTGCTTTTCTCGTCTCGGGTGGTTTCGTACTGTCAGAAGTCGGAATATGTTTGTTTTTTTCTTTTGTTCTTAAGTAATATATTTTCAGCCAGCCTAAACATTATTCTTACAAAATAGAAATGAATGATAAAGAACCATATTTTTAAAGAACCATATTTTTAAAGAACCATATTTTAAGCCCCCCCCCCCCCCTTAAAATGTTCATCTGCTGGTCTAGATCAAATTTACAAATGCTTCCGTGTTTCCACTCGCCTTATACTACCTTTTTTGGCAATCATCAAACAGAAAGTTTTGTAAGATAAGATAAACCATCATAGTCAAAATAAAAAAGAAGGATCTTTTTTATTTTATATAATCATATTTATTTTCTCTCCGCTCGTACAAAAAGGCTTTGCCTTGATTCATATTAAACATGTTTGAATTGCTGCAAAAATTCAAAACTGTCTGGTAAGTTATAAGAACTTTCGCGATGTCTGAAGTCAAATGGTTAAAAATATGTTTTCATGAATGTCCCCATTTTGTGGTATTTGAGTGTAGGAGATGACCCCATGGTGTGAGCATTCGTGGCGGGGAATACACTTCCAGTAACAGTTTTACTATTTTTAAATTCCAGTCACCATGCAGAGGCACATAATTATCCAATGTTGACAGCGTATCTATACCAGAAAGAAGAAGAATCATAAGCTTAATTAGAGTCATCATCCACATGCACATTGATCCTGCGAGCACACAGTGAAAATGTTTCATAACCAAAATATATTGCCCCCCCCCCCCTTTATCACAACATGTATCATACAATATTCATTGAGTTCAGTAGATAAGCAGCAATTCCTAGACCTTTACCTTAAATCAATATTCCTTATGAAGTGCCACACTAAAGAGTAAAAGTCGTTTCGTAACAAAAATCTGTAATCCCCCCTTCCCTCTTACATCTTGTTCACCTTTCATCGAATCATAAAAGAGTGCTTGTGACTCGAATACTTACATAATCAGAAGTATTTCTTTGTTTTATCTGTGCGTATATGTTGACAATCACTCTCGAAATAACGAAATTTATATCTGGCTTTTGGTAGAGGACGTTCGCTCAGACTGTTGACATTTATGTAATTGCGCATGCGCAACTACAAGGAATATGAAATCACCGAAATGGTGTCCAAAATGCCCAAAGCACACCGAAATTAGTGAGCAAAGCCCAAGAAAGTCGTTGCAAAGCCAGTCGTACGTAACGTTGCCAAGTCCGCAGGTGCTTCCACATCGTAATACAAAATAAAAAAAGAATATTGACAAAACAGTGTACAAAAAGTCATTTCTGATGTAGATCAATCACAAGAACTGCAGTGGAAACTGTAAAATCCATTATCTTTACAATGACTTATATATAAGTCCTTGTTCTTTCAGGGCCTCACCCTTTGAATCCCTACCAGGGCTTCGCCGTGGACCAATATAGTCTCATGGTGGCTCTAAAAACCCCTGTCTAAAAAAGTGATTCCACTTGAAAAGTACTCTGGCTACGCGTCTGAAAGCTATTTTTCTTCCAACGTCTTTTTCTTCTATCAATTCTGTCATTGATATCATATGCTCACTTCCTTCGTAGGGACTTATACATGTAGTCAAACGACTGTCAGCACAGCTCACTCCAGCAATAGGAAAATCGCATAGTCTTGCGGTACAGTTGTTTTGGCAAAATGAGCCGGTACCGTACTTTTCCCATACGACGCCAAGGACAAACAGTTTTTATTAACTGTAAGTGTGACGTAACGAGAGTCAGTACTTGCCTTCCCACAAAATACTTTAGTTACATGATGATTTATTCTTCTTTGCATGCATTTCTTTTAGAATAATGATTCTCGGGCTAATCAGTCGGCTTAATAGATGTCAAGTTGAAATACGTAGCTTGATCTAGATCTTGATTTTACATAGTCAGGGGTATTTCTTTGTTTTATCTGTGCATATAGGTTGAAAATCACTCTCAAGTTATATGATAATTAGTGCTACTATATATTCACTAGATCCAGAAATCTTTTTTGATAGGGCCTGTTTTTTTACGACATTGCCTGACCCGTGGTTTAATCCCGATTGTCCCACATTTGGAAAAAATCATATCCCGATTGTCCTACATTTTTAAACAAACACATGCATAATGATAATACAAACATTCAGGTTATAGTCTATTTTATTGTTGTAGGTTTTTTTGTTACACTTTTGAAAATGATATTAATACGATTAGATACCGATACATTCTTTATTATTACTCATAAGAGACCCCCCCCCCCCATTGTTAACTTTTATTCTGGCTAAATGTTCTTTGTATTTCTCCATCTCGAACACTTTTATATGGACATACATTTACTCTTTATATTTTCATCAATAAGCCTAATATTGTCTCAAAATAAGTAGTTTTTGCAAGAAATATTTCACTCCAAAGGCATGGTCGATCTTCATTTTTGGCACCTTTATTTATTCAATTTATACCTATTGGATATAATAACTAGAAAGGTTTCTTGTTGCGGTTGCAACAAGAGTGTCTTCCTCCTATACAATTTTTGGTTTGGAAATATGAAGGACGTCACATTACATGTATTTATATTATATATTTAAGTTTTCAAATAGCAGTAACATTAAAGGAGCTGTTAAGATAAGGCGTAAAATCAGCCCTGAAAAGTAGAATTTTAAAAATTGAAATTTCAAGAACCTTTTTTGGTAAAATGTATACCTATACGGCATCCCATCAGAATATGAAGTTATTTTTTATCTGTTTTGCATAATATTGCTAATTTTGGGGTCAAAACATATCTTTTTCTCATAGAAATCAATAGAAAACGGAAAAGTTTTATTGGACATTGTTCCCCCCGGATATACAGAAAGCCACTTTTACTGGAGATGTGTATCCATGATACAATTTTTTTGGCAAAGCGGGGTTCTGTATCTCCGGGGGGAACACTACCCCAGAGACGAAAAACTAAAAATGGAAAGGGGGGTGCTTTTTTTAAGAATCGATCTTTTTGACCATTAAATATAGCACATTTGACTATTTTTCCTCTTTAATCCATCAAACATTGCGTACTCAATATATCTGAATGAAAGATACAAGAATTAGGAACGGAATAAGCAAGAGTGATGTTCATTTCTCCGTCAATGTGTATTTCGCGCTAAAAGGCTTACATTGTAGCCATTGAATGAAGAATAAGACCGTATTTTAAGTTCCGGATTTCATTATTTACCGATTAAAGGAGGTTGAACGTTCGAAATCTATTTCTGATACACAATGTAGACACATTTGATGTCTTTTAGCTTATATTTATCCATTTTAGACAAAATATTCAAAAATGTATTCGTTTTTTGTCGATATTATCGGATTTTCTATCCGAGCACCCCTACCTCTTTCGACCTTAATTTTACAACCTTAAGAGTTCCTCGACATAATGTCAAACATGTAGAAGTTCTGCAAATACATTATATTTCAATAATGATTCATGTTTTTCTGTATACGATTCGCCCTGCGCAAGAAATAAGTCACGATATTCAGGGCTAAATACGGCCCTTATCTTAACAGCTCCTTTTCAAACCGATAATTGTTGGTGAGCAACCATTTGATTTGGGGGGGGGGGGTTTAGGAATTCTATTGCCAGCCGGTAAAATTTTTTCAGCAATTTTCTGAGCAGGCCATTTTTTTCAGCCATTACCAGAGTCGGAGAAAAATTTTCGCCGGTTCTTCGGGCCGGATTTAAACAAATTGTCAAATGTTGTGAATGTTAAACTCCCCGCTGTTACAGAGTATGAGTTAATAACCGTTCCTTCAGATGTCTCTTTGCAATTAGCGAATTTCAGACAGATTGTATGATGTTTAGATAGAACCTTTTCTAGATTTTTGTGCCTATGCGTATTAGGTCTCTGGTAGATACAGCTATGTCAACAGTTTGTATTTATATTAATTAATTTTTTGACTTTAAATTGTCTGGCACAAAGGGCCAGCAAAAATTTCCATATTATGCAATGTATCCTTACTTTTGCATGGTCCGGGAAAAAAAAATTGCCGGCCCTTTGGGCCGGAATATTTTTTTCAGCATTTTTCAGAGCCGGGATTTTTTTTTTTGCAAATTCTTCCTGCCCCCTTCCCCCATAAAAAAGGCGAGCTCGTAGCTGTAGAACCAATTTTCTTGAGAAGAGAAATGGTAATAACAAGTTATGTTCAATATATATATATAAATACCATGAGGTTCTCGCTGTGCAGGTTCAAATTTGGACCCCCCCCCCCCTTCCCTTTTTTCAAAGTTTATTTTGAATTTCCATCATGGCGACATCGTTCAATATAAACAGAACTGTTTTCGAAAAACGAGGAGAGGGAAGAATGTTGGAGAAATTGTTCATCAATTTGTAAATAAACCAACCGAAAATTATGTTCGAACGTTTGCTAGAATTAGAAATTAAACTTGATGTTCAAAATATAGTTATTGAAGTTTAGAAACAGGTTTGTAGGTTAGAAATCGGAATCAAACTACCACTTTTTGTGTGTAAATTCTGGTTTGTAGCTGATCTCTTCTAAATTAATCAACTGTTTTAAAATCAAATTGTGTATATCGAAATGTATTTATGAAATGCATATTCATCATTGCCGTGAAATCGGAATTTGAAAATCTCAACACTGCTTTTCTCGAGTCGGACTCGGACTACCAATTTTAGTGTGCGCCCGATCTGTTGGCGTGAAGGTGTATCGAAATACCCAACTCAAAATTTCGATGCTCATATCTTTTCAACAGTAAGAGATAGGAAAAATCAGAATGACTAAATAAGACAGATATATGGATAAAAAATAATAATATTGAAATTTTTAGGAAACTTCATAAGCTTAATTTTTGTTTACTATTATAAGCAAAAAAGTGTCTTCCTCCTATGAACTTCTGAATTTGGAAATATGAAGGACGGTGAAGGACGTCATCGTAATAAATCGTTACAGTGTGCATCCAGCATTTCATATCTTGCATGGCTGTCGACTTTCAAAAAGAATGGAAATTGTAGATAGCAAAATACGAGATATTTAAGCTTACAAATAGCAAAACATGAAATTTTCGGTCCTTTTGAGTAATTCGATGCTCCCGTCAAATATTTGAAACTACTAAAAAACATGATAAAAAAAATAACAGAGACCAAAAATAAAAAAGACCAATCTAGCTTTTACTCCAAACGTAACGTTGGAGAACTTTCATTGTCCTAGCTTACAGGGTTCTTGAGAAATCGCTGATCCAATTTTCCACGATTACGAAAACAATAGGTCTTCCGACGGAAGTCGGAAGACCTAATCAGGGTTTTTTTTTTGCATCAGGAATTTCATTAATTGTAGAGTATGGGATAACTACTGAAAATATTATATATGAATCTACTATCGATAAATACAATCTAAGACTAATGGATTCTAAAGGATTAGTTTCGTATGCCGTATTTCATAGATTTAACGCGTGATCAAGATTTATAATTATAGTTCAGAAACTGCACACGTCAACTGAAAGAGCATATATATACATGTACTTTAAAAATTGTATCTGTACAGAACATTAGTTTCGAAACGTATGCAATATAGTGATGAAAAGATCTTTATGTCAATGAAAAGTTTTCACTTTACGTTCCAGTTTCATTTTAGGCATTTTCATTTTCAAATAGATCAGTATGATAAATATGGATGATTATTTCTAAAACCTCATAAATTCTTAGTTTTCATAGGAATGTGACAATTCGGACAATTGTCAGACACTTTCATATCCGATTTTATGTTATTTCATAACTGTCATTGATTGCATCTTCATCCTTTCACATTTTTTTAACTATCACACGCAAAAATGTGTTCTATAGTACCAATTCATTGTACTAGACACATGTTTCGGATATTGAATCCTCGTCGGTAGTACTTTAAATAAAGCCAAAGTGAATTTTCCTGGCGCCATCTACAATGTCGCGCACAGGGGGAAGTCGCCGAGAACCGTCCTTTTTTAATCTATGTACATGATTTTTAATATCCAAAAATCCTTCAGTTTTTCCTGAAATTGATATGGATTGACAGCTTTAAAATTCGGTGTCCCGAAAATGGTCAAGTTATTTGCAAAAAAAAGAAAAAAGAAAAAAAGCAAAAATATAGGGTCACAAAAATTGGTCTACAAACCACATCTCTTAGTTGATTTCATGGGCAGATCCAGGATTTTTAGAGGGATGGTCCTAAAGTCCGAAAAAATGAGTCAAAGAAAGAAATAAATAAATAAAAGCACACCAGAAAGTACAAAACATTCATGCCGTTTATTAAGAAATCATGAATCAGACTTTAACCTTCACCCTTTGATCTCTGAATGAGATAATTGCCGCAATTACCTAATTAACCTACACACCATATCCTGTTTCTCCCACTTTTGTAAAAAATATATATTGAAGGTTGGAATTGAGGTGGGAAGAACAGGAATAATTACTTAGATAACGGGGTTGCTAGAATCACATAATTAACCAATTAACTAATTAGTACTGAAATTTTACCTGTATTTTGTGCAAGTTTACCTGAATTTTTCTTTATAACTAGCTTATTATTACCTCGTAGACGTACTTGTAGTAAAGCTACCTCTCGTGTGTGTGGGTGTAAGGGGGGGGGGGGTTGCAAAACTGTGGTCACTAAGGAGACAGTTAACTTTATATTGCCATCGAACTTTGCCTTATGATTTGAAGTGGATTAAACCTTGATTTTCAACTTCAAAACATAGATAGGATCCAAAATGGCAATAATTTTAAGAAACCTCTTCAATAGAATTTCCACTTAAAACTTATTATATCCCAGAAGGATTTTTTTCAAGGTCGTATGTCAGTGATCAAGGTCACAGATCGATGATTTTTCAAGGCTGTATTTGAGGCCAATTGTCACGATTATTGGACTCATTCCCGAAGCAGAAATGACCAATATATATTTTCCTAATATTTGAAGGAACTTTGGAATATTTAGGAGCGGAAAATGCATTTTTATATGTGTTTGTATTTTTTCTTTTCTCTAAAAACGTCGCCACCCAAGACGTAAAAACAAAATCTTATACTTTTATCACAATACAATATCATATTGAGACAACAGAATGTATTTTTCATATTCCTTTGATGTAGCATGTCGTATAAAGATGGAAGAAACCTGTTGATTTACTTTTACAGTACGGTTGTCAAGGAAATGGCATTTTTTTTTTTGTATTTTCGGGGCCCGATTATCCATTTTACGATATGGATTATACTGAAAGAGGGCGATTTTTTTTTTATAGTAGAACTAGCTGCTTATGATTTCTTATCTGGTAAGGCTTATGACTCGGAGAAGATACTTCATACCTACTGATCTTCAAAATCATGCGCGCAAGGTCATTCTGAGAAATCCTTATACACCATACAGGACTCCTTAAGGAGTCAAAAATAGATATATATTCTGACTCTGAGTTGCAGGAAAATGAGTATTATCTGGGTGGCTCTTCATTAGAAATAAATAATCTGACCCAGAAAAACTGCCAGCCTCCACCCCCTCCCCTTAGAATCAGATTGTCGTCCGCTCATACCATAATAATATTACGAGAAGATGCCCTAGTTTGAAAAAAAAATATGCAATTTATCTTCAGTAAAACGTTTTCATGAAAATACTTTCTCCTATAAAGCTAGATTTTCACCAGTTACAAGATGTTTTTATACTAATTAGTATCAACTAGATAAACAACTATTAAGTTAATTACTTTCTTTTGTTATATGAAGTGGGAGAAACAGGAATATATATTTTTCAAAAGTGGGAAAAACGGGAAGTAACCATCCCGATTGTCCCACATGACTTTTATACCTTTTTTATTTAAATGTGGGACAATCGGGATGACACCTGACCCGTGAACATTTATAGAATTGAAGTGTCTTAATTGTTGTCACAGCCGACCCGGTTTTGTTACGGATATATCCAACATTTATCGTACATGTAATGTCCGTTAGCTTTTCGGACAATCGTCGTCTATATGTTAATGTATGAAGAGCTGATGACGAAAAAAAAAATGAAACTCCAGATGGACAGACTGATGACTGAATGGTAACCGTTCAGTGAAACCGGCATTCGTCTTACATTCTGATTTAGATAATAAAAAGTACATTAATATACTCAGAAATCACCCTATCTTTTTGTCTTGAAATATGAGCAATATATTTAAATATAAGAACAAATCTGGGGAGGGCCGGACTGGTAAACCCTAAGTGACTCCGCCTACAACTAGAGCTCTGTAGACTGATCAGTTAAAAAAAATGAATTGCAGTTAAGATTCCTCCTTCGTGGAAAAACTAAGTGAAGATAGAGTAGATTCTTCACCGGGGAAAAGGCTACTCGAGGAAAAACTACTCTAGAGTAGTCTTTCCGAGAGTGGCTGGGTGTGGGGTTGGATCGAAGGAGACTACCGCCAAGACGGATGAATGTCCGTTTCTTCATGTTGCATGTTGGACATTTCGGTAAATTGTGTTACCAATCATCGGGTTTAACTTGTACCCGAAAAAAAAATTATTACGAAACATTTTTTGGTATTGACCCAAAATATTATGCATGAATATATTTATGAAACGATTTGATAATTAGTTTTTTTGTTTTTCAAAGGTATCGAACAGGTCACCGCGTTAACATGTATTAGCCTAGTCATCGAACAGCGAACTTGAGATGATTTTTGTGGGCACTTAATATTAATCGTCTGGGATTTATCACTGGGTTGGCTACACCCCCCCTCCCTTGATCAAATGTCTCATGGAATTTTTCATTGCAAAAGTGGTGGGAGGGGGGGGGCATGTTTTTTTTTTTTTGGTCAAAAATAACTGAAAATAGGGGGAAAATATAACTTTTATGTGGATGATGATTTAAGAAATTGAAAAATGTGAGTATATAGTATTTTTGGTGCTCTTTCAGTTGAAATAAGTTGCAAGCTCCAATTCCTACCTTTACTGTGTGTTTTGGGGTAAAATCAAATGGATTTTTGCAAAATTTCGCAGAAACTTGAGGAAATTTTGATTTATTCCTGCTTCTTAGAACTTTCAGTATATATATATGATCGGAAACTTGTATTTTCAATTAGAAATCTCTGATTTCTGTATATTACTTATCCATTATGAAAGCAATGATTAAAGCTATTTTCTAATGTAACTTTTAACACTTTTTCAGATCATATATGTTTTACTGATATTTCAATCAAAATTTAAGCGTTTTTGAAGAAAAATCGTCTTTATCATTCAAAAATCGCTGATTTCTGGAGAATTTTAATTGATTTTATAGGAATTCTTAAAATGATAACAGGAATGTATTTTCAACTAGAATTATTTAGGTTTATTCATGAATTACATGTTTGAAACATAAAGGGCATATCCTCTACCTCATTTTGGTGCAAAATGCCTATTTTTCGTATGAAAATAACAAATTTCTGGAAAAATTCTATAAATTCATTTTTTAGCTAAAATTATACATTGAAAGCTATTATTATAAAGAAAATTATCCTGGAAATTGTCGTTTTTATACAGAAACTTGAATTTTCAATACGGAAGATCGTAAATATATACATCTAACAAAAGTTATACAGATGTTTTCTCGCACTTTCTGATTGTTCTCCATTGTCTTGATGTCATCAATTTACTTGGGCAGGAGAAGGTGCCCAAGTTTTAACAATAGGTGCGTAACTAAATGCAAATCAGAAAGGGCATGCTGTACGCGCTGTATTTTTCATTCAAATATCGCTGATTTCTGGAGGGTTTTTTTTGCAATGGGAAAATTTATCTGAAAGAACGCACAAAATGCTACTAAGTTAGACCGGTTTTGGAGGATCAAGGGGGGATGCAGCCATCCCAGTGATACATCCCAGACAGTGCTGTATATATAGATCTATACAAGTTCACAGTTTAATTCTGCCAAGAAAGATAATAATTCATACTGCATCTATTACTAGTATCTAAAATGAAGTAATAGGCTTCTTCACAGTTTTAGGCTGTTCAAAAGGGGAATAGATCATTAAAATGGATAAGATTTTGGGTCTCACATTCAAAGATCGTCAACAAAGATCTGATTGGCTGACACATTCTTATAATTTCTTCTCCTCAAAAACTTAAAAAAGTTTCATGAAACCTTGCAGGAATAAAGAACTCATCGCCCCTGCGATCTTCTCTGAGTGAAGAAGGTACATGTATCATTAACGATAGAAAGTTTGTCGTCACGGAGGGAATTGAAAAATGGTCCGAAACCGTCCTCAACCAAAATTGTGATTTTCGACCCGATCCATCACAATGAGATCGTATATAATATATACATGTAGTCTGATATATTTTTTCTTTACCCCGGCAATCGTCCTATGGATTTTATCACGAAAACGAACAGGAGGCAAGGACTTTTCAGTCAGATTTATCACACGAGATGATGACTGTTATGTTAACTATTTAGATCTCAAATGTTGTCAGACACATTTTCTATTCTCTTTCTTTTTAGAAATTGCTTCACGGAATTTCAAGAAACCTTTTTTTCCGCAACCGCTGCACGGAATTTCAGGAAACAAGAACAAAAATGCAGAGTCTCTTACCAAAATTGTGTTTTATCATACACGATGGCCACAAACGGTTTTTATTCTTTGATTCATTTTCGACTTCAGGGGATTCAAGAATCAATTATCAAGGTCCACCGGCTACCTAACTTGTGGTTTCAATCTGAACCTTGGGAAAGGATGACTTTGATTTTTTTCCACAACCGCGATCCATATACAGAGATGAATTCAAGATGGCTTCTACACTACTAATATCGAATGTTATGAATTGATAAGAATCAGGGATATAAGCAACTTTTATTCTTTTGGGTTTTTTTTTCTGTTTCGGTGGCGCCATCTATAATGAATCCCGCTTTAAACACACAATATACTCATTTCTAGATCTTCCCCCTTTTTATGTGATGTCATTCATTATTCAATGATTTTTTGTCGTGTTAGTTGGTCGTTTTGTTGTGTTTTCCTTAGACTACATTGTATTTGTTGACATGTTATAGTTTTACGTGCTGTCTTCTTTTCTCGCCTTATTTGTGTATGTTCCGCTGTGATCACTACAATCTTTAAAAAAAATTTCTTGTTGGAAATCTTGTACATATTTTTGTTATCTAAAAAAAAAACCCACCTTTTTTTAAGGGACGGCGTACATCATAACACTTTGAAAACCAATAGTTTCACTGGATTATGTTTGGATTGACATTAATTCATATACCAGCACATGTACTTTCTTATGATTGTACTCAGCTGCTGTCTTTCTGGAATAGCTAACTTTGTACTTTAATATCATGCAGATCAGGTTGTAGTTATTCCGGTTTTCGAGTTTCACTGGATACCCACGCTCAGTTTCACTACGATTACTCCCCGGCGTGAGTCACAATGTCTGAATTTTCGCTGTCCAGAATCCATTACAAAAATCTAAAGCGAGTACCTGTCGGGATATAAATCATCAATAACCACTATATATTCTTGTAAACTTCCAGACATGTACGTCCACATATGACAGGTAATCTTTTATTATGCTAATGAGATACCCGAGTCTCATCTGTTTTATGCGTTCAATTAAAAATTGAAAAGGATTAAAAGAAACCAGTCAGATACCAATTAGAGATGTTACATGTAACCCTATATTGCGGTCAGTGAGGAAATGACAGAAAATTTACCTGTCCCCTGATATAGTCCCCCGTCGGCCTTTAAATAGAATTTGTTTTTATCTGTCCCTCCTGTAAAGTCAAACTGCGAGAAATTTGAAAAAAAAAATGGATCATAGATTTTGAAATTTAGCAATTTAGCGATTCAAACACATACAGGAAATACTTTATATCCATGTATTTTAGGAAATGAGGTGTCGTCTGCCTATAAAAGATTTAGTAAAAAAAAAATAATAATAAAATTCAGAGGATTTTCAAAAATACGAATTTCTTGCATAGCCTATCTGTGATTTCCAAGAGGCTAACTTTTCTGAAATTGAAAGACATGCAGTCCAAATTTTCATATAAAAGGGTTTTGCTCTCGACAAGATAATTAGTATGAAAGAATTCTATTCTGTAGAATTGAGGAATACACAGAACTCGTGTGCTTGACAGACTTGGATATATATAAGTGTTAGCAAAACCCCAAGTTACTGACAGCAATTTCCCCCGTTAACATTGAGAAAATGTGTGTGTAAACAGACTGACAGCGAAGAGATGCCTAAATTGCATTAAGCTTACGGAAAAAGAGTAGTTATATAATGACAGAAGAGGATGTGATGATTTTATTTTGGAGCTAAATACATTGTCTGTCAAATGGTAAGTAATATTACTTTAGTTTATTGAAAATCTTTATTAATAAGTGTTTGCAAAGAAATATTTAGAGCGATTAAGAAAATGAGGGTGTCATTCGAATTACATAGTAAGAAATGCCCATCTTTAATATTTTTATATAATACGTCTGAAATCAAAGGCTGGACTCCTGCATGCTTAACAGATCGAAGAATATTTTTTACAATGATTGCGTGCATCCTATAAAGATCGGTTCAACATTGCAATGGTTTTAGAGTAGTAGAAATTGAGAAAAAACATAGGAACGGACCATGGGCACCGACCGCAAGGCGCTTTGCAATTCTGAAAACATGCACTTACTTAAATTAAGTCTTTATGTGACCCAACAAACTAAAACTTCCGATACAGAACTAGAATTCTGATATGGTGGTAATTAAGGAACCTTCATGGTAAAAACACTTCATTTGCTGTTTTGAAAATGGCAGGTAGCCGACCAAGGTCAGCGACCGGTGCACATTGGTCTGCTTCCTTTTTTGTTGTCATTCGTGTTTCTATGGTGCGTTTCTTTGTTTCTTGGTTTATTTGGTATAAGTGTGTTCTTTATCTCCGATTGTTTGTTGGTTTAAGAGTTGATTGTGTGTCGCTACATGCATGCATGTATTTGTTGCAACATTGTCTTCTAGGGAGATCTTTTCCTGAATCTTTATGGGCAGAAACTTTTAGCAGATATCGCAATAAGGTCAAATTAAGGTATTCAATGGGTAATGAGATTGGGCCACCTATTTGTGGAATCCTGACTCCTAAAATCACTGCATAGTTATAATGCAAAAATTAGTTGAAAAGTTTTGACCAATTAAGATATGGAAAAATTAGGTTACATAAGAGTTATGCTCTTTTAGAGTTTACATTGAACTCTATGGAATTTTTTTTTTCTTAATTATGGGGCATCAAATATCGATTGGTAAAAAAAATTCTAAAAAATATATATTATTAAATTTCGGTGAAAAATCAAAAGTTGGCGAATTATTTTTTCCATAATTTTTTTTTCGATATTTTTTTAAAGAATATCATGTGACACAGAAAAATATTGAATAATGAATACGCCTAATGTCAATTATTACCCATTGAATACCTTAAGATCACAAGTAAATTGTGTGCATTTGTATGAAATATTTGGTACAACTGAACTCTTTCAAATCCAGTTGATTCATAGAAGCACATTAATAATTTTGGTTAAATAATAATGATTTTTCATCGTTATTTTACGCTATCTGAAAATGCCAGGTATGCCAAGTTTTGCATATCTTCGGGAAAAGATGAAGAGAGAGCATATAAGTGTACTTTTCTTCACTTATCTCCCACTCCCACGATGAATGTTTATCATTTGTTAATTAGCTTTTGCAAAAAGCTCTCAAAGCTTTCAGATTTACCCCGCAGTAATTGTGGCGTACCCAATGATCTGGATGATACGATATGGGTGCTAACGATGTTTGTGTCATTTAAGAAAAAAGAAGTATTGCAACTCTGCTGCCAGAATGCAGACTCTGGACATGAAAATTTCACATTTAATGCACCAGACATGCATGTTTATCATCAGTTATACTTCATACCAAAATATACCCCTCATTTAATTTCACAGAAATCATTATCTTATACAAGTATTTACACGGAGAAGTATAAAGACAAAATGTATGTCTAAAATGAATTGCAATATAATTGTAACATGTTAAAAATCTCTTTTTCCAAATCAAACAGATATAAAAATTACAGATAAAGACGATATTTCGTTTAACAAAATGCATAAAAATCATTCAAAATCTCCAAATTGTTTAAATAGTTTTTATCTGAGCTTTGAAGACTTTGATGCATGTTATTGTTAAGCACATTATTCATAATTGTTATTGGATTGTATGAAGACACTCTACAAGCAAACATCCGATGCAGATGTCGCCTATCGAAATTGTAAGCCATTAATCAATTAATCATTACCCAGATGTGCTGTCTGTACGAGTGTTTGTATTGGAATCGGAAATATTTAAGAATCCAAGTGAAGTCTGTGAGTCGAATTCCGTTTCGAAGGAATGCAAAGAAAAGGTATAACCTATCTTTTAAATAGGTGTTCAATAATACATACAGTAAGACTTTCATTAAAAAGGTAAAAACCACATAACCCCCCCCCCCCCCCCCCCAGAACAGTAAACTTGATGCAATGAATAAAAAAAACCCACCTAATACAGAAGCAGTCATCTTTTTCTAAGTATTGAGGACGCCTAGGCTTCATTTTTTTAGTTTGACTTGAAATACACTGCATTTACTAAGAGACAAAGGAAGGGATTTCCAACAAGACTCTGTTGCAGTACACAAAGTAAAACATCGAAACACGCCAATGTGAAAACATAAAGTAGACAGGCACAAAAAGAGATACAAAACGGACAAAGAACACCAAATACGATATCACCAAACACAAAAGAACTACACAAAAACCAACGAGACCAATGGGTATAATCGGTGCCAAATTGCGTGTACACAACGTACCCTCCAACTCAATAGTCTGAAAGAACGCACAGTCTTTTTCTAAAACAAATCATCCTCTCTGTAAGATGACCATACAAACAAGACAGCAAAATAAACAAAACGCAATACAAACAAAACACAGGGGCCAAAGTTACACACAGATGGATATATAAATGGAGATATATAATAGAGACAAATCGATCAAAGCCCGAAAACCTCTTCAGATATTCAAACGGAAAACATAATATAACACCTGAAATAGTTAGGACTGCACACCGATCTTGACTTACTAGTATCTAAAAGTTGGTTGAACTAAACATCAAAGAAGTACCTAACAGTTATTCAGTCTCAATGTGGAGAGGACAAGGCCAAATCGTGAGAATTCCCATCGGAACGGTTGCGAACCCCGGAATGAAAAACATTCCGAAGTGAGACCAGGCAGGTGCCCGGGGAGAGTCATTGTCTCCTGATTGCATGGTCGATTTCGACTCAGCTGGCTCCAGCAGAGTACGTGTTGTTCTGATACCCAGTGTATGTACCACAGTGTTATGTAGTAACTACAAACGGTTCCTCTTAGTGACTTTTGACTAAATTTGATCCCCTTCTTTCTTCCTTAATCCTTGCGAAAATATTAAATTATATGTTTTACGAGAGGACAATGGATACATGTATCTAATTCTGCTGACAGGGATGTAGATTCCATGTAAAGTTCCCCTTTTTAGCATTAATATCAGGAATGGATATTCTGTATTCTGTTACTTACTTTTCTCTTTTCCACATGGGGCATGTATACCATTGACAATTGGCTAAATGTGCAAAAATCTCTTGTAGATTCAGGTTTGCCTTTTTGTAAGTAGCGAGCTGAATAATCTACAATGTGCGATTATACATCAAATAATTATTATGGTATTTTGATTTTTAAAAAAGATCTATGCCTAATCAACGAGAGGGGGAGAATAGGATGCTAAGAGAATAGAGAATAGGGTAGAAAGTAGTCAGAACACAAGATAGGAATAAAGAATGCAGATTGCCTGGGAATACCGTATTACCTTATTTAATAATAAACATCAAAGCAGTGCCTATCAGGTATTCAGTCTCATTTGAAGTCGAGAAGGCAAGGCAAAATCATTAGAATTTCTACTGGAACGGTTGCGAACCTCGGAATGAATAACATTCCGAAGTGAGACCAGGTGCTGGGGAGAGTCAGCGTCTGCTGATTGCATGCAACACCTGTCACAACAGCTCCACGAAAACTTGTCAAATTCGGTGATTGTCTCGATGTACATATCGATGTACATATCAGGTAAATATGTCTTATTTGGTGATGATGACAACCATTCAATCGCAATTCGGAATGGCACTGATCATTCTAGAACACATGAACTAAATACTAGTAATGATAGATACAGCAAGTAACATAATTCGGCAGAGGACTTCCAATTGCTATCGGTCTCTTTGGTTTATGTGTAGTTTTTAGTGTTAAGGGTTTCTTTTTGGGGTCGTCTCTCGTTGTGCTTGTCCACTGTCTTTTCGCAATTGGGTATCTCGGTGTGTGGGTGCTGAAGATCCTTGCTTTCTCGGTGAAATGATAAAGAAAATCATCCAAAATGTTTTATTACCACGGTAACAGCAAATTAGCTCCAATTTATGCCATCAGTTTGGGTATATCTGATTCAGACGTGAAATATCATGTAATATGGGTGATTTTTTTAATCCTGAGGGAGACGATGTTTTCATTAAAATCATTCGCAATTCTACGAAAATTGGATGTTCCTTTAATTATTTTCCTCAGGGTTTCGGTGGATGTTTTTTTTCCAAAAGAAAGGAATGTATAAATAACATTTTGAACATAAATCAATAGTATTTGATGACCGAAGCGCTGAGATTCACATTCACCGTTTATATACTGTTTGTATTCAATTTTTATTCAATATCAAGTTTTACATTATTGTTTCACCGTAGGCCATCTTCCAGATAAACAACGTAATGTTATTATAGAATTCTTATATTGCAAACATGAAAAATAGGTGAAATAATAAAAGCCGTTGGAAAATAAGGGATTCAAGGGCATTCAAAATCAGTCCTAAGAATTGATGAACAAGTACAGGAGATAAAGAAAATCCTGACGACAATCTCAACAACACTCACAATAGAGCACCAAATTGAGAATCGACGGACCCCTAGCAAGCTAGATGTCGGATCAGGTGCCCGGGAGGAGTAAGCATCCCCTGTTTGGCTAGCCGCACCCGCCGTCGATGTCTACTACATGTCGATGTCGATGTAAAATTTTGTGGCGTACCCAATGATCTGTATGATACGATATTAGTACTAACGATGCTTGTGTCATTTCAGAAAAAAAAACCCGTTTCAGCTCTGCTGCCAGAAAGCAGGCTCTAGAAATGAAAAATTCCAATTCATTGCACCTGACATGCCTGTTTCTCATCAGTTGTATTTCAAGCCAAAAATTCCCTCTCATTTAATTTCACAGAGATCGTTGTTTTATACTAGTATTAACACGGAGAATTATAAAGTCAAAATGTGTATCCGAAAATGAATTGCCATACCAGTATTATCTTAACATATGATATCTCTTTCCCAAATCAAGGACATATCCAAATTATTTCAAGGAAATTATAAACTAACAAGCAAAAGTCGATATTTCGTCTTACATAAGAAGTGCATGGAAATTGGTTTGGAATTTTCTTCAAGAAGGTATAGAGTTGGAACCCTTTGACATTATTGATATAAACACTTATTTCACATTGCAGTGTGGAGCAGTTAAAATCGTTCCCCGAGACCTGATGTTTGTCAAGTGTATTAATTACTTCACCTGAAAGAAGCTTCGTTTTGGCCTTTTTTATCAATTTGACATCATAAATATATATTTTTTGCTATTTCGGAAACTTGCCATTTCACCGATAAATATCGAAATTAAAGGAGTTTAACATCTCAGCACCATCCCTCCAATCCTATTTTGAACATAGAGTTTATTTGGATATGCTACTGAATCGACCCTACAGGAAATTTGGAGCCGCACACTCTCTGTAATGTAAATATATAAATTTAAATTCAAAAAATTAAAGAGGGCGCTACTGAAATGATTTTTGGTTGCTCAGCTGGAAGCATCACTGATGAAAATTTAATATTCGAAACACGTGTCTGGTGCATGGAAATTGATTTGGAATTTTCTTCAAGAAGGTATAGAGTTGGAACCCTTCGAAAACATTAATAATGTATAAAAATCATTCAAAATCTTCAAATTGTTTAAACAGGTTTCGTTTGAAGGGCTGTTATCAAGACTCAAGGCATATAAAACATATTTTTCATAATAACATTGCAGAATATTTGAACTATTAAAGCAGACATCCGATGCAGGTGTCGCATATCAAAATTGTACTTGTGAGCGAAACAATTATTAGCCAGATGTGGTGTCTATATGAGTGCTTGTCTTGGAATCGGAACTGTTTAAGAATTCAAGTGTAGTCAGTAATTCGAATTCAGTTTGGAAGGAATACAAAAAGCTGTGCATTAAACCTTTCTTTTGAACAGATGATCGAGAAAACGTGAAGTAAAATTTTCAGTAAAGATGTAATAGAAGCAAAGCAATAAATGAGTTAAAGAAGATCCTGACAACAATCTCAACAACACTCACAACAGAGCACAAAGTTGACCATCGACGGACCCCTAGCAAGCTAGAGGTGGGACCAGGTGCCCGGGAGGAGTAAGCATCCCCTGTTTGGCTAGCCGCATCAAGAACAACCCCCTTACAAATTAGTAACCAATGTGAATCAATGTTGATTCTTCTGAATTTGAAAAACACTATTCTTATGTAGAGATTGCAATGGACTTTTTAAAACAAAAATAGGAGAAGGTATCTTTTTCTAAGTACTAGATCTAGAGGCGCCCTCCCTTCATTGATTTGCTGAAAGTCGCGTATGTTTCACTTTGGAGAACTATTGGAACTCCAGTGAAATGGATTCCCCTTTACCTTATAGATTGATAATTCACTGCCTTTACTAGGAAAAAAAAATCAAAATTTAGATGGTATAGTGTCATTGTTAACTTCTGTTAGTCTGCCTTTCTCATGACGTTAGAGATTGTTCCACTGTTGTCACGGTTTGAATCTTCTTCTCATTTTCTATTGTTTTCCTTATTTTTTATCTTTACATGATATGTACATCAATATGTATACCGAGGCAAAAAATCACCGAATTTGGCAAGTTTTCATGAAACTGTTGCAACGGTTGTTGCATGCAAACAGTAGACGCTTACTCTCCCCGCGCACCTGTTCTCATTCCGGAATATTGTTTATTCCGGGGTTCGAAACTACTTTAATAGAAATTCTAATGATTTTGCCCTGCCTTCCCGACTTTGAGACTGAATAACTGATGGGTATTATTTCTATTTTTATTTGTATTTTTTTCAACGGTTTTATTTTTTTTGGGGGGGGGGGGGGAATTCTGATTTTGGCTTTATATTTGACATTTATTCACTAATCTGCTAACAAAGAAGAAATTTCCCAGAAAAGTTCCACTTACTTGCACAAAAAACGAAGAATTATGTTATTGACTATTCTCTTATCCCCAAGGGGCATCTCTATCATTGTTAATTGGCTAAATGTGCAAAAAACCTCTTGAGGATTCAGACTTACTTTTTAGTATGTGTCGAACAGTATGATCAACAGTGTGCGATTAAGCATCTAATGATTATTACTGTATAGTGTTTTTGGACAGATTTATGCATAATCAATTAGAAAAAGAGGAAGCGAAGGGAAGAAATAGAACGAAATAGCTAGAGGGAAAGGTGGGACACATGCAGGATAGGAAGATTAATGCAGAGTCAGTGGAGTATGCAATTATATATAGTACCTTCATAACTTGAGAGTATGATTAGGAGAATGAATCCAAATTCGTTCACATGAAAGTCATTTTCATGGCTACTATTGCTAGAAATTATGCACTGGATATGTCTGGTTCCAATGTGTGAGATTATGTAATATCGTTGAAATTTTTATCCTGAGGGATGCGATGTCGGATACTGATGTTTTCATTAAAAGCATTTGTAGTTCTATGAAAGATTGGATGTTCATTATTTTCTGGAGGGTGTCAGTAAATGCTTTTCCAAGTAGAAATGTGTGAATTAATATTTTGAACATATAAATCAATAGTAATTAATGACCGAAGCGCTGACATTTACATAAAATGTGTTTGAATAGACTGCATGCATGTTCATTTGATATTCATAGAAGACTTTAATCGAAAATCATATTGCAGGTAAACGCATTTTAATGTTATTTACAATTGCATGACAAATATGGACAAGAACAATTTCCCAATATAGAGAACAAAATGGAATATTATCATAGGAAAGCTTACATATCACATGAAAAGTCGATGAATTCATAAAACCCTAGGGAAATACGGCAACGGAAGCTAGGGCATTAAAACCTTAAACATTTGTCTTTTTCTAGCATCTTAAAAAAATACGAAAATTACGAGCAACAGAAAAGGAGTCTGATTTTGAAAGTTTATATCAATGAACTCAGTAGACAGTGCTCAGCTAGAATGCTAAACTTCTTCAAATTCAATAGCATCATTTAAGAACAGATAAATTTGTAGCATGGACCAAACATGCACATTTCGGATACTTAACCCTCGTCAGTGATCCTCAATCTAGTTATCTTCGCTCGACCTGGTCAGAAAAAAAAAGATTTATAAACAGACCAGGTTGAAAGCGGAATCGACCTAGTTCATATACTTTCTTTATGTGATTTTTTTTATTTCATGCCATTTTAATTTTGTAAGAATAATGGTTTTAAAATGAAAATAAATTACTTTTTCATACGACTATCAAAAGAAAAAAAACCTATTCCGACTTCTTACAGTACGAAACCACACAGGAAGAGAAAATCAATCGAAGCGATACGTCCCGTAATGCATCAAATCTGACGGAAGTGGCGGTTTTTTCATTCCGTAGTAAAGACCCGTTGTTAATGCTATTTCGTAAACTACTCTTCCAAAAATTATGTCAATTAATTTAACGTATAAACAAAAATAGAGTAAAGCATATACGTCGACTTGAATGTCGAAATAAGATGTAAATGGCAAAACCAACAGTCATATCCGCATCGAGAAGTCGAAAATTTTTGAAAGCATAAATTCTCACTAAGCATACTTTCTCAATAAAGTAAGTTTACACGCGTTACCATACCCTTCGGCCTTTTGCAGCGAGCTCCGCTCGCTATTTAACATATCTCTTTAAACTTGATCCGTCTCGAAGTTTCTTCTTGAGTCATCCATGAAACCATTTTATGTTTGTCTGTCACAATTTTTGTCGAATATCAAAGCGATTACTTCTTGCAGACATCCTTTGCAGGTGCCGTTTGTCTGAAAGGCATGTAATAAGCACGCGTAGACATTATTCGCAACAAGTGCTTTTTTATAAGTGTTTGAAGAATTGGCAAATCGAGAAACAATGCTGAAGTCTTTGAATGCATTATGTATTGAGAGAAAAATAATATTTTATACTTTCTTACTGCGCCATTTTAGTTATTTCAAAGTCTCATTTACTATTTGAAACATATTTTAAAAATAGTCGAAGAGGGCAACGAAATTACTTTATGAACTGTTAATGGAAATCATGAAACTTTTGAAGGAAGTAAATGTTCGCGACAAAGCGTGAAGTGAACAATTAATCAGAGAAAACATTCAAGCTGAGAAAATCAAAAGAGAAGATTAGAAGCAATAAAAATATGAAGAACGAGCAACTGTATTAACGTTGAAAAGATTGATAACATCTCAAATAGCATGGTTGTACAGGTATTACGTCTTAGAAAATCTGAATATCCTTGAGCGATGTATAATCAGTTTTGATAGCACCGAATCTGGTACAGTCACCGGTATTTGCCTTTTTTGCAAAGCTGAAAAGAGCATGGAAAATATCACCTGTTTCACTAAAGTAGCAGGTGTTGCTTATACGCCGGAGATGCTTACTCTTCCTAGGCTCTTGATATCATATAAATTGGTATTCGAATTTGGCTCTTTTCACAATTCTTACATAGAATGATATAGAGAAGATCAACCGTGCGCTGACCACAGCGGAATACACAGGGTTGTAACAATCAAAGCACATCAGCCAAAACAAAATAGAAATCTCCAGACAAATTACACGGACAGTCCGTGACTGTATTTATCAAACTGAATTAAAATCCAATATTGCCAGAAAAAAGTGCAAAATCCAATACTCTGATATGCACTTTATGTCATTACCCATCTGTTGCAGCTGATAAATGGGGGTTTCAACACTTTACCACTTAAAGACGGAACATCAAAACAGAAAAAATACATTTTCCTTGCACGCAGCCGAACGGAAACTTTGATGATGTGAGGTCATTTTTCATATTTACATGTGAAAATCCCATTGGGAATATCGATTTTTCCGATTCAATAAAACTTGTAAGCCATCTTTTCGTTAGGTTGATTTATAACTGGTAATGATAGCACTGACAAACTTAAGATTTCGGTCTTTTGATTTCGGATTGGTAACTGCAAGATTGGTAACTGCAACTTTTTCGGTCTTTTGATTTCGGATAGGTAACTGCAAGAGGGTGAGTATAATTATATTAGCAGTGTTGATAAAACAAATTATAAAGATATGCCATTCTACAAATTTGTTTTAAGTGGACTTATCGAATGGAAAATCAAAATGTACTTGTCATTTAATACTTCATTAATTTTATGAATATGAAGATTAATTTTCCAACTCCACAGTATTATATGAAATGGAGCGAAATATAAAAATATGAAAGAATCATATGATTTAACATTTACTATTGAAAAAGAAGTGTCCCTGCCATAAGGCAACCATCAAACTTTACAAAACTAGCAAAACGCATTGCAGTGGAATACATTTTCTGGATAAATAGGTAATCCATAATCTTTTTTGACTGAATTGCAAGTGTCGTATCTGAAATAGCTATCAGAAGTTTTTACTAATTGGTTGAAGCTACGAAATTATGTTTGCTTCTCTGAATAATTCTGGCTTAAAATACCACGAGGATTTCTTTATCCGAAATGTGTACGTCCGGTGTACCGAATTTGAATTGCTTTTGCCCAGAAGGCTTCAAAGTTAGAAGAATTCTTATTTTCTTTGAGAAATCATCACATCCCTCAGATCAGAATTGCTAGTAATTGTTTGCCTGGATACCCTATTTTTTCTCTTCAGAATATTGTTCAGATTATCAAATTGATATGGTTTTGGGAAAAGAAACTTATGTAGTTACATTTTATCACCTCTTAAAAGGGATTTTTCTTAATTTTCGTACAGGGTCCAATATTAAAGCTCAAACGGCTTTAGTTCTCGGTGTAATCTTGAATTATATTTTGTTGGTATATCAGTTGCAACATAAGCTTTGAATATATGGAAATAAAAATATTACAAAAGTTGTTATTAAGGAAATATGAGCATCTGAGACCTGAGGGACGCTCTACCTTAAATGTAATTACTGAGTAAGTTGCTGCATACAAGTCTGTTTTTACTTTTTTCTCTTTAAAAGGAATTCAAGTTGACATGAAAATAATATAAAAAAAAGAAAAAAAAAAAAAAGAGCAAAGAAAGACTTTTTTAATATCACAACACTTCAGAATCTTTAAAAACAGCTTGATTTACATTATCAAAGTAAAGAAATATGTGGCGAAGAATCTTTTGGTCACCATATAAATCTGTCTCCCCCTCTGTCTGTCTTAGATTTTTCTCCATTTGTACTGCCTATTCGGAGGATTAGGCATTTGGAAGTATAAGCAGCGTTGCGTCGATCTTGGTTTAGGATCAACATATTTTCGAGGCGGTCATATAAGTTTTTGCGTGTGATCAATAAAAGAATAACCGTTTAAAAATTATCGTGAACTGAATAGGATGTAATAACATCTGTGTTTGTACAACATATTGAATGTTTATATGCCGATAGAATCTATATCAAGCTTTAGAATGCAAATATGTGTACATACAATTTTCATAACAAAAGAAGGTTTGCTAAACGTGTATGACAATGTCATTGTTACCAAGAAAGTTATCGATCTGTAGTTATAGCAAAGAAAAAAGTCCATACTATTACAATTATAGCTTTTATTAGAATTCATTGAATGATACATGGTTAACACTCTACAATTTATTAAAGGTATACTAGTATCCAGCAATTCAAGTTTATTTCTTCTACAGAACATCCTCCTTAGAAATAACACTTTTTTTGCGGTCTTGTTTGTGTGTGGTCATCTGACAGTGAGGAGGTTGTTTTACACCACAATTGTACGTTCGTCGAGACCTCTGGGTCATCGGGAAAATGGGAGGGTTGTGCGCACGTAATCCAGGATAACCATACCTTCTGCTATTTCCGTGGCAGATGGCCGTCCTAAGTCGGCACTGGTTGCCCATTGGTCTCGTTGGTTTATGTGTAGTCCTTTGTGTTTGATGTTTCTGTGTTGTGCGTTGACGTTCCTTGTCCCTTGCGCGTCTCTTTTTGTGCTTGTCTGCTTTGTGTTTTTGCATTGGGTGTTTTAGGGTTTTGCTGTGGGTGCTACAACCTGGTGTTGTTGGAGATCCCCTCCTTTGTTTTTTGTCTTAAGAAACTGGTCCCTTCTTCTGCAGATTTCGGAATATAATAAACATTCACTATAGATTCTAGAAAAGAAGCTAATCGAAAATTGATGAGAGTATTCCCTGTTTGCAAGTCTCTGAACATTATGAAATTCAAAAAGTGTTGGAGCAAATGCTATACATGATTTTGTATCGTGTCTTTTGCACAGCATAATGAAACTGTCAGAACTAATTTTATTTATTCTATATATAAGAAAATATGCCCAAAAGGGCATTTTATTATTTGTTTTCGTACCCAAAGAGAGATTCTTTCCTAAACGACTATGACAAAATTTAATGGTAATTTTGATTGCTTACATCAGATACTTAACCTAGATCTATATCAAACTATATATTGTACTAGAAAAGTACTTGTTGATGTAGTCCAATCAACAACATATGGCCCTAGCAAGTACCGAAACACTAGTTTTAATGGAGATGGGAAAAAGTCATTATCTGATACGGGAATGTTATGATACTTTATTTTATTATCCAAATTGATCGTTATATTAAAGTGCCTATTAATCTTATTTATCTATCTATGAACAAAGAAATCTTAATCTACTTCAGAAAAACCAATTGTGTCATCAGTGTAAATCAATACAGCTATAAAGACGAAACGTGTTAGGGAGGGCAATATAGAGTACAGTAAGTCGATTTTTTCTAGTGTTTTCAACTTCGTCTACATGATGATGTAATTTGTATGTTGTAGATTTAAAAACGAATACTTTTCTTATGTTAAAAAAAAACAAAACAAATACTTTTATCATAAAGTTTAAAGCAAAATTTTAAATGGGTACATTCTTTTCTTATGCCACATACTTAAGACGTGATCTGTGTTTTTTTTTTCTTTAATCGTGGAATTGAATAATGTAAGTTCTTGTCATTTTTCTGATATATTTCATTTAGAAATTATGATTATCCAAAGACTAAAGGCTTCACTTCACGGACGATATTCAACCATTTATCACATTAAATACGATGGTAATTGAAAAGAGGGAAACTTCTGTCATTCACGAAATAGCTCGGATAATGTACTGGCTTGAGTTCATTATCAGGTTTAAAGTTCACATGATGATTCCCTTTGGATCGGCAGGTGCGACTAGTCATACAGGGGATGCTTACTCCTCCCGGGAACCTGGTCTCACCTCTAGCTTGCCAGGGGTCCGTCGATGTTTAATTTGGTGCTCTATTGTGAGTTCTGTTGAGATGGTCGTCAGGTTATTCTTTATCTCTTCTGAATATATTTTTCTGTTTTGATATTGTTTTACGTCCCAAGACTCCTGGACACGTGATTTTGTGTACGTTAATTCTAATTCAATATATTTTATATTTTAGTAATTTCGGCGAATCAAACTTTCCTCGATTTTAACATTTCCCTTTTCAATTTTCGCACGGTATATACTAACTACGTGTTGAAAAGAAGTGATATGGATTGGAAAAAGAGCAACTCTTACATTTAGGTTTAAAGTGACACCGACGAATATTAGGTAATGGAGACCATTTTTACAAACACGAAGTGTGTTGTTATCTTGGTAGCAACAGAGTTATTAGAACTTGTCTATGTTTCCTTTGCCTCTTTATCTGATTTATTCCTAGAGTACCACCTTAATTATCTCCTTTCTCTATGATGAAGATGCTGATAGGTCCTTATCCTTATAGAAATCGCCCATAGATACTGTTTCTTTACTGGAAGATGGACACGCTGAAATCCTCGCTTTGGTGAAGATAATTGTTTACCTACCGTACTTTTGTTGCAAATTTTCCAAGAATGTCCAATCTTTTATGAACAGACAGAAGTTCAATATTCGTGGGAGATATATCAATGATCGAAATAAGCCAAAATAGATATGGACTATTTTGCTTGCTTCTGATTCAAATACATGTTATGTGGTTTATCTAAAGAAAATGTTTTAGTATTGATGAAAGAAAAGAAAGAAACTAGCTATAGATTCGCCCTCGAATGATTTGCATAACCAAATTACAAATCACCAAGCGATATGTTAATGAATGTACGCTGGGTTATGATGAATTATAATGGAATTTAAAATGAGTAAAAGCAGCAGAAAAAATAAGAATATTTATGTATATTTATTCCATACCCTTGGGTAAGAACTATAAAAAACACCAAAGTGAACATGCGTACTGGTTTTGACCTTTCCTGCACAGCTAAATTGACGGGTGTATCTAGCAAGCATGAGATACTTACTCTCCCCGGACACATGATCTCATCATTCGGGACTCCTCGCCCTTTATTTGTAACGGCGTAAAAAGATTCGGATGCCAATGGTGGAAGGTTTTTAAATCAAATCGATGTAAAAGTAAAAAGGCACCTTTTCAACATTCAAAATTCTCCAACCTGAGTGAGTAATGTTGTGAGTAACATAATTGTCAGTTACGACCCAGTGCTGAAACTTGTATATATGAGAGATTTTAACAAAACTAATAGATCAACGGGGATCTATTTCTAAAATGGCGCCATATGACTTCCGAGTGTTTTCTTCGAAGAAAAAGATCGAGGCCAATCCGAATACTGATCTCATATCCATTTGGGTTTCTATTTTGCACCTTTGCAGAATTTTTAGTTACTAGTTATTTGATTATGTCTCCCCCCCAACGGTGAGGAGACATATTGGTTTTGCCTTCGTCGTCCGTCTGTCTGTCTGTCTGTCTGTCTGTCCGTCTGTCCGTCTGTCACACATCGTGTCTGGGCTATATCTCCTGAACCGTTTGCCCGATCACTTTCATATTTTAGTATGTTATGCTTATGACCCGAAGGTTTCACATCACCTTGACCCAAGGTCATGTGACCAAGGTCAAGGTCACTAAGTGCATTTTTAATGAAATTATGCATACATTCCTGTCCGGGGTATATCTCTTGAACCGTTTGCCGGATCGCTTTCATATTTTAGTATGTTGTTGCTTATGACCCGAAGGTTTCACATCACCTTGACCCAAGGTCATGTGACCAAGGTCAAGGTCACTTAGTGCATTTTCAATGAAAATATGCATACATTCCTGTCCAGGCTATATCTCTTGAACCGTTTGCCGGATCGCTTTCATATTTTAGTATGTTGTTGCTTATGACCCGAAGGTTTCACATCACCTTGACCCAAGGTCATGTGACCAAGGTCAAGGTCACTTAGTGCATTTTTAATGAAATTATGCATACATTCCTGTCCAGGCTATATCTCTTGAACCGTTTGCCGGATAACTTTCATATTTTAGTATGTTGTTGCTTATGACCCGAAGGTTTCACATCACCTTGACCCAAGGTCATGTGACCAAGGTCAAGGTCACTTAGTGCATTTTTAATGAAATTATGCATACATTCCTGTCCGGGCTTTATTTCTTCAACCGTTTGCCGGATCACTTTCATATTTTTGTATGTTGTTGCTTATGACCCGAAGGTTTCACATCACCATCACCCGAGGTCATGTGACCAAGGTCAAGGTCACTTATTGCATTTTTAATGAAATTATGCATACATTCCTGTCCGGGCTATATTTCTTGAACCGTTTGCCAGATCGCTTTCATATTTTAGTATGTTTTTTCTTATGACCCGAAGGCTTCACATCACCTTGACCCAAGGTCATGTGACCAAGGTCAAGGTCACTTAGTGCATTTCTAATGAAATTATGCATACATTCCTGTCCGGGCTATATCTCTTGAACCGTTTGCCGGATAACTTTCATTTTTAGTATGTTGTTGCTTATGATCCTTAGGTTTTACATCACCTTGACCCAAGGTCATGTGACCAAGGTCAAGGTCACTTAGTGCATTTTTAATGAAATTATGCATGCATTCCAGTCCGTGCTATATCCCTTGAACCGTTTGCCGGATAACTTTCATATTTTAGTATGTTGTTGCTTATGACCCAAAGGTTTCACATCACCATGACCCAAGGTCATGTGACCAAGGTCAAGGTCACTTAGTGCATTTTTTAATGAAATTATGCATACATTCCTGTACGAGCTATATCTCTTGACTCATTCGCTGGATCACTTTCATATCGAAGTATGTTGTTGCTTATGACCCGTAGGTTTAAAAAGAAGGGAGGAGATCTCCAACAAGACCCCGTTGCAGCATCAACAGCAAAACACCAAAACACCCGATGCAAAAACTCAAAAGACGAGTACAGCACGAGACGGAAAAGAGAAACACTACATGTAAACATTAAACACAAAAGACTACACATAAACCGACGAGACCAATGGCTAACCGGTGCCGACTTTGGACGGCCATTTGTCACGCAAGTAGCAAATGGTGTGGTTATCCTGGATTACGTGCGCACAACCCTCTCACTTCTCCAATTACCCAGAGTTCTCGAAGAACGTACAATTGTGGTGTAAAACAACCTCCTCACTGTAAGATGACATCACACAAACATCAACATAACATCAACTTGACCCAAGGTCATGTGACCAAGGTCAAGGTCACTTAGTGCATTTTTAATGAAATTATGCATGCATTCCAGTCCGTGCTGTGTCCCTTGAACCATTTGCTGGATCACTTTCATATTTTAGTATGTTGTTGCTTATGACCCAAAGGTTTCACATCACCATGACCCAAGGTCATGTGACCAAGGTCAAGGTCACTTAGTGCATTTTTTAATGAAATTATGCATACATTCCTGTACGAGCTATATCTCTTGACTCATTTGCTGGATCACTTTCATATCTAAGTATGTTGTTGCTTATGACCCGTAGGTTTAAAAAGAAGGGAGGAGATCTCCAACAAGACCCCGTCATGTGACCAAGGTCAAGGTCACTTAGTGCATTTTTAATGATATTGTGCATACGTTCTTGTCCGGGCTATATCTCTTGAACCGTTTGCCGGATCACTTTCATATTTTAGTATGTTTTTGCTTATGACCCGAAGGCTTCACATCACCTTGACCCAAGGCCAAGGTCACTTACTACATTTTTAATGAAATTGTAGATACATTCTTGTTTAGGCTGTATCCCTTGGACCACATACTGGATTGCTTTCAAGTTTAAGAATGTATTTAGTCATGACCAAAAGGTTTCACCTGGACCCATGGTCATTTGATCAAGGTCAAAGTTACTAAGTACATTTTAATGAAATTGTACTTGCTATCCCATTGGGGCTGTATCTCTTTTAACTATTTATCAGATCACCGTCATATTTTATAATGTTGTTGCTTATCACGTAAAGGTTTCACATCACGTTGACTCAAGGTCATGTGACCAAAGTCAAGGTCAATTAGTATATTTTAAATGAAATTGTATTTGTTACATGTATTATGTCCATGCTTAATCTTTTGAACCGTGATCGGATCACGTCATATTTTAGTATGATGGTGCTGATGACCCAAAGGTTTCACACCCCCTTGATCCAAGGTCATATGACTAAGGTCAAGTATTACATTTTTTAATGAAATTGTAAATGATATTGAGTCTGGGCTATATCTGTGGAATCGTATACTGAATCACTCTTATACTATAGTATGCTGTTGCTCAGGATTTGAGGGTTTCCATATCATCTTGACCCAAGGTCATGTGTCCAAGGTCAAGATCATTTAGTTCTTTTTAATGAAATTGTACGTACTAATATTGTCTGGGCTATATCTCCTGAACCCTTCTTACAATTGTTTTCATATTTTAGTATGTTGTTTCTAAGGACTAAATGTTTCTTATCACTTTGTCCCAAGGTCACATGGTTAAGGTAGCTTCTTACTTTGGTAATGAAATTGTATATGCTAAGCATGTCCAGGCTGAAATTGTCTATGCTAATAATGTTTAGGCTTTATATTTTGAACTGTGTATCCAATCACTAATTCAGTTTTTTGTTGCTCATGATCCATACAATGTTAAACGTCTTCAAATTCAATAGCATCATTTAAAAGCAGATAAGTTTGTAGCATGGACCAGACATGCATGTTTCGGGTACTTAACCCTCGTCAGTGAGTGTAGGTTTCAGATCACCTATATCCAAGGTCATGTGACCAAAGTCAATTTCTTTAAATATGCTTATAATGAAATTGTATATGCCAATCATGTTTGGCCTTTACCTCAAACAATGTAATGAATCACTTTCATGTTTTAGTATGATGTTGCCCATGACTCAAAGGTTTCACTTCATTTTGCATTTTGGCCTAAGGTCAAAGTAACTTAGAGGGAGGGGGGAGACATCTGTTTTTTTATGAAAAACATTTTGTTTAATAGAATTTTGTTTTTCCCCCAAAGATTTTATGTCCAATAATTATGATTAAAATTCTGATTTTGGGTTTTATGTTTGATTTTCACACACTGAATTGACCCTTCCGATTGTGGGAAAAAAATGCAAATTTCGTGACGTCACAATGCTTTTACCTCGGACAAACAAGCTTCGAACCTCGGTCAAACATCGAAATTGCATTGTGACGTAATGGAATTTCTTAATTTTTTCCCACGTTCGGAAAGTTCAATTACCTTGGCCGAGGTCCGACCTTGTGTATCGAAGAATGAACTAGCTTTAGACGTCAAAGTTCGAATGTTCACAACTGTCGCACGGCAATATTGATGCCTGATTTTCAAGTTCAAAGTCTAGCTTTACCGCCAGAAACTATGAGATAATAGCCCCGCACATACTCAATGCATTACAAAAAATCAAAGCATTTGCACTAATGAGAATAAAACGTTTTAATAATTTCCATCCATAAAATGAAAATTTAAAAAAGAATATATCACTGCAGTTATCACATTATTGAAGTGTTGATGTGTAAGCCAGAGGGGACATATAGCGATACATCTTCTGAGCCTCTTATCATCGACCAAAAGATTTTATTCCTAGCTGACAGCGTACCCTTACGGTGTTTACGGTGATTATATATTACTATTCCATCGATGATGAGGATAACAAACGATCATATCTTTTGTCAGAGAATCACACTATGACTTCGTGTGAACGTTTATTCCAGGTTGTGAAAACGAATGTATTAAAGGACATTCCGTTTTTATTATGCTTCAAATGCTTGATCAGTGAGTGAAAATGGAAGGATAAATATACATACAGATTGGAAAAGTATTTATATTTCATCCGTTGTTCGTTGTTTGTGAGTAGATCCATTACGTACATAATTGCATAAGAAATCTATCTGAAATTCTCATTTCTATCAATTTTGCAATTCTATGGTAAATGATAAAGAAAATAATTTTGTGAATGGAATAAAAGCTAAAATAAGTTTAAGTCTTTTGTTTTGTTTTAATGTTCTTGCTTTGTTGTTAGAAAGTGAGAAAGTCAAATTAATTTTTAATGTATAAACGTACAAAGCAGACTGAAACACTTTATATTGTAAATATTTTACAAGAACACTTTAAACAGCAAGTAATTGTTTCATAGTTTCGATACTATAGCCAAAGTACGATAGACATTATTTGTTTATTTGTATTCTTTTAAAAATAATTTTGTTGTTATGCAGCGCAGCAATATTTATTTTCAGTGGCGCCACCTGCAATGATTTTTTACACTATTTTTTATTCATAATGTTTTGTTTCAATTTTTCCGTCACTTGCGTGTGTGCTCCGTTGTGATAACAAAAAGGTCATCATGTTGGGGATCTCTCTTATGTTTCTTAGTAAAATCCCAAACTACTTTTATAATGATCACTCACTTTTTGAACAGGTTTTGTTATATTCTGTCTTTGAGCGCAAAATACTGATCAGATTTATATTTCAGAATTGATAGTATTTGTAATGATTTTCTTTCCGTTGCTGCGCACACTCTTGCAGAAAACTAGATAGCGTGTTTTACATATGTTTGTAAATGCTACCATACCGTACAAATATTTCTTTTTATTTCTAATGATTTGTACTGTGGCCGTAAAAGCCCGTGTTAAAAATAAAATTGTTTCGTGAGAACGAAATAATATTTCGAGGAAACGAAATAATGTTTCATGGGAACGAAAAAATATTTCGTGGGAACGAAATAATATTTCGTGGGAACGAAATAATATTTCGTCGAAATATTATTTCGTTCTCAAGAAATATTATTACGTTCCCACGAAATATTATTACGTTCCCACGAAATTATTTTTCGTGGGAACGAAATAATATTTTTTCACATGGCCTTTACGGCCACCGTAGATTGAGATTGAATGCAGATCGGAGCTGTTTATGTATGGCTGGAAAAGGGCACATGTTTACCAAAAAAAAAAAACAAAAAACAAAAAACAAAAAAAAACAAAACAAAAAAAACCAACCCAAAATCGAAAGTAGATATAATGCATTGACTGTGATTGCTCTTTTTGAAGCGGAAGACTAACCTAAAACATTCAATGCAAATTGTACATATACTTATTCGTCGAAATATTATTTCGTTCTCACGAAACATTATTACGTTCCCACGAAATATTATTAAGTTCCCACGAAATATTATTACGTTCCCACGAAATAATATTTCGTGGGAACAAAATAATATTTTTTCACATGGCCTTTACGGCTACCGTAGATTGAGATTGAATGCAGATCGGAGCTGTTTATGTATGGCTGGAAAAGGGCACATGTTTACCAAAAAAAAAAAAAAAAAAAAACAAAACAAAACAAAAAACAAAACAAAACAAAACAAATAACAACCCAAAATCGAAAGTTGATATAATGAATTGACTGTGATTGCTCTTTTTGAAGCGGAAAACTAACCTAAAACATTCAATGCAAATTGTACATATACTTATTCCGGTGCCATGATCACAAACTGCTGGCTCTGACTTATAGATGTTAAGCTGACTTATTTATGATCAATTTGGAATGGTTTTAAAACTGTGGATTTAAGCATGAATTGTCAATTAATTTTTTACATACATAAACGATTACTTCAAATGTCATCTTGAATCCTCAATCCATTTATTCATAGAATCATGGTTCGTTGCCACAAATTACCCAAACGTTACGTTCTAATGAGTCATTAATTTTTTTCTTATGTTTCTCGGTAAAGAAATTTAAATTTCTTTACTTATTTTCCAACAAGCTATAACATTTGTGATCATTTGGGGGTCCTTTAAGCTAGACGAAACATAATTACTAAGGAAAAATTCTCCCAGAGACGGAGAGGGCGACAATTTAACCTTCCCACATAAGATTCTTCACTTAATCTTAGGTTCGATCCCTTAACATGAAAAGCGAGCAGGATTACTACTCTGCTAACCAGAGTTTAGGGTTTCACTAGCATGAAAATATAGTACCATAAAGAGTTAGGATAAGGTTGTTGTAAAATACCTCTATACCTTTCTTGGACTCCTACTTTTTATGCTTCTTGCGATTCTAGTTTTGTGTATACTCCCAAACCCCAATAAAAAACCTCTGAAAACCGACTTGGATGTAAATCTAGTGAATGATGTGAATTCAATATTTGAAGATAAGGAGGAGATCCTCGACGTGATGACACTACAGTGGATACAGCGTAACACACACTCATGAGATGCGGAAAAGGGGGGATGAGAGACGGAGTAACGGGAACAATCGCATCAAAAGAACACCAGATATACAACACGAACGACGATGTTGATGTACCCTTTATGTTGATAACACGGAAGTGTTCCAACTCTTAACATTCTTGAAGAAAATTTCAAACAAATTTCAAATGCACAATAAACGTGTTTCGGATATCCTCATCAGTAATACGTCCAGCCAAAGTTACTTTCAGTCAAAGCCAAACTTCATTTCAGGAGCACCTTCTTGTTTTTATTCATTTAATTGGATTTGAATCTGTGCAATTTCTTTACAAAGCATGTTAAAAATGGACAATGAGATTTGAGTCATTTTCTTCTCTTCGACTCTTGAATTGCGCTTAACCTGTTTGTTTCTCTTTGTTTTCGCTTCTATTAACTATTTGTATATTCTAGCGTGAGAAGTAATTCTTAATTTCCATTCTTGTGGGAATCTTATATGTTTTATGGCTCCATTAATTGATATTCGGTAGATAGTCAGGAAAAAAAGGAAGATCCTCCTCGTCGCTAATCACATAAAAGAGACATTACTTGACACCTCATATACACGAATTACATGAATTGACTATTTGGAGAGATCGATTAATTGCCCAGAGGACAGCCGAAGTATACACATTTTGCCAATAACTGAATCCTGTTTCAATATCATAAATCGGTTTATAAAGGTAGGAGTCGACCTTAATTGCATAATTTTCCAAAGTTGAATGTAGTTGAATGTACAATGACTACTAAACCTGTTGAAATTAGCGTAATCAATACTGCATCGTGTACCTCTTGTTTCTTCGTCTTGCTGAATGAAATTATAATTCTTTCAGTTAATGCTAATGGTCAAAAGTTGTCATGTGGCCAAGCGGACGTGTTCGATTGCAATTTGATACAGAAGGAGTGAAGTATCACGTGGATATTAAATGAGAAACTGAATGTGAGTATTTATTTTTGATTTTCTTAAAAAATATGCAATTTGTACATTCAGTTCCACTTTAACGAGGCCCTGGACAAAACGTGTGCGCATCGTTTCGCGCATTCCCGTAACCGGTTCAATCTTTTATCTCTACATCGCACCTAACGCACTGTCATACTATGACGTCACAACCAAATGACGCGACAAAGCATTTAACGCCGCGCTAAAAATCAATAGGCTAGTAATCTGTGTATTAATGCAAAGCATGGTTAGATGATGAGATCGTCAGACTAGGATGGACTCGGGGTTTTTAATATTATCATTATTTGGTGCACCTCCTCTCACTAAATAGTTATTTTATTCTATAACGGGGGCCTTTAGAAAAAAAAACAAGAAACAAATAGAAAAAATAAATAGAACTTCATCGATCAAAACAATTTTTAATTCATTAATTTTGTAGAAAAAAAAAAAAAAAAAAAAAAAAAAAACCAACAACAACTACATGTACTTTCCTGATACTATGTACACATATTTTTATTTTTTTTTTTGCATCATAAATCATCGTATCATAATCCCAATGCTTTGGGGGAGGGGGGGTTGTTAGCTAGTCATATGCACGGCACGGAAGCACGTGTTTTCTCATCATTATTTTTTTTTTGTTCAGAAATGGCTTGATGTTCCTTTTCGTCTCATCGAGAGAATTATCAGCCAAATTGCAGCAAGTAAATCGTCTCACCTTGATCGCAAATTTCATAATCAACAACGCTGACGAATCTTCATTTTACTTTAATTTCTTTTTTTTTTTTTTTTTTTTGTTTGCTCTCATGAGGTCGGATGGCATTGTTAAACTAGAAAATTTTGCGAGGGACCTGCATACCTCTTATGATCGAGTAGAATATATTCAATTATTAAAGTTTTATATTGAATTATTTAAAGTATATTTTAAATATATCCTCGTTATACGTATGAAGGTAAGCAAATGTATTTTACATAGATTTATGTCATTTTCTTTTTTTTTTTCAGGGGAAAAAAGGGGGAAGTACTCAGATTAAAGTCGCTATATGATTTTTTTTTCTCAAGGTTTCACGAGCAATTTATAAATATAACATATTAAATAAAGTTCATTAATTCATTGAAACGAGGCGCTCCGGTCCTGCAATCAGAAAAAGTATCTGTATAAATATATAGTATGCATTTTATTTTCAGGGTTTCATTCTCTGAAATTGAGCCGGAGCGAAAATTCACATTTTATAAGTTATAGAAGTTTCTGAGATATATACATTTTCCGATTCTTCATTTTTGGGGGTTAATTTCAGTATAGATACATGAGCAAATTTTGAAGGGGGCGCACGCCCCCCCCCCCCCCTCTGAAATCGTCGAAGTAAGGTATTTTGGGGGCTTAATCTTTATGTGTATACTCATTTTCAGGCTGTTTTGAGTCGAATGTCGGAAAATTTTCGCTGGTTCGCTGCCGCTCGCCACCTAACTCAATTTAGATTAACTTCACACCATTTGCTAAGCATGACCATTTCATGCTAAAATAGCCAGAATTATAAAGTGATACTACGCCTTTCATACCTTTACTTTACTGTGACTATTTGGACGGTCTTTTTCTGACATATGTACTAAGATTTTAGTCAACAAACATGTACTCTTGCAGCAAAGGGGATGCCATTTGGGTTCTATACCCCAACCCTCTCTAAAACAATTTTAGAAAGTTCGCTGGTTCGCTTCGCTCGCCAGATATATTCAATAATACATAGTTTCAACGTTTTTGTATGAATTATACATTTTCCATTCTGGTGGTCAAAGGAACCCAAAACATGACTTCGTCCTGGACCCACTGGGGGAGGGAGGAAGCGGTCCCCAGACCCTTTGCCTTTTTTATATTCATGACGCCCCCCTAAACCCAAATCTTGTATCCGCCCCTGAGATAACTCTTACCAATATATAGTGCGGTTCAACCAGAGAATACTTTGTCCTTCAGCATACTCCATTCCATAAATGATAATTACCACGATGATGGACGTATCATTGTCTTCAACGTACATTTTAGCTCAGCGGTCGGATAAAATCGCATGGAATAGAAATATATCAGAGAGGGTGAGAGGTGGTGCAGCTCAGTCATTGCAACTCATTTGGTCAATTTTATGAATTTAAAAATATTATGCGCAATAATCGGGAAAAGGGGAAATAGGAGTCGCTCATAAACAACTCGACCCAATCTATTCCCGCGCATGGGGGGTAGCCCCTTTCCACTTTCCTTATTCTTTTGAATTTTACTTTACATTTGGTACATGTATCCATCCATGATCTTTTATCGTATTCGAATTATTTTTGCAATTTCGCGTAAGCATGCAATACTATACTTAATCTTGACAGTGGCGTAGCTAGGGTGAATTCTTTGTGGACGTCTAGAGAAGGATGAATTAAGTACATCAACTCCTCCCTCGGAAGGGGGAGGGTCACTGATACTAGGGAGGGGGGTCGTTTACGGGAGAGTATGGTTTTGGGTTCGGCCGCCTTTATAGTATAGTTAAAACGCCTATAGAAACGCTTATATAGATCCGAGACCTGTCGCGATTCTGCAAGGGGAGCATGCAAAGTTTAAAGATTAATGTGTGATATGTGAGTAATCCATGTAACTTTTCAGACGTTTCCCCCAAAATACGATGTATTAAAGTTTTAGAATAGTGATATAGATAGCGATATTGCTGAATCAAATTGGACAAAAGATAAGGCAATAAGAGAAAAACGCTTTGTTCATTTTATCTTCGAGACTTTTAAGTACAAGTTATATGTTTTAAAATTACACAAATTTGATTTGAGATTGTCCCTTACATACATTTTGTAAATTCTGGCGATAGCATTTGGCTGTCTTTCCCGAGAGGGATATGATACGTCGTATTATCACGTCTCAAACTAATTTCAGCCAATGACGTCGCAGTATTACGGTCACATTGTGTCCTACCTTGACGCCGAGTTAGGTCACTAAATTTTCAAACGTTAGAATTACACAGAGTATGTTACGAAATGGTTCTCGGTATGATAAATTCGTTATAGGGTTTGTTCCTGTCACACTTCCTACTCAAAGTACCTTGAGTAGGAAGTATGACAGGAACAAACCCTATAACTATATGAGCACATTCGTTCTTTATTCAAAATTAAGGGAAGATATGTTAAAAAAAATGATTTTGAGATGTTCCCCGAAGCTCACACAAAACGGCTGGATATCAAACTTGAAAAAACTTGATATATTCTGTCTTATGTTTCTCTTTATAATATATAAGAATATGCCATCAAATTCTCTGTTTCAGTTTTTTTTTAATTTCACTTTATATCTGCGAGTACAAGTTATGTGTAAAATTGCAAAAATATGCTTTTAAATGGTCCCTTACATATTTGGCAATATCATTTGGCTGTCTTTTTCTGGATAGATATATGCTAACGAATATGATATGCCATAAACAATAAATATACGAGCACGTTCATACTTTATGAGGCTTCTTTCATAATAAAGGGCAAATATGCTAAAAATATGATTTTGAGATGTTCCCTGAAGCTCAACCAAGCGGTCAAAGTTGTACAGAACTCGATATATTATGGCTTATGTTTCACTTTTCAATGTATGAACATGTCATCAAATTCTCTATTTCAGTTTTTTTATAATTTCAATTGTACTGATAAAGACAGAGTACAAGTTATGTGTAAAATTGCAAAATATGCTTTGAGATCATCCCTGATATATTTTCAGGATTGAATTTTGTTGTCTTTTTCTAGAGAAATATATACTAACAAATATTATATGCCGTAAACAAGAACTATAAGGACATATTCATCCTTTATGATGTCTTTATTTCAAAATATAAGGCAAATATGTAAAAATATGATTTTGAGATGTTCCCTGAAGCTCACACAGGCGGTCAAACTTCCACAGAACCTGATATATTTTGTCTTATGTTTCTCTTTTCAACATATGATAATCCTATCAAATTCTCTATTTCAGTTTTTTGATAAATTGCAATTATAATGCAAAAAATCTTGTTTTTCTATGAAATCATATGGAGAAGACAAGGAAATTTTTGAGATGGTCCCCCCGAAAAACTAAGCGGTGAAATTGATTCATTTTTCACCAAACTCTTGTATATAAGTAAATGACATTATGATATGAATTTAATCAAAATCTCTATTTCTGTTTTTGAGTTATCTTATTGTCCAGGGCCTCGTTAAATACAATAATGTATTGCATTTATACAGGATTTCATGAAAAGGTTTTCAGTATACGGCATAATACAAATACTTGTCCGGTCATCTGCAACTAAGCCATAGAGGTGTTCTTGTCGAGATATAAGATTCCGGTATTGTGGAAGCTTGTGTGGGAATTAATGACCAATATGTCAAATAAACACAATGAACCGGATCGCTTTTTTTGGTAGAAAAATGATTAAAAAGGAAAATCCAGAACTGACACAACCTACATGTATTGGAGTCAACAAGTAAATTTTCCTTGAAAATTGACCTATTTTAAATAACAGTTAAATTGAATATCATGTGCATAACAATAGATGCGATTTAAACAAGATCAGTCCTATTTCCTTGTTACGAAGTGAATAGTCCTGGTATGGATCCATTCTATGTAACGTCGTTGGTGGGCATTTCTTTGTTATTTTGGCATCATCATCATCATTCAGTCACTGAAATGACATAAACTTTTAGAATAAGTGTCCTCATTTGTGTTTTGTTACGGGTATTCAACACACAGGAAGTGCATTAATCATACATGTAATGCGCGTTGGCTCGTTCAGTTTGCAGGTTAGAACAGCAGTTGTGGTTGTATGTTTCTGTAGAGTTTATGCATTGTGACGTCATGAGCGTTTACACGTGAAATGCAACACGTTACTCTCAGTATTTTCATATACTTTATTGCGTTTTTCTTAACCGATCCGATGTATCGATTGGCAGCTGACGGGAGATGCTTACTCATTACAGGAATTTGGTAACACCTCCATTTAGGACCTTAATTTATGATCGCATGATAGACAGTATTATCAGTTGGTTTGATTTCCATGTTTCAACATAATTTTGCATTTGTACACTCTTCAGGTATGTAATAATTCTGTTTAAGTCATGTGGTCATGTATGTTTATCACACTTTGTCATTTGCTTGCGTCATGGTAGAGCATCACTCTGGTCTCAGATGCTCATTTTTTTCTAAATAACAACTTTTACAATAATTTCATTTCCATATATTCAAAGCTTATGTTAAACCTGATAATGTGCATGTCTGGTCTTTGCTGCAAATTAATCTGGTCTTCAATGATGCTATTGAATCTGAAGACGTTTAACATTTGAACTACTTGGTGAGTGTCACTGCTGGTGGACAAGGAGTCCCCGAGGGCACATGTAGCCAAGTTCGATCAACTTCGGTTGATCGTCTGTCTCTTCAACGCATTTGTAATTTCTAAAACGTGGGTCCTGTAGCATCATGTCCCACCCATTCTGCTACGTCTTTCGGTAAATTTTTGGACTTATAATTTTCACACTTTTTTTGGCCATATTACATTTTTTAGACAGAGGATCACTGACGAGGGTTAAGTACCCGAAACGTGCATGCCTGGTCAATGCTGTACATTTATCTGGTCTTAAATGATGCTATTGAATCTGAAGACGTTTAACATGCAAACAAAATATAGTTTGTGGTTTCATGATCATACCGAGAACTTAAGCCGTTTGAACTTTGACATTGGGCCCTATGGGAAAAGTAAGAAATAGCCATTTTAGAGGTGATGAAATATAATTATGATAGTTTCTTTTCTCAAAACCATATTAGTTTGATAATCTGAACAATATTCTGATGAGAAAAATAGGGAATCCAGGCAAAAAATTACCAACAAATCTGACCTGAGGGATAATCTACAATAATTGAATTGTCGTACAGTTTTATGTCTCGTTGAACTTTTGTGTCTATGGTTTGTTTTCCTCTGAATGTATTTTTCTGTGTCTGTGCTCATCGTATCTTTTCGTGAATCTTCATTTCGTAAAAGCAGCGGGTTGTCATTCCGTTGCATTTTCTCGATCTGCACAACCAGGAAAGTCGAAAAGGTTTATCCTGAAAAGATTTCACGATCGATTAGATTCTTTGTGTACAGATGTTGCTGAATTACGTAATAACATGTATATTTATGTAAGCCGTAGTGAGAAATATGACATAAACATTGCTGTATTGACAGATTATCCTATTTATGATGCATTCTTGAGATTCAGAGATATTCACTTTGAATGACAACTACTTCATGAACTGCGTACATCAGATGTAGTAAGTAGTTTAACTGTAACGTAAATATTTAAATGTTTCAAGATACTCTAATTCGTTTTGTTATTAACTTTTGACTATTTTTTGAACAGATGGTAATATTCTACTAAGTTCCATATTGATGAATTAGTGTGTTTACTATAGGTATTATACCATGGGTTTATTTTGAATAAAGATGTCTAACATTAATCTCAATTGATGTCCCTTAAATGAGTTAAAGAAGATCCTGACGATAATCTTAACAGTACTCACAATAGAGCACCAAACTGAGCAACGACGGACCCCTAGCAAGCTAGAGGTTGGCACAGGTGCCCGGGAGGAGTAAGCATCCCCTGTTGGCTAGCCGCACCCGCCATCGATGTTCATGCATGAAAATAAAAACAATATGTAAAATACATGCATTGCACTATCTGAGGTTATATCTATATAGAAAGTGCTATGGCGACCATGTCAGGGAAAACATTCAAAACACTTACTGTCAAACCCCTCGCGGGGAACTTTTTACGAGGTTCGACTCAGTTTCGACTCAGTGCGACCAATAATCTGCACCTTAGAAATGAATTTTGGTGGCTCCTCTGGAAGCATCACTGATGAGAATTTAATATTCGAATTACGTGTCTGGTGCAGGAAAATTGGTTTGGAATTTTCTTCATGAAGGTAAAGAGTTGGAACACTTCCATATTATTTACAGTATTGGAAAAAAGTTAAAGAAAAGAAGGTATGGACCATGGGCTCAACCATTTAAACATAGACGATTAGCTTTTTGTCCATTTATGATGAGGCTTCATATGTCGAGAAATAACCTTAACAAGGCATCCATGCCCCTTTAATATTAAGTGGAAGGTTCCTGTTTTAGTAATCTTGTTTACATTATCATTCCTGTGGTGTTAGGTCGTTGGCTACGGTGACAGATTGGTTTTATTCCTACATATGTTCCTCAAATGTTTATTATTCTTGATCATTTGTTAAAGAGTCGTGTTTGCAAACTTTTTGGCCATATAGCATTGTTTAGCTTAAGGTTCACTGACGAGTGTTAAGTACCCGAAACGTGCATGTCTGGTCTAGCTGCAAATTTATCTCTCCTTAAATGATGCTATTGAATTTGAAGACGTTTAACATTTGGGTTGCAACGAGGACTTGTTAAGGACATTCATACTTATCCTCTTACAGAGGATTATACATTTTTTTAATTTACGAGTATGATATTACATTGGCAGTAAAAAGATTAAGACAATAGCTAGCATCAAGTATGAAGAACTGTATTTTGAGTCAATGTCAAGAAAATCAAAATGTGTTAATTGAAAGTTAATTGTGTTTGTTAAAACAAAATATTTCGAAATTGCGTAAATGGTACTACAAAATGTACGTATTTTTGAAATTAAATCATTGTTTCAAATCATAAGAAGGAAATGACGTAACAGAGAATCCCCTTTTTGGGTGTGTATCACATTTCTGATGCGCGTATTGTCATACTGGAAATATGTTTTCCTGTCAATTTTCAAATCCTCGGTTTAAATAACAATACACTTATATCCTGTAAAATTAGATAGTATTATTAGTACTTACGACCCTTTGAACCGAAACACACTTTTGAATACCAACAAAGAAGAATTTTCTAACTAGGAATATTTTTCTTGAAGGTAGGTCCAGTAATGCTACTATCCAAAAAGATATGCATAACCAATGTAACTCTGATGCATTTCGCATGTAAACGTTCATGAATGACCTCAAAGTGAAAGGTACAGAAATTATTTGAGTAGAGATATCATTAAAAACACGAGAAATATTTGATAGGCACATTTTATAGGGCGCCAAATAGTGATTTCAATACATGGGATTTAACTGAACAATTAAAGGGAAGAAATAATACTATGAGACTGAATAACTAATGGGTACTTCTGTAATGTTTATTCTTTTTAATAACAAAGTCAGAGTCATTGCACCTTCTTATCATTATTTCCATTATAATTATGCATATCATTTACGGCTGGAATATATATTTATTAGGAACGAAATTTAAATTCTTTTCGATCCTGATTATTGTTATAAATGTCATTCTATTCAATACAAAATTGGAAATAAATTTGTTTAAACTAAACGTTAATTATGTCACAATGCATAAGCTCTACCCGTATCAAAACATTAAGACATTTTATTGATTATTCTATAAATGGGTATCAGGTGAATTATGGCATATGTAGAGGAAAGGAGGGGATCTCCAACAACACCTAGTTGCAACTCCAACTGCAAAACCCCAAAACACATAATGCAAAAACACAAAGAAGACACGCACAGAAAGAGACGCAAATGGTACAAGGAACGCCAAATAACAGAGAAACGACTACACATAAACCAATGAGACCAATGGGCAATTGGTGTCGACTTAACGTAGCTCGCGGGGAAGCTTTCATCACAATCAAATGTGTACGCAGGTTTCACCCTCGAATTTTTTTATGTGCACATCTACGCTATGACGTCATAAACCTTACTTGATCGTAACGTCACGTTACGTTGCGCGACATTTATCGATAGGGCGCAAATAATGGCGTTTTTTTAAATACTTATATAGTATTTTTGAATTTTCTAGTGAGCGTAGTGAGCCGAAATTGTAAACATAAACTTTACATTTTGTCTTAATCTAGACACGCTCACAATGAGAACCGGAAACTTTAAGGATGTATTGTTATATTTTGACTATTGAATGCTATATGAATGCAATTTTTTCTTCAAATATTACGTTGGAAATTAATGTTCTTTCATCCACCCTCCTCCATCCTTATCTAATTTCTTTATTGCACCATTTAGACGGATGGAGGAGGTATTACTTTCTGTGCGCAATTGTGGAAAGGGGGGGGGGGGGGCGTGTGCGACAGAGAAGGAGGAGGGACTGCCTTATAAAATAAATTTAATATTCTCTGTACTTTTTAAATGATTATCAAAGCGGTGGAAGTTCGATTATGACGTAAGACAAAGATTTTATTCTATACAATGTATATCAGCAAGCAGAGCGAACCGGAATTGTTTTGTGATATAGAATAAGAATCTTTTGATATCGTTTTTTGTTTTGTTTTGTTTTTAATGGGTAACAACACACCACATCTAATCCCCCCACTCTTGTCATAAAGAATCTAAAGGTAAAATATTGAAGATGTATTAATTAAAGTTTAGAGATTTTGAAAAGGTCAAACTTCAAGGTCTATGAGACTAGGTCATGCAAATGTCCAGGTTTTCATTGAAAGATTATGTCACAAAGAATTCCGGTGAGAAATGTATAACCCATATCCCATCAACAAATTAAATGAAGATGCAAGCTTTGAAAGAACTCTAATGTCAAGGTCACAAGTTCAAAGATGGAACAAAAAATATTAGCACACAGAGTCCATTCCGCCATTGTTTATCTCCTATTACAGTTACTTTTCAATGTTCCTTATATTTTTTTCTCCTGCTGTTGACTGAAACACAAAATTAGTGTCTTTTCTATCTCAAGGTCATATTGATGCGTTAGATTTGTCTTAGTATGGTCTGTTTTATAAAGCTGATCCGATCAGTTTTCATTCAGCATAATATAAGGGAGGGGGTGCGAACAGGGGGTACATCTCTCCCCCTCCCACCCCCTTTCCTCCCCCTCCTTTTTCGCCCTTCCTTTACCTCCTCCCGCCCCCTTCCCCCTCCATTCCCTTTCTCCCCCTTCCCTCCCTTCCCCCTCTCTCCCTCCTCCCGCCCTCCTACCCTTTCACCCTGTCCACCCCCTCATATAACTTAACAGCTAGCCTCCTCAAAAATATTGAAGCACAAAAGTCAGACGGAGGCTGACGGACGGACAGAAAGACGCGGACTTCGCCATTTCATAGACCGGATTTTGCTTCGCAACCTGATAAGAATATATGGCAAATCAAAGATTTTCACAAGTAGGTCATACTCCAGAGTCAAGGTCACAGTGTTAAAAATTTGGGATCCACGCAAGGTCTTGCCAAAAAGACTACATGTACAAGTTGTTTGTTTGGATTCTTCTTTTTTTACCGTATTGCCTTCTTGAGGAATTCCTGAACTCCGAGATTGAAACGGAAATTTCATTTTGATAATACATGTATATATAACAACAATCGAGGCGGCTGAACGTAATGATAAATGAAAATCACAATGTATATTTTATATGGCCCGCCCATCCCCAACCCTTTTCCGATATTATAAAGTACATGTACATATAAACAAGAGGGAATTTCTTTTTGCGTACATCACCAAAACGTATCGGATTAAATAGTAATGAACATGTCCGTCCGTCTGTTCCGTATAATGTTTTCAAATATTTGAAGAAAAAATGTAATGTACGGAGAATAAATTTATTTTTACATTTAGATAAAAGGTCTAGTTCGAATACGGCCCATGTAATTGTTGTTTTATAATCTAAAAAAAAAATAAAATTGGGTTTCTGGATGTTTTAAAGAAGACTGTTACAGAGAATCAAATATTCCGCATACTCCTTGACGTCATGTTGACACCTGCGATCTGTACACGCTGTGACTTGACGTTGCGAGTAAAATTGACGCCGAAGACACGCAAAACAAATTTTCAAGTTTAAATTGCAAAAAATCTGCCGAGAAGACCTATCGATGTTTTTATATGTTCGAATTCAGCTAATTCTCTACTTTTACGTGTAAGAAGGGCTTTAAGGATCGCCACAACTTAATGGAGAAAGTGGAAATGAAGCAGGCCGTGTTTTGCCTTTTTAATGTGTGCGTATTTTTGAATAATAAGTTGCAAAATGGCGATAAAAATTGCAAATCTCCCCCAAGATCCATAATAATCAGTAGAAATACAATACTCAACATGGCAACAATATTTTCGGTCTCTCTTTTCACCCTCCTTTGTCAATTTTCTAGATCAAAATTATTTTTGTTCAGAAAATGCATATTTTCGAATTAGAACGTCAATGCCGTATTTGAAGCTTAAAATCTCGAAAACTTCGTGGAACAATTACATGAAAATTATATCAAAGATTGATCAAATCTTAAACTTCATGTACACAAATTTTCAGGCTATGTCTTCTCGCAAATTTTTGCGTGCCGTAACGCCGCAATGTACCTTAAGACGTCCATCCGCCACGTCAGTAGCAGACGGTGTAATTATCCTGGATTACGTGGGCACAACCCTCCCACTTTTCCGATTACCCAGAGGTCTCAAAGAACGTACAATTGTGGTGTAAATAACCCCTTCACTGTTAGATGACTACATATTGTAGAAAATATTATACAATAAAGCCAATATACCGCTTTTATTGAACTCAAAACGTTCAAGTTAACATATTTTGGCTTTGTTTTTTATCACGACGCTGCTGTTAAAGACTTATTTCATTGTGACGTAAAAATGAAAAAAGAACATATTTTCGACAGTTTTTCATTCACAAGTGGTCTATTAGACATGTAGTAAAAGGTTGTAACTCCATTGTACATATTAAAGATAATATTTCTTAAAATAATCATTCAAAACTTGCCTCTACTGTATGCCAACCAACCAGTTAATGGACGACGTTAAATAAACACCCAAATTGAGAATAAAAACCTTATTAATTATGAATATCATCGAAATCAAAGGAGGTTAACATTCTAGCACCATCCCTCCAATGTTAAACGTCTTCAAATTGAATAGCATTATTTAAGAACAGATGAATTGGCACCATGGATTTGACATGCGCGTTTCAGGTACTTAACCCTCGTCAGTGATTCTCAAATCTAAAAAATACAATATGCCAAAAAAAGTGTGAAAGTTACTATGTCGAAAAAGCGTACCGAAAGACGTAGCAGGATGGGTGGGATATGATGCTACATGACCCATATTTTAGAAATTTCATGAATATTTGATAACAAATTTTAGAATACTATTTGGGTCATAGATTTGATTTTACTAAGCTACAAAATCGACCCTATACAAAGTCGGGGGTCACACTCTTTTTGCATAGTAAACGCACTAATTTGAATAAATAAAAAAAACCCTGGATGTGTCAGAAAATCTCTCTTTAGTTTAAAGTATCGCTGACGGGGATTTACTAACCGAAACGCGTGTCCGGTGCATTGAAAGTAGTTTGAAATATTATTCAAGAAAGTAACGAGTTGGAACACTTCAGTCTTCATATATTTCAATCTTAAGTGGTTCTTTATGTTTGACAGTAAAAGTGTTTTAAATATTTTCCCCTGACATTGTCGCCATAGCACTTTCTAAAGAGAAATAACTTCAGACAATGCATGTATTTTACATATTGTTTCATTTTCGTGCTTGAACATCGACGGCGGGTGCGGATAGCCAATGGGGGATGCATACTCCTCCCGGGCATCTGTCCCATCTCTAGCTTGCTAGGGGTACGTCGATGCTCAATTTTGTGCTCTATTGTGAGTTCTGTTGAGATTTTCGTCAGAATCTTCCTTAACTCATTTATGTCCTGAAGAAAAGAAATTGATTAATTAAAAAACGTAATTACGGGGATCAGAATCTAATGAATTCAAAAAACTGTACCTATGGACCTCCGAGTTGACCTTATTTGAGAAACGTACTTGACCTATTTACGTCTCATTAATTACGTAGGAATTAGGTAGTCTTTGAGTAAAAACGATGACATGACGCGTCCCATATCATATTCACTTTAAATACCAAATATTATGCGATCAAAATGTGCGCAAGCAAAATGGGAGGAAACATCCGAATATTAATTTAGACCACAAAGGTCAAGTCGTATGATGTTCGAGATAAGAAAATATACATCAAGGGGGCTTGGTGAAAATGGCTGCTTTGTACTAGGATAGTAGTTAAGGAAGCATCTGTTACGTTGAAGGTACTTAGACTAAGTGGGGATACATTATTATTTTACATCAGTTGATTGGTCCTTTCCTGAACTTATTTACCATCTTTGAATCATGATGATGTCGAGGATGCTTGCAATCTGACTCAAAACTGTTTCTGTTTTGAAATTGCGATGTGAAGTGTTTTATTTCATTTTATGGAAATATTCTGGTAAGTTTAGTCAGGGTGAAAATCGTTTTAGTTTTGTATTGAAAAGTAAAGATCGCTGTTTGGAAGTTTTGAATTTAGTGTTTTCATGGTAGAAAACATATAAATTAAAATTTGAATTATCTTTTCAGATATTCATACTTTTATTTCATTCAGTTTGGCCTCGATCACCATTGAAAAAGAAAAAATTCACCACACACAAAAAAAACCTCATATTCACATTTTAAAACGTGTTTCATCTGTGATTCTCAAAGGCAAGACAGAAGAAATAGAAAGCATGAACATACATGAAATTGTACACGTAAAACCAGTTTATTTAGATTAGAAAAATAATTAACTCATCCACTTTAATTTACGTGTACAAGTTTTTCATGTCTTTTGTATCATGTTGCTGTTGCGACGGGTGTTGCATGCAATCAGGAGAAACTAACTCTCCCCAGGCACCTGGTCTCACTTCGGAATCTTATTCATTGCGAGGTTTGCAACCGTTCCTATGGAAAATGTAATGATTTTATGTTGCCTTCTCGACTTTGAGACCGAATAACTGATAGGTACTTCTTTGATGTTTATGTAAATCTTCATACATGAACATAAACACATTTTTGCATTAGACTTCTCTGACAAATATTGGTATCGATCATATTTGATAAAACTAATATTCTAATCATTTCAGTAAAATATAAATTAAGAAGCTAGTATAATAATTTCGTTTAAATTATTGAGAATTAAATGTTGTTACCCAAATTTTGTTCTGCGAAACATCTCAGATCTCTTATCTCGACATTATTAATATCGACACTTATTTCACGTTGCAGTGTGGAGCAGTTAAAATCGTTCCCCGTGGCCTGATGTTTGTCAAGTGTATTAATTACTTCTTTCCAGCTCTGTCACCTGAAAGAAGCTTTGTTTTGGCCTTTTATCAATGAGACATAAAATATATTTTTTTCCTATTTCGGATACTAGCCATTTCACCGATAAATATCATCGAAATTAAAGGAGTTTAACATCTTAGCACCATCCCTCCAATGCTATTTTGAACAAAGATTTTATTTGGATATACTACTGAATCGACCCTACAGGAAATTTGGAGCCGCGCGCTCTCTGTAATGTAAATGTAAAAATTTAACTTCTAAAGATTAAAGAGGGCGCTACTGAAACTATTTATGGTGGCGCCGCCCAAAGCATCACTGATGATAATTTAATATTCGAAAGACGTGTCTGGTGCATGTAATTTTCTTCAAGAAGGTAGAGAGTTGGAACCCTTCGACATTATTAATATCGACACTTATTTCACGTTGCAGTGTGGAGCAGTTAAAATCGTTCCTCGTGGCCTGATGTTTGTCAAGTGTATTAATTACTTCTTTCCAGCTCTGTCACCTGAAAGAAGCTTTGTTTTGGCCTTTTATCAATGAGACATAAAATATATTTTTTTCCTATTTCGGATACTAGCCATTTCACCGATAAATATCATCGAAATTAAAGGAGTTTAACATCTTAGCAACATCCCTCCAATGCTATTTTGAACAAAGATTTTATTTGGATATGCTACTGAATCGACCCTACAGGAAATTTGGAGCCGCGCGCTCTCTGTAATGTAAATGTAAAAATTTAACTTCTAAAGATTAAAGAGGGCGCTACTGAAACTATTTATGGTGGCGCCGCCCAAAGCATCACTGATGAGAATTTAATATTCGAAACACGTGTCTGGTGCATGTAAATTGATTTGGAATTTTCTTCAAGAAGGTAGAGAGTTGGAACCCTTCGACATTATTATCAAGGCATAGGAACTACTCCACTGACATTTGTGCAGATCGGAGTTGAACACATCTGATTTATTCGAGGCGTAACGTATTGAAATCAATTAGGAAATGCTTACTCCTCCTAATTGTCTGGTCCAATATCAATCAAAAGGTTTTTTTCTTTTATGCTGTTCATATCTTAACTTATGTTTTATTATCACCTAACTGAAACGTGCATGTGTCTGGTCTATGCTGTACATTTATCTGCTCTTAAATGATGCTAATGAATTTGAAGACGTTAAACATTTGTACCACTTGGTGAGTGTCACTGCTAGTGGACCAAGAGTCCCCGAGGGCACATGTAGCCATGTTCGATCAATTTCGGTTGGTCGTTTCTTCAAACAAATTTGAAATTTTCTGTTTACACAATTTTCTCAAATGTCTAAAACCTGGGTCCTGTAGAATCATATCCCAGCCATTTTGCTTCGTCTTTCGGTATACAAATGTATTGAGAACATTATTTTCACAGATTTTGGTCATATTACATTGTTTAGAATGAGGATCACTGACGAGGGTTTATTACCCGAAACGTGCATGACTGGTCCATGCTGTAAATTTATCTGCTCTAAAATGATGCTAATGAATTTCAAGACGTTAAACATTCTCTTCGGTTCTTGTACCACGGATTTGTCTTGATTCTATTGGAAAAAATACTATGATCTATACTAGTATTACGTCGTCTCACTTGCTTCTTAAATCAAAAATTTGACATTACTAGTATGTCATAGGAAGTATTGTTTTAGGGACATGTCAACTGTGAATAGTAGGGAAGTCGTCTCGCCACTCATTGTTTCCGTTATAGCAAACTTTTCATATTTTGTCGCTTCTATAAACTCGACCGATGAAATAAGCCATGCGATAAGGTGAAATCACATAGATAATCCAACTCTATTAGTTGCTCTGCTGTACACATTTTACTTTCAATTTCAGGGCGTGTTAGCATAGACCTCGGAGGATGGATGTCATCAACACAACGTTGATACTGACAACAATTTTACAAAATGAAGCTATGTCATCTTTGGGAGGTTTTGGTTCCTCGATGAGCATGTCAAGTGAAATTGGACGTACAGACAAGCTCTCTACAGTTCATTCCAGTATATATGCCTTGACAACGACGCCTCATGATGTCATTACTACATCTTCCTTGACAACTATGTATAAATCATCACTTGGAACGCAAGAAGGAACACAACAAAATACCTTTCGTTCAACGAGCTTCACAACTGAGGCACCTATCATGGAAATCACTGCAAACTCTCCTTCTGTGACATCAAAGAAAACTAAGCAGGGGACCATAGTAACTCTCGATATGGTCAGTGCTAAACAGCTTCGAACCTTTATCCCAGCGATAATATTCGCATTCTTACTAATGCTTATCGGAATTCCAGGGAATGCAATCGCAGGATATGTATATTTCAAGAAATGGAGGAGAAGTTCTACGCGAACATTTATTCTCACTCTTGCTTACCTAGATCTCATTAACTGCTGCATCTCGCTTCCTTTCGAACTCGCTGTAATGCTACTTCCGCTCAAATTTGACGAAGGTGTCGTCTGCAAAATCATGCGTTTCACAACATACCTTTGCAACACTTCTGCTGCTCTCATACTTATTGCAATAGCAGTAGATCGATACCACCGAATATGCAAACCTCTTGAGGATCATATGACGTCAAAAAAGGCAAAGATTACCATACTTATCATCATGGCTGCCGCCGTGCTCACCATGTCTCCATCCTTATTGTTATATGGTACTAGAACAGTTCCGATACCGGTGGGACCAAAAACATTTGTTTTCGGAAAATTGTGCAACATTGAAGATTACTTTGTCCCCACTAAATATCCGCTTGTCTTCTTCATATTCAACTGTGTAGCCACATCTGTTATATTTTTAGTGCTCACTGTCCTGTACACTTTCGTTGCAATTCAAGTGTGTCGTAGAAATAGATTACGTAAACTGACGAGGTCAGTTCGATCATTATCGGATTTTTCCGTCGAAGACGAAGACGACAAGCTTTACATAGGAAATACGGCATCTCCTAAAACAAAACTATCATCGAAAGAATTGTCTCCCTTGAATGACGAGGATAGCCTTAACGGAACTCTAAAAAAGAAGAAAATCGACGAAGTGCCACCGAGTCCCGGTGCTATAAAACTTGTGTTTATATCCGCTGCCACCAGATTTAGAGCAAGAGCCCAATCAACTATAACGGACAGACGGATGATCAGGATGGGCAAAACAACTATCATGTTGATCGTCGTTACAATCGTCTACGTCATCAGTTTTTTGCCATATCTTGGTCTGGTCATTCATAGATCAATATATCCAAACGATTACCTTAAACTGTCGGAGGCATCCGAAACTACGTATAACTTTTTCATTCGTACATACCTGATAAACTGTGCTGTTAATCCAATCATTTACTCTTTCTGTAATGAACTTTTTAGGAAAGAATGCCTTAGCTTGTTGAAGCAATTTTTCAGAAGACGAAATTCTTAAGAAAGTGCTCATTTGCAAATCAATCAGATTCGTCAGATGTACATTGCATATGTATAGAGGTAATCCATTTGACTGTTCCAACTGCCATTAATTTGGATCACTCATATCTAGTGTTTAACACTATAAAAGGTATGTTATATGAAATGTTTTGATCATGTAAACGTATACTCAATGTAAAATAAAGTTAAAAATCTTTCTATATTTTGTTATTGATAGAATGGTCATTTAGAATCCAAAGAAAATGCGTATGTTAAACGTCTTCAAATTCTATAGCATCATTTAAGAACAGATACATTTGCAGCATGGACCAGACATGTACGGTTCAGGTTTCGGACCCTCGTCAGTGATCCTCAATATAAACAATGTTATATTGTCAAAAGGTGTGAGAGTTATTATGATCATGTCCAAAATGTTCCGAAAGAATTAGCAGGATGGGTGGAATATGATACTAAAGAAATTTTGAAAACAGAAATACTCAAATGAAGAAACGATTAACCGAAGTGTGTACAGCAGATGTTTCAGATATTAAATCCTCATCAATGCTGCTTCAAGCCGAAGTGATTTGGAGGAGCCGCCTAAATTCATTTCAGTAGCGCCCTCTGATTTTATGTTTATGGCAATTAAATTCACAAAAACTCCGAATGGTTAAGTACCCGAAACGTGCATGCCTGGTCCATGCTGCAAATTTGTCTGTTCTTTAATGGTGCTATTGAATTTGAAGACGTTTAATATTTGTACCACTTGGTAAGTGTCGCAGCTGGTGGACAAGGTGTCCCCGAGGGAACATGTAGACAAGTTCGATCTACTTCGTTTGATCGATTCTTCAACGAATTCGAAAAAATTCTGTTATCAAAATTTCTTGAAATTTCTGAAAAGTTGATCCTGAAGCGTTATATTCCACCCATCCTGCTATGTCTTTCGGTACATTTTTTGACATGATATTTTTCACAGTCTTTGGTTATATTACATCGTTTCAATTGAAGATCACTGACGAGGGTTAAGTATCCGAAACGTGCATGTCTGGTCCATGCTGCAAATTTTTCTGTTCATAAACGATGCTATTGAATTTGGAGACATGACCTTACTGAGAGCTACCAACGTATTCCATATACGTTGTAGGCATAATAATCAATTGTAGTTCTTTTCTCTTGTCAGTTTATTTATAGTCGAAAATGATCATTTTAATGAATGCCGTCGTGTCTCTGCTTTCAAACAGCAAAAAAAAAAAGAAGCTACATCGCAGTTTAACAACAATTAACTGGACTTACAGATACATTGAGGACGTACTGTTTATCAATTATCCAACAATTCAGTATTGCCTTGGCGCCATATTTCCCACTGAATTGAAGATCAATGAAAAAAACTGAAAGCTGCAAGTCAGCCTCCTACTTAAACATACTACTAACGATTAGTGACAACAGTCATTTGAACACCTCTATTTATGACAAACTTGACAATTTTTGTTTCACCATCACGAATTTCCGCTTCATGTGTTGCAATATTCCCTTTTCGCCTGCCTGTGGCGTATTCATTTAACAACTAATACGCTATGCAGGAACATGTTTTAAGTACGAAAATTTCATGTTGTGGACAAAGAGACTCACCAGTGGCTACCTGCATGTTATTTACGGGAAAGATGTCATTGAGGAAGTTAATAGTATATGTCGCTACAAAGAACTTATTGCGTATTTCGATATTTGCCTATCAAGAATGATTAAGGACATTCTTCAGAACGACCTTTCCAATGGACTGTCTTTTACGTATTTCGACATTACCGGATTTTTCACGTTTCTATTTAAGAAATCAAAACCAGCTAGTTGTGGTTTGTTGTCCAGTAATTCCCCGAGTCGCATGAACCAATGATATTATCATCGAACCGCGAAGTGGCAAGGTGATAATTTGATTGGTTCATGCGACGAGGGGAATTACTGGACAACAAATCACAGTTTGCTAGTTGTTATTTCTATTCTAGCATTGTTCAGCACGAGCTCTGTAGCACGTGCATGGGCGGAGCTTAGCGAACAGTAAGTTTCTTGGATATTTTACACCAGGCGAGTTCTACAGTACATATAGGGAGAAGATCTCAAGTCATGTTAGAATTGGCATTTGCGGCAGGTGTTGCATGCAGTCACAGACGATCACTCCTCCCGTGCATCTGGTCCTGTCTCGATTTGGATTTCATGGTAGCCTTGGTAATGGAGACTTAAACAATTATGTCATATTCCCGCGGATCCTTGAGTCCTGAACTGCGATTGGAAGTTCGTCACTGGTATACTTTGTTTGTTTAAAAATAAAAAAAATTGCGTAAGATAGTGCTTAAGTAATTCTATATTCTTCAATATGCATTATTAAAATATTCAATTTTAAGAGTGTATACAGTATTCACTTCATTCATTGAAAACATGTATCTCATGCAGATGATAAGATATTCACCTCTACACACGGCATTTCATCTGTAGAGAAATCTTTGTATTCCTTCACAAGGTAATGAAATGTAATTTCCTTTTCTGAGTAGCAACATCCCTTCATCGCCTGTTTATGGCGTGTTCATATATCAGTTGATTCGCTATGCCAGAGCACGTACCAAATATACGAATTTTGTTCTGAGAGCTAGGCGCCTTTCAGATAAGCTTCTCAGTCAGGGATATATTTGTGACCGACTAACATCGTCACTGAGGAAGTACTACGGTCGATATGGGGAACTCGTCATACACTATGATGTCCCACTCTCCAGAATAGTAGATGATATTCTGTCATAGACCATTTGAACCATTCAACCAAAGATTGTACTCTATGTCTTCCGAAATGGAAGTAACCGGATGTAACAGTTCTACCGCATGCAAACAGGAAGTGCTTACTCTTCCTGGACACCTGGTCTCACTCTCATATCGGGAGTTTGCTTCTTTTCATATGGTGGAGGTTTTTGTTTGTTTGCTTTGGTTCCTGTTTTATCCTGATTTTGTATGCCTTCGGTTTCTGATTTTCTAAATTATCGATTATGTGCTGTATACAAGGATATGGTCATTATCCATATTTGTCACTAAAGTGACTAAAGTGTAACTTGTAGCTCATCCGGTAATGCTAGATCATGTACTGATGTTTGTGATTTTCATACTAAATTTGCAAAATACAAAGAAATGTTTAGGTCAAGGTATTCGCTTTCACAAACTAGTAAAATCATCTGGAAATTTTACAAAAATTATGGTCAAGTTCTTTTGATATTTCGGACCCAAACAAGCAACAGGGTATATTACATTAAGTATTTCACAACCTGCATTTTATGGTGACAATATAAACAAAATAAGAAAGATCAAATGTAAGCAGAATTACAATCGAAATTGTGTTAGAAACATCAAACGCCTTTTATATCGTGGATATAATCCTTCTGTCACCAGACGGACACTTGACTTGGTACTGGACCAATCTACAGCCTTGTACCAGCGCATTCTTAAGAATTGCACTCTGACTGACTGTGACGACAGGACTCCATGACGGGCCCTGTCCAAACCTCTTAAGGACCCGACCGTCTGTCCTCTTTGAATTTCAGTCGGAATCCTCGGGTGATCACATGTTAAACGTCTTCAAATCAAATAGAATCATTTAAGACCTGATAAATTTACAGCATGGATCAGACATGCACGTTTCGGGTACTAAACTCTCGTCAGTGATCCTAAGTCTAAACAATGTATATTGCCAGAAAGTTTGAAAATTATTATGTCCAAAAATGTACCAAAAAGACGTAGCAGAATGGGTGGGATATGATGCTAAAGAAACCACGTTTTAGAACTTCCAAGAAATTTTGTAACAGAAAATTTCAAATGCGTTGAATAGACAGACGATCAACCGAAGTTGATCGAACTTGGCTACATGTACCCTCGGGGACTCTTGGTCCACCAGCAGTGACACTCACCAAGTAGTTCAAATGTTAAACGTCTTCAAATTCAATAGCATCATTTAAAACCTGATAAATTTACATGCATGAGCTCGCTACAGCCGGCAGAGCATGGACTGTATTTCGTACGTTTTTATATCCATTTAGAAATCCATCTGTGTGTTTCTTGGGCCCCTGTGTCATGCTGTCTTTTTTGTATGTTCATCTTACAAAGAGGAGGTCATTTTACACCACAATTGTGCATTCATCGATACGTCTGGGTAATCGGAAAAGTGGGAGGGCTGTAGGCACTTAATCCGGATAACTACACCGTCTGTTACTTGCCAGTTGACCGTTTTTTGTGTTGTGCGTTGGTGATCCTTTTTGCGTCTCTTCCTGTGCGTGTCTTCTCTGTGTTTATGAATTAGGTTTTGGGGTTTTTGCTGTGGGTACTGCAACATGGTGTTGTTAGAGATCCCCTCCTTTGTTTTGAATTTACGTGTACTTGTATTCTAATCCCTATTGTGACCTCATCATAAATCGCATTTGACGTAATTTGCTTTACATGGTACACATCGCAAGTGAACGTGTAATGTGCATGATACACGTAGGACTTCACTTCAAGATATTTCATTCTCTCTATTTTTGAAATAGTAAAAGAAGTGTGGCAATCAATTCAGAATGCGTTCTATTTTCTATTTCAATATTACTTTAACGGAATTGTTGTTCCTTTTGAATTTAACATGTCCAAATCTCAACTCAAGATCACTACGAGGGTTGTCCCAAAAAATCGTAGACATCGGCAATAACAAAGTTGTAAAGGGCTGCATTTTTATAAACTTTGCACCGATTAATTTGACATACAAATCGGCTTCTGTACATGAAAAATCAATAATCTATCTTCAATAGTAAAATTTTTATAGAAGAAATAAAGATGTAGGGTGACGTCCACCGGCGCATGATTTGTACCGTCATGGATTCCAGCCACCGCGGTTAAGAATATGCCTTAAGGAAGCAACTAATAAATTCATCTCATATATTTGATAATAGAATTTGGCAGAAACGAGATACATATTAAATCCACTTGACAGGATTTTTGCGCACAGTAAATTTACTTATATGGACCCTCTCTTCTCTTTCTTTTACTGTTCGATGCCTGTCTTCATCAATGACGTTTCTCGCCAAAATTACCGTCTGAATATCGCCCATCTCCTTGTGCCCTTGTTTAGTTTTGTCTGTCAATTCGTCGACAAATCTCTTGTACATACATGTATACTAATACTCTGCGAACATTTCCATACTTTTCTGATGTTTTCATTTCTTACTTTGTCTAAAAAGGGGTCAATCCACGATCAAAACAATATCTTATACCATTTACTGCTTCGCTAATAAAGTTGACGTCGCCGTCTTTTGAATGATTAATGAGGGATTTCTTTATAAATTCCTTCATAATTAAATTGTTTATTACGTCATTGACGAAAATATAGCATGTATGTACCTGCTAAAATCAGATCTTTCTGTTGATTAGACTTTTAGTACTATTTATACATGCATTGATAAGCATTCAACAGGTTGTATTATCGATTCTTTTTTGGTGCATGAAAATTTCGGACTGCTCCGGTACGGTCCAACCGCTCTTCTAATAATTTAATTAATTTTTAAAAATAACGGCAGATTTCAACACTATTAACATTTTATGCTTCCCAGATACTTAAATTTACATCTGGGAAAATCTTGTTTAGATGTAACGCTAAATAAAGGAATTGTGAGCAATGTCTACGTTTTTCTGGGACAACCCTCGTAAGTTTATTTCCAAAGTACACAGTTGTCTTTGAAAAGAAGTCTCAACAAGAGTAACATGTAGTTCAACTTGTACACTAGACGTACCTGTACAAATGTTTAACGTACAAGAAGGGAGGAGAACTCCAACAAAACCCCGTTGCAGCATCAACAGCAAAACACCAAAACACCTGATGCAAAAATACAAAAGACGAGTACAGCACGAGACGGAAAAGAGACACACGACATGTAAACATCAAACACAAAAGACTACACATAAACCGACGAGACCAATGGGCAACCGGTGCCGACTTTGGACGGCCATTTGTCACGCAAGTAGCAAATGGTGTGGTTATCCTGGATTACAAGTTACACGTACGAAATCTTAACCTCTCTTTGCACCAGGAAGCCACAATCGTATCTAAACTCAAAACACAGAACGACGGTCCACTGGAAACATCCTTTTCCTGGCACACAGAGGATAATCTTATCCGTCTTGGAATGTAGTTAATGGACTATACATTCAATATTTATATCATTGATCTGAAAGAGATATTTGATTTTTTTTCTGATGGCTTTTAAAAAGTCTTCTATTCCTGGGTAGAATATGCAAAGTATTTCTTTCAAGAACATAAGAAATCTTCACCAAATGTCACTTTAATTTATTCGACAATAAGAATTTTAAAAAAGCAACTGAAAAATCTAACTTTATCGGTTGCACCATCTACAATGAAAAGACATCTTTGGAATTCATACTTATAGTGCCCTTCTTTAAATCAATAATCAATAATGTTATGCAATAGTTCTCGTTTTCTCAGTTTGTTCCCCTTTTCTTTTCTGATGTGTGTGTTCCGTTGTGGTTGGGATCCCCTCCTTATCAGATACGTAATATGGTTGATGTTTTAGTCTTTTCAAATAATTTGTCTTAATCTATACTTTACTTTGACCCACATGCTGAGATCTCTTTTGTTAATAACGATAAAAACGAGATTTAAGATTTCATTCAAATCAAGCATAGAAAAATAAAGTCATTTTATTACTATCAAGCTAATCCTAATTTTATGTCATGCTCAATACTGCCTCTGAAGTATCCACTTCTTCCTCCTTCCTTCCGCAAACAACTTATTAATCCGATAACGGATGCATTGTCTACCGACACGAGTCTAAGATCCTTCAACTATTTTATAGCGCTTATATCCGGAATTCAATATGACGTGTATTCAGGGAACAAAGAAACAGGGGGTATATGGAGTGTCATGTATAATTTAAGTATTTTTATATGTTTTGGAGAACAATTCGAATGAATTTTAAAAATACAAACAAAATGACTATCCATAGTATGAAATAATGAAAATTTATCCAACAAAACACACAGCGCAAAAACTGCATCAAACACACACCAAAGCTTCGAATTTGCAGCAGACACCACAAGAATGAGTTACAAAATCATTCACCGACCAAGGGAAAATACTGCGTAGAGAGCGGTGAAATTTGAAATCTAGAATACGACATATGGATGAGGAGAAGGACCATGTAATATTAGCCCGGATATTTGCTTCAGGTGGCAATTTGGGGAGGTAAACCGGATCGCATATGCACAATCTCCCTTCTTCCGAAAACACAGATGTTTCAAAAAAGGACACAGATTTATTTGTCAGAGGAAACATTTCTTCTTCTCGCTGTTCGTTGTGTAACGTGAAGCGACGGGGGAGCCCGAAGAAGGGGTCTAAAGTCAAGCGCGCTTGACCGCATTCCCGATAAAGCTAGCCTGCCGGAGAGGCAGTTCAAGTGGCTTATATTCCTAAGCTCACTATTCGTTACACTTCCCCTTCTAAGGGAAGCTTTACTCTATTCAACAATTTGAAAAGTACCTTAAACGTGACGCTAAGAAAGTACCATCATATTTCTACATTGGCGATCGTAAATGTCAAGTTATACATACTCGTCTACGATTGGGATGCAGCTCTCTGAATGACCACCTTTTTAAAAATCACCTTAGAAATGATAACCTCTGTTCATGTGGCTATCCAGAAACAATAATCCATTACTTCTTTCACTGTTCAAAATACTCCATCCTTCGAAATGAAATAATTAATGTAATTCCTTTCCAAATTAACACAGATATATTACTCTCTGGATGTCCTCTGTACGATGATAAGACCAATGGAGATATCTTTTCGTCAGTTCACAAATTTATTATCAAAAGTAAACGTTTCGATTGAAATTCTATGTGAAATCATTTTATTTCTGCATTGTACAAACCGTTTTATACTTCATACCTAGATGTTCATTTTGCTTAAATGTTTCTTCTTCTCTGTTTTCTTTTTTTTTTCTTGTAAACTTTACCTTCTTATATTCACTTCCTTTTTCTTTTTTTCTTTTTTTGCACTCTTTCTTATCTCTCACTTACTTTTGCTCATTGTTGATTCAATATTAGGTTTATTCAGTTGACGTTCCATTGTCGTCTGTTATGATATATATTGTACTTTAATTGTTGATAGGGAGAGAGCTTGATAAAAGGGTTTTCTTGTTGCTCGATCCCGAATATGTATCTCTTGTAATCATATACCATTTGCACAAGATTTATGAAATAAATACTGTTTAAACCAAGGGAAGCTTCGTCCTTGAAGCTAACTCATATGCGTAAATTCTCTCTGGGATATCCACGGCTTTCCTTTGTCACAGCATGTTTCAGCTGCTACTTTTCCTGGCGGTATCCTTGCGACCCCAACATGGACGTCAGTCCATCAGTCCACACTGTCTGAACAGAAATACCTTCGGGCACTTTGGTCCGAAACCTGGCAACATGGACCACCGAGTCACTAATGACTCACCCAGAGGGTCTGCCGCGGACCCCAAAGCCACTTCGCTGTCACCAAATTGTAACATGAAGCGACGGGGGAGCCCGAAGAAGGGTCTGAAATCAAGCGCACTTGACCGCATTCCCGATAAAGATAGCCTGCAGGGGAGGCAGTTAAAGTGGTTTATATTCCTAAGCTTACTATTCGTTACAGTTGTCATTTTTTACGGCAGATCGATAAAGAAAACTTCACCACCTTGATACATACCATGAAAACCTGCTTTTTTTTTTACTAATGATTGGTGAAATCTGCCGAGCTTGTGAAGAATAGAGCGACAACCTCAAATCATAGGACGTTTATTGCAGTTATAACAGTGGAATGCATATGTATGAGACAAAAAAAGGTACATTGCGTAACACAATCAACCTTGAATGTAACCAGAGAAAAAAATAACACTAAAACGTAAACAAAAATCAAAACAAAACAAAACAAAAACACCGATCTAACAATGTCTATCAGGCTTTGACTACCATTTTGTGGACTGGTTGTAAATAAAATGATGTTAATGTAGATGGATGGTATATTACGACATGAATCATTGTACTTAAATGAAAAAGGAATTCATTTTAAAGGAATTGTGCAGTATGACAATAACTCTCTTTAACTCAGATGAGCTTGAAGAATGTCGGTCAGAAAGGCCATCGAATGATAAAACAGATCAGCCCACACTTAAATACACTTAAATACTTTAAACAGTAGCAATGCAAGGAGTGATAACTCTTGCATTTATATAAACGTCATAATCGAAATTTCCCTGCATTCACAACATAAGATGTGCTTTTTAACATTTGTAGAAATTGACTCTAAAAGAACAACAGACATCAGCTTCGTTGTATAATTTTGAGTAGTCTCTGCTCCAGATCTGAAGTTTTTTCGATGTCATTCTTTGAGCATTTAGTGCATTTAATGCTTCCTATCCTTCGTCTCTCGTTTTCAAGCAGAAACAAACATCACAGTTAGAGCAACTTGCTGCTTATTACGATGATTGAGAACACCACTTCAACCAAAGAAAGCAGTGGTTTTTCGGATTGCTTCTAATTAAAACAAAAAGACCTACGAATTATTGAGTTACTTAATCACAATATATTTATAAATTATCTTAGGGATGCTATTCTTGTTTGATCGTTAGAAGCACTAATCTACCACCTCGCTGTCGTATCGTGGTATATAAATGCAGTCTTCATAGGAATTCACAGAAGCGATTTTTGAAGTACGGATCCAGAATAGGGCAAATGATGCCCAAACTCTTTTGATTCTAAATGGCAAGGAGAAGAGAGAGTTGATAAGGATGTTGATTTTTTGGTTTGCTATGAAATTGATTCTTCTATTTTCTATGCGATCTAGACGTCTATCAGAATTCCAAAGAACTACAAAAAGGTACATGTATATCAAAATAATACAACATGAAAGATATTTTGATCATTTCACACGTCATTGACGTTTTATTTACATGTACCTCTTCTTCCATTAAAAGCTGTTGACTATTTGAATTAGTATAAGAAGAATGGATAGTGGAAATTTTATATAGATTTTGATAGAATAATAAGATAAACAAAATCTCCAACAAGACATCGTTACAGTGCGAAATACAAACGCTTCAGACGAAAAACAGGAACTAACACATAAAACTATTAGATCGACAAACAGACGGAGACCCTACCGGAAAGTTTTCTTAAATAATGTTTGTTCTTTAAAAGTAATGATGTTAAAGCAAGTTTTATCATGCTCACTTTGTTCCTAAATAAGTACAAAAGAGATACAAATCCTCGACTCCTCCGAGAATCATCCTTATGACAATTGTAACTCAAATTTAGTGTTTTAGGTAAACTTCTGTAATAGCGAATCTTTCAGTGTTTTTGTCTAAAATTCCTGGGAGAATGATGTTGATGAATTCGGGGTGACCGTGCTCCCATCTTTACCAAGCTCACAATACACATGAGACTACGGGATTGGTGTCGACCGCTAATACATCAGTGGTCATGGAAATCCTCTGTGATTGATTCCCGTCTTCCATGAATTATCGTACACAGGAAATGAATGCTCCCATAGAGAAATTATGTTCAGTTTAGGATTGACATTTGCAATACGTATACCAGTCGGAATAGTTCTGATAGGGAAATGACCCAGTCAGTACAATATATCGGGTAATTACATAACTCATTAGTTAAGTGATGAAATAGAAAAAAATTCAATGCCCAATTAACGCTATGAATATGGAAACAGAGACTTATTGTATTTCTATGAAATCTATTAGGCATCATTTTCAGCTGCGTCCATATATATCTACATGATGACGAACATCGAAGAAAAGCTATTCAGTACTAACCTGAAATGAACGATGAGTCTAGTATTAACGTTCATTTAAGGGCGTTCACGTTGCACTTTCATATCCATGGTAATGACTATTTGGGTAAGGGCATTTGTATCTTATTTTCCTGTTTGTGGCGCCATCTGTCAGTAAGATGACCATATATACAGGAACTGTGTGTCTTTGGATACATCTGTATTACGATTTTCCGATACGTAGACCATACTCTGTCAGTATTTTTGTTTACTCGGTTTTTCAAGTTTTGAGTATAAAATTGTGAATTTCTGCAGTGTCCAAAGTGTTCATATCTGTTAAGACTCTGTAACATGGGGTATTTTCTATTTTCTCTCTATGAATCCGGTAAATGGGAGAATTGTGCCCTCGTAATCCGGATATCGGCATCAGATGATAGCCTCCAAAAGTTGCCTTTCGATGCAAATGGGTATCCCTTCTCTTTTGTGCTGTTTTTTAAGTTTCATCTTGCACCTTTTTGGTTCATATGATAGTTGGTCCTCTATGTATAGGAGTTTTCTTTCGTCTCATTGCCCTCAAATGTATTTTAGTGTGATTGTGTGAGTTCTGCTATCGGTTCAATCTTATTCGTATGTTTCAATTTTGTCACAGTTAAGTTGTCTTCTTTTAGATTTTTTTTCTTCATTTTGGTATGACCAGAACGGATTTTAGTAGGGGTGAATAAAAAGCCATAATTCTTATATACAATATACATGTATATACAACATTATCATATTGAATATAATGAAAAGTTACACATTCCAAAGAACTGGATTTATTCTTCTTTATAGATAGCTAAAAAAATAATGGTAATTCCTAGAACTTTTTTCATCAACAATGATGTTATTCTTCCTTAATTATTAACGAACTTATGACACTCCCATGTACTGAATATCGTTCCTAAATTATACTTTTCCTTATATATATGCCATCTTCATCAGCATTCCTGAAAAAGTGATTACCACCGTAGCCTTAATCACTCTGATTCTATCAGTATCTTTGCACAGAATCCCAATAGGCCGTGATCAGCACATCCCGTCTTTTGTATGTAATCCCTAGATGTCTATCGTCTGTGACAATGATGTATTGTCTGTGATACTTTGTCTAGTAATATATTGGTAATATATACATTAGATGATGAGACGATGCGAAAGAGATTAACCTAGCTTTCGTCGTCTGCACCTTACCTGAAATATACATTAGATGATAAATGTTTCGCTTCTGTTTTGAATCCTAAATGTGAATAATTTATATCACAGTCCATATTAACTGTATGTGGTTGACTGTATGTGGTATAAGCAGGGAAGACGGGGAAAGAGAATTTACTTTAAAATAGGTATAGTCTATCAGTAAAAGACTAGAAAATTGGATGAGAACATGGCTTTAGGGATGTGAATAATGATTCAAAAAATTCTTAACGCTTATTGAACTTAAATTTGGTATATTTTGTCGAGTGCTTTTTGGTTTGTCAAAGCATTAACAATGGTTATGAATTATGACCACAGGGTTACATTAATAATGTTATATAATAATTAATAATTAATAATAATTCACATAAACGTACGTCATTTAAATGCGGTTGTTTTCCTTTTCTAAAAGCATGTACATCAGGGAAAATGTCCAATATTTCAAATGTTCAAATATTTTACCATCAAAGTGACAATTTGATGCCTTGTTTGTTTGCACTATTGAATATTTCCCTGTTGTTGATGTTGTAGTTGTTGTTTTTTCCAAGATAATTGATACTTCTGCTTTGCATAAATAAACATGGAAATGATTATTTTAAATACGTAAAATTTTTAAATGGCTTTGTTCGAAAACAGAACGACAAAATATTGGAAATCTTTCATCATGATTTTGAAATGACAAATGTGGATAATGATCATATCCCTGTATACAGCACAAAATCGATAATTCAGAAAATCAGAAACCGAAGGCATACAAAATCAGGATAAAACAGAAACCAAAGCAAACAAACAAAAACCTCCATCACATGAAAAGAAGCGGACTCCCGATATGAGAGTGAGACCAGGTGCCCAGGAAGAGTAATCATCTCCTGCTTGCATGCGACACCCGCCGCTTCAATTCCATAGAACTGTCACATCCGGTAACTTCCATTTCGGAAGACATAGAGTACAATCTTTGGTTGGATGGTTCAAGTAGTCTATGACAGAATATCATCCACCATTCTGGAGAGTGGGACATCATAGTGTATGACGAGTTCCCCATATCGACCGTAGAACTTCCTCAGTGACGATGTTAGTCGGTCACAAACATATCCCTGACCGAGAAGCTATCTGAAAGACGCCTAGCTCTCAGAACAAAATCCGTATATTTGGTACTTACTCTGGCATAGCGAATTAACTGAGATATGAACACGCCATATGCAGGCGATGAAGGGGTGTTGCTACTCAGAAAAGAAAAGTTTGTAATGCTGGAATTGAAGTCGTCACGTTTGTCATAGAGTGAGGTGTTCATGTGACCATCAGTGTCGTAGGACAACATTTTGTCCAAAAAGGATGCTGAATTATTTGTCTCTGTAGTTTTTTTTTTACGTCAAGCTTCTAAGGATAGATACTGCTCAGGTAATCCGCGAAATTTGGATTATTGATGGACAACACATCGTCTATATATCTGTAAGTGAAGTTGAAGTCAGAAGCTAAGTATCTTTTCCCTTCAGAGACCAAAGATTGAATGAATTCAGCTTCGTACGAGTAAAGGAAAACGTTGGCAAGGAGTGGGGCACAATTGGTCCCCATTGGAATTCCGACAATTTGCTAGGAGACCTTTTCTCCAAACACCACAAAAATGTTGTCGATCAGAAGTTTAACATCTGAATAATATCAGTTTCAGTGTACTTATTTTCAGAATCGGACTTTTCTTTTACAAAATATGTTTTGTCATAGTTAACAACAATAAATTTGTATTTGCGATTACCGTTCTTACTTGTAAACGCATTTCTTATAAGTTTTGCGAGTCTCTCTTTCAATTTAGAATGTGGAATTGTAGTGTAAAGTGTCGAAAAATCTTTGATCGAATTAAGCTGTATATAACTCAAATATAAATTTGAATTCCAAAGGAGGCCAAAAAATTCAAGATGGCCTCCTTAATTATATTCTTGGAGGTTATGAAATTTCCTTTTTATATGTCTCCAAATTTTACAAGCTGAAATGCATCTAGAAAATTATTGAAATCAAATTCAAATACGACAGTTGATATGTCAGCGCCGTGGTCCGGTGGTTAGGGCGTCGGGCCAGTGACCGTAAGGTTGCTGGTTCGAGCATCACTAGGACCACGAGTCGGCCGACATATACTCCAGTATGTTCTGTGTTTAAAAAAGTCCTTGTTTTTGTTGTTTACTTGTCTGTGGTGTAAAAACCCCGACGATGGGATAGGGTCATTATTCTTTGTACTTTCACAGACAATTTTGGAACGTTCATAAACATTATCCTTTCTAAAGACCATATGACATTTTTGGTACATTCATAGACAATATTGGTACATTTATAGACATTATCTTTGTAAAGACACATAAAAATCATTCTCAGAACATTCATTGACAGCAAAGCGAGTATATTTTGACATTATGGTACATTCACATACATTGTTCTTGATACCTTCAGTGACATCAACTTTCGTTCATTCAACGATATTATAGATGATTCATTGAAATGGACAATATTCTTTGTACATTGAGAGATGATACTCTTTGTGCATTGAGAAACATTATTCTTGGTACATCCATATAGATATTATACTTGGTACATATAATGACAATTACAAACCAAATACAGTCTGTATGTATCAACATCATTTCATGCATATGTATGTTAAGTTACCCTTTTTTTTTATCTTATTTTTTTATCCTAATACTTCGAGGATATGTTCCTCTACATGTTTTCTTATCCATCTTTCTTCTACCCCAAAGCTATTAAAATTCTCAACTTTAACATTGAGTGGGCCTTATTTGCGTCGAATATTTTCCGGTTTTCCAAAGTAAAAATTATGTCCACAGGATTGCGAACATCATGTATCAAATTTAAAGTGGCCATCCTTTAAATATATTGTTGTTTTCCATTTCTTAAAGCAAGCTACGGTAATGAAAACGTCCATTACCACAGTGACGAAAGTTTTAATTACTTATTTATTCGCATAATAGAATGTTTTCCGGTTGTTTATGTTGAAGTTGTTTCAGTCAAGCTAGATTTATTGATATAAACATCGTAATTATAAGCCTTACTTCGCTATATACTTTCAAATGGCACTGATTGAAAAATGAACGTCAAAATATTGGAAAATGAAAAAGAAAATAAAGACAAATGGTTTTGAAAAAAAAACAAACTTGTGATATATGTATGTTTGTCTTGTGGATTAACAACCTTATGGCACTCTCGTGCTCTGAATATCGTTCCTAATTATGCTATCCCGCTCATACAGTACATATATTTGTCACCTTTTAAAATTAGTATTCCTGAAAAAGCTATTACCACAGTAGTCTTAATTACTCTGATTCTATCAGTATCTTTGCACAGAATCCCTATAGGGTTATACACAGCGTATCCCGTCCCTTGATGGCTATCTACTGCGACAATGATGCATTGTTGGTGATCCTTTTTCTGGTAATATATAGGTAATATATACATTAGATGATGAAATGATGCGAAAGAGATTAACTTGGCTTTTATCGTCTGCACCTTACCTAAAATGTCCATTTAGATAAAAATGTTTCTTTTCTGATTTGAATTCTAAATGTGAATCATTCATATCACAGTCCGTATTGACGGGGAAGGAGAAATTACTATAAAAGAGGGATTAAGGGTGTGAACAATAATTAGAAAAAAATCTTAAGGCTTTTTATATTTTACAATTTAACTTAAAAAAATGTATATTTTGTCGAGTATTTTCCGGTAGGTCAAAGCATTGACTTCGTTTATGAATTATGACCACATGGTTACTTTATAATGTTAAAATCTTCACATAAATGTACGTCATTAAAATGGTAAACGTTTTGCGGTAGTTTTGTTTTCTTTCGCTAAATGCAAGCTACATAAGGAAAAATGTCCAATATTTTTCCACCTCTGAAATTTTGATTGCTTGTTTGTTTGCATTACTGAATGGCTTCCTCGTTGTTTATGCTCTAGTTATTGTTTCAACCAAGAAAAAATTGGTATTCTACTTTGTGTAAATAAAATTGTAGCTACGTAATATACTGAAGTACAGGTCCACTTAAGGAGCAGGTAGTTGAAAAACCATAGAATTTTTGCTCAACTTTTTACTTTAGAAATGTGTTCCGAGATCAGCCGCCATATGAATGTCCTATAGGAATTTTCCTCATAGTTGGATGGTGAAGAAAGTTATAGGGGTAGCAAATTTGGTTGAATTATATAAGGCTATTTTAACACCATTTTTTTCTCTTCATAATCCTTTATAAAGTATGAGGCGAATATCTCGCTTCACTATCCGAACCTTGAGAAATGAATTTTAGCCTGCTTGTTTGTACATGTACCACCCATATGTCTCAAAACAGGAATAAAAAGTTCTGCCAAAAATTTTATGTATCATCCCTGCCTGATTCTAATGTGGACCTGTACTTAATTATTTTGTTCGAAAAAATTTGGAAATCTTTCATAATGGTTTGAATAAGGTTAAGGTGTTTAAGATATATCTCAAATCAAACATTCAAATCCTAAGAGATTAAAACATTCAATATTACCCCCTAAAGTGTAAAGTTTACCCCCTTTGTAAAGACACATGAAAATTATTTTCAGAACATTCATTGACAGTAGAGCGAGTACACTTAGACATTGTGGTACATTTAAAGACATTGCTCTTGATACCTTCATTGACAGCAACGTTGGTTCATTCAAAGATATTACTGATGGTTCATTAAGATGGATAATATTCTTTGTACATTGAGATACATTATTCTTGGTACATCCAGATAGATATTATACTTACGTTCATGAAGTTAGGGTTATTCTACTGTCTCCGAGGGCATAACCCGAGGAACAGTTCAATAACCCATTTGTTGCTCGGAATTGTTAGGCTATCAAACAATTAGCACCAATGATTTGATAATTCTTTATTGCTAGTCAAAGAAAACTACTTATGGTACTCAGTCAACGACTCAGTTAATCATCCAATCATTACTTCAATCATTAATCGAATAATTGCTACACAATGAAAATTAACGCACCGTCTGGAAAGGTGTTAATTAACGTCTAAAGCGTAGACCATTTAACAAATGACAATAATCTTGACACATTCAAAGACAATATTCTAGGTACATTCATATACATGTTTGATGCATGGATAATCGCATAGGGGTGTTTCCTTGTTTCGCTTTAGGTGCTGCAACACTGTCCGTTTGGAGATCATACCTTTCCCTCATGCCTAGACATAATGAATGCAGCAATTTATTTTTGTATACTTTTGTTTTGTTAGTATACATCTATTTATCTATCGTATTTATTTAGGGTGGCTTTACGTACTATTAGTTTTGGTCATTCCGTTGCCAAGCAGCGAAACTGTGGGTAACGTTAGGACAGAAGTTGTAATGTGCTTTCGGTTTCTTTTTGGTCAATCCTTCTTGAATACTAAACTTGCACGAGAAATGTTACAAAACTCATGTGATATATGGAAATAAGCCATCTACAATGCATTTTACAATGCCTTCCGCACTTGCACTGGAGATGATTCATTAGATAAATGAGTTAAAGAAGATCCTGACGATAATGTCAACAGCACTCACAATAGAGCACCAAATTGAGCATCGGCGGACCCCTAGCAAGCTAGAGGTGGAATCAGGTCAGATCAAGCTAGAGGTGGGATAAGATAAGTTGTCCTTCGTGTTTCTGTGGAGCTTGTGTCATTGTTTCCGTCTGTTTGTCCTATTTTTTTTTTCGCGAGAGAAAGTTCTGTTTAGTATTTTTTTTCTCCAAAATTCGCATGACTATCGATTGTGGTTTTTGGAATATGGTTTCGGCATTTTGTGTTTGACTTTCCTTCACTGATTCGTTGTGTCTTTTGCTGTGGGTGTTGTCTCTCCTCTCGTTATCTATGGATATCGGTTCGTCATTCTTTTGCATGGCGCTTGTTGTTTGTGTGTTCTGTTGTTTCACTGCAATGTTGCTGTATTTGTGATCTTTGGTTTCTTCTTGATTGGGACTGAGTTGAAACTTTTTCTTTACATGATTCTATGTATCAAAATTGGTGAATAACAAGGCAATATTTCTTTTCATCTATCGCTATCCAACAGTATGATTTAAGAACATCACGGAAATTTACACAAAGAGCTGACTGTATTAGTATTGTATAAATCTTGTAGAAAATAATAGAAAGGAGGGAATCTCCAACAACATTAATGATAATGTTTTAACTTTTTTTCCATATTCGTCAACAACATTTTTATTGTTTAGCTGACTGATTAACGGACTTAAATCAAGGACACTAGTGTTTTGAATATCGTCTCTACATACATATATGTGTCATCTTAATTAGTATTCCTGAAAACAAAGGAGGGGATATGAAAAGGTCATTTACTCAGTAGCCTCAATCACTCTGATTCTATCAGTAACTTTGCATAGAATCCCAATAGGCCCTGATCAGCACATTCCCGTCTTTAGTATATAATCCCTAGATGTCTATCTACTGCGACACTGGTGCATTGTTGGTGATACTTTGTCTAGTAATATACTGGTAATATATACATTAGATGATGAGACGATGCGAAAGAGATTAACTTGGCTTTATGGTCTGCACCTTACCTGAAATGTCCATTTAGATAAAAACGTTTCTGTTTTGAATTCTAAATGTGAATCATTTATATCACAGACCGCATTGACTGTATGTTGTATAAGCAGGGAAGACGGGGAAGGAGAATTTACTTTAAAAGAAGTATATTCTATCAGTAAAAGACTAAAAATTGGATGAGAACATGGCATTAAGAATGTGAATAATAATTAGAAGAATCCTTAACGCTTATTTTATCTAAATTGGATAAATTTTGTCGAGTATGCTTTGGTTTGTCAAAGCATTAACTTTGGTTATGGAGTATGACCTCAGGCAGGTTATATCAATAATGTATAAATATGAGGGTTGTCCAAGAAAATCGTGGACATCGACAATGAGGTAGTAGTGACGGGTTGCTCTTTTATTAACTAAGTATTGATACATTTGATATACAAATTGGCTTCTCTACATGAAAAATCAATAATTTATCTTTCCTTGTAAAAATCTTATCGAAGAAATAAACATAAACGTACGTCATTAAAATGGCAAACACTTTGTTGTAGGTTTTTTATCCATCACTAAAAGCAAGCTACATAAAGAAAACTGTCGAATATTTTACTACCTAATCAAAATTTTGATTGCTTGTTTGTTTGCATTATAGAATCTGTCACTGTTGTTGATGTTGTCGTTGTTGTCTCTACCATGAAAAATTAATACAGTACTGCTATTTTGTATAAATAGACATCGTTGTGATTATTTTACCGTCGTAATGTAATTTAATGGTTTTGTTCGGAAGAAGAACCGCAAATTCAAGATGACCTCCTTAATTATATTCTTGGAGATTATGCAGTTACCTTTTACATGCGGAAATGCATCTAAAAATTATTGAAATCAAAGTAAAATACGACCATAATGGGTAACATGAGTAGCAACATTCCGTCATCTCCTGCTTATGGTGCTTTTGTTTCTCAGCTGATGCATGTTCCAAATATGAAGATTTCATCGTTAGAGCCAGACGGCTTGCAAATAGTTTAGAGTATATTACACAACAGCTAAATTATCATTGAGGAAGTCCCTCGGTCGCTACGGGGATATAATGAAGCGTATCAGATCCCCCTTCCAGAATAATCAGTGACATTATGAATTGCGATTGAATGGCTGTCATCATCACCAAACAAGAAATATGTATCTGATATGTACATCAATATGTAGATATGTACATCGAGACAATCACCGAATTTGACAAGTTTACATTGAGCTGTAGCGACGGTTGTTGCATGCAATCAGGAGAAGCTGACTCTCCCCGGGCACCTGGTCTAACTTCGGAATGTTATTCACTCCGAGGTTCGCAACTGTTCCAATGGAAATTCTAATGATTTTGACTTGCCTTCTCGACTTTGAGACTGAGTAAGGTACTTCTTTGATATTTATATGGTTATTATTCTTTGTACATTCATAGACAGTTTTAGTACGTTCATCTTCATTATCCTTTGTTAAGACATTATTCTTGGTTACATCCATAGACAATGTTGGTATCTTCATAGAATTATCCTTTGTAAAGACACATAAAAGTTATTCTTATACCATTCAATGGCAGTATACGGCGAGTACACTTATACATTATGGTATATTCGAAGACATTTTATTGTTCTTTATACCTTCATTGACGACATTGGTTAATTCAAAGATATAATTAATTATCAATTGAATTGGACAATATTCTTTTTACACTGAGATACATTATTCATAGTACATTCATAAATATACTTGGTACATCTGAGCACCATCTCTCCAATGCTATATTGGTCATGGATTTTATTTAACTGTGCTACTGAATCGACCCCACATGAATTTGGATCCAAGCGCTCTCTGCAAAGAAATTACACAAATATAAATTAAAAAGAATAAAACCAGAGGGCGCTATTGAAATTAACCTTGGCTGTGCCCGGAAATCACTTTCTGATGAGGATCTGCTAGCCGAAACACGTGTCTGGTGAATTTAAAATTTGTTTGAAATTTTCTCCAAGAAGAGAAAGTGTTGGAACATTTCCAAATTATCAAATGACAATACTCTTGATACATACATTGACAATTTTCTAGGCATATTCATATATACATCATATTTGGTACACAAGCAAAATCGCATTTGGGTGTGTCGATGTTTTGTTTTAGGTGTGTCGGTGTTTTATTTTAGGTGTGTCGGTGTTTTATTTTAGGTGTGTCGGTGTTTTGCTTTAGGTGCTGCAACCGTGTCCTGTTAGAGACCCCCTCTATTTCTCAAACCTACACATAATGACTGATGCAATATATTTTTGGTCATTTTCGTTGTGCCTATTGTTATGGATGTCGTCTCGTTGTCCACGGCTGTCTGTTGGTGTCATTGTTATGCATGGTGCCGGTTGTTTGTGTGTCTTGCTGTTTCAATGCAATGTTGCCTTGTTGTGATCTTTGGTTTCTTCTTGATTAGGGCGGGGCGGGAACTTTTTCTTGACATGATTCTATGTTAAACGTCTTCAAATTCAATAGCATCATTTAACGAGATATCACACGCGTTTCAGTAGACTCCCTTAGACGAGAATTTTTAAGAAATCTCCACGCTGAAGATTTCCGATTTTCGTAACTTCAAATGTCTTGATGTTCTGGCTTTGTTATAATCACTCAATCGGCAAGGCGACTCGATAGCTCAGAGGTAAAACTCTTGCCCACCATACGGGAAGACCGTGGTTCGAGCCTGAGCGCAGGACTAAAACTCAGATTGTTATTCGTATGTAAATTCGCATATTTTTTTTCTTTGGAAAGTAATGGTAAGCCTAGAGTGACCAACAATAGTCAAATTTTTGCTGAAATTGAACTTATTTGAAAATTTTGTTAAGACTTTTTTACTTACATACATATGTCGTATCTATTCAGAAATAAGTCAGGTGTCAGTAAAGTGTTTGAATGTAGAGAAACTTATAATATAGTTACCCATATGGTACATGTAATATCATTACACATGTGCACACACTGTCGTGTTATCACACAAAATCTGTATTCGGTTCTATTTATTTACATATTGACATCTTTGTGAGTGAAGGAACACTGCTGTGATATATCAAAAAGATGATAATATAAATTCGGATGCTTTTGTCTTTGGTCACATGGTAAAGAAAGATAACTCGAATTGCACTTTTAATTTTTTACATGATAATTTACACATTCAGTCAGATTTTGCAACATATGACGTGGTCATTGAATGATTTCTTTTTATAAGAATTTGCACAATATGATGAGGGAATCATATGTGAAGTTTCATTTGAAAATCTTGGGCAGAAAAAATAATATAGCCAAAAAATGAGCATTTCCATTACAATCAATGGATGGCTAAAAAGTCTGATCAATTTCAAAATCTCAAACTTTTGGATGGTGACCTCCTAATATTGTCCCTTAAATCTGGATTAAATTAGGAAATCAGAATTATGCTTTTTTCTGAAAATAAATGTTGTATAACACGAAACGTGTGATATCACCTTAAGACCTGATATATTTACAGCATGGACCAGACATACACGTTTCGGGTACTAAACCCTCGTCAGTGATCCTCAGTCTAAACAATGTAAAATGGCCAAAAAGTATGAAAATTATTGTCCAAAATTGTACCAAAAGACGTAGTAGAATGGGTGGGATATGTTATATCACCATTGGTGAATTACAAGTCAAAATTCTGGTCACCTGTCGCCATCTAAAATTATTGTCCAACATTACGATTTTAGAATATCACGAAAATTTACACAAAAAAGAAGGGAGGAGATCTCCAACAAGACCCCGTTGCAGCATCAACAGTAAAACACCAAAACACCCGATGCAAAAACACAAAAGACGAGTACAGCACGAGACGGAAAAGAGACACACGACATGTAAACATCAAACACAAAAGACTACACATAAACCGACGAGACGAATGGGTAATCGGTGCCGACTTTGGACGGCCATCTGTCACGCAAGTAGCAAATGGTGTGGTTATCCTGGATTACGTGCGCACAACCCTCTCACTTCTCCAATTACCCAGAGGTCTCGAAGAACGTACAATTGTGGTGTAAAACAACCTCCTCACTGTAAGATGACATCACACAAAGAGCTGAATGTATTATGAGCTCGCTACAGCCGGCAGAGCACAGATTGCATTACGTACGCCTCTTTTTATATCCATTTACATATTCATCTGTGTTGCTTGGGCCCCTGCGGTCTTGATTGTGTGCGGTCATCTGACATCCTCGTGACCTCTTGGCTATCGGAAAAGTGGGAGGATTGTGCGCATGTAATCCAGGATAACGACACCTTCTTCTATTTTCGTGGCAGATGGCCGTCCTAAGTCGGCACCGGTTGCCCATTGGTCTCGTTGGTTTATGTGTAGTCCTTTTCGTTCGATGTTTCTGTGTTGTGCATTGACGTTTATTGTCCCTTTGCGTCTCTTTCTGTGTGTGTCTGCTCTGTGCTTTTGCACTGGATGTTTGGGGTTTTGATGTGGGTGCTGCAACCTGGTGTTGTTTGAGATCCTCCTTTGTTTTGTATTGTAAAGGTCCTATAGAAATTCCAACTTTTTTTAAGATTTCGCAACAAAATTTTGATTGTTTTACTGAATGATTAATTGCTGGACAATCGTGTTCTGAATCTCGTTCCTACACTATACTATTCCGTACATATGTGTGTCATCTTAATTAGTATTCCTGAAAAAGTTATTACCACAGTAGCCTTAATCACTCTGATTTTATCAGTTTATTTGCACAGAATCCCAATAGGCCCTGTTCAGCGCATTCCGTCTTTTGTATTTAATCCCTAGATGGCTATCTTCTGCGACACTGGTGCATTGTTGGTTATTTTGTCTAGTTATATACTGGTAATATATACATAGATGATGATATGATGCGAAAGAGATTAACTTGGCTTTCGTCGTCTGCACCTACCTGAAATACATATTTAGATCTAAATGTGAAGTTTTTATATTGATTTTTCCTAAATTGAATTCCTCTGAAATATTCATATAAATGCTTCCCATTCTTGTTGCTCTAATTCAATATTTCTTCATGTAGGGTTTAATACAATTGTGTGTAAAACTAGAAGTGCATTTCCTCAGCTACATTTTTCAAGTCTCAATATGAATTGGCACTTCCATGACAATACTGTGATACAGATACTTGATCCTTCCATTTAATGATTACATTATGTGGGAGAAAGAGGCAACATCTATAATCAATGCGCATACTAAGAGTCGGCAAAAGAGAAATTACTTCTTGAAAATGTCCATTTATGTTAGTAAAAGACTGGAATATTGTTTGTTATGTTAACATGGCATTAAAGATGAGAACTTAAAGACAACCTTAAAGGCTTTCGATAATAAACGTTACGTGGGTTTATTGCGTAGTACATTTTCCGGTTTTCCAAAGTAATAATTATGTCCACAGGGTTACAAACATAATATATCAATGTTTACATGAATGTACGTCAATTAAGTGGTAGGTTTGTTTTCCTTTTCCAAAAGCAAGCCTCATAAAGAAAAAACGTCCAATACCGCCGAGGTAAAATTTTGATTGCTTGTTTGTTCGCATTATAGAATGCTTTCTCGTTGTTTGTGTAATATTGTTGTTTCAATTAAGATAGATTTAAGAATATGGACATCGTATTGATTATCCTAGGTTTGCATATACACTATGAAATTGCCTTGTTGAACTTCAACAAATTGGAAATCTTTAAAGACTAATGGTTTGAAAAAAGTTTTGATATATATATGACCAATGAAAAATTCTAATCCACAAGAGACAAAATATTCAAGCTGACATCCAAGATTATATTTATGGAGATTATTCAGCTTCTTTATACCTCATTTATCTACCTTTAACTTACTGGAATGAATTTAAGAAATTATATAAATCAAAGAAAACTACTATCATGTCAAATAGAGTCATTATGCACGGTAAATTCACAGATGACATTGGTACATCATTTGCAAAGACACATCCAAAGACAATAGTATGGGTACGTTCATAGGGGTCAGTCGATGCTTAATTTGGTGCTCTATTGTGAGTACTGTTGAGATTGTCGTCAGGATCTTCTTTATAATTAACATGAAAGAAGTACCTAACAGTGACTCAGTCTCAAAGTTGAGAAGGCAAGGCCAACTCGTGAGAATTCCCATCGGAACGGTTGCGAACCAAGGAATGAACAACATTCCGAGATGAGACAAGGTGCCCGGGGAGAGTCAGCGTCTCCTGATTACATGCAACACCCGTCGCAACAGCTCCATGGAAACCTGTCAAATTCGGTTATTGTCTCGATGTACATTTTGATGAACATATCAGGTACGTATGTCTTCTTTGGTCTTATTTCATTCATAGACATTGTGTTCGGTACATGCATGATGTATAAAATCGTATTTGGGTGTTTCAGTGTTCTGCCGTTGCTGCAGAAACCATGTCCCGGTGGAGATCCTTAATCCATGGCATTCTCTCTACGTCTCCTTCTCAACATATTTACTTGTTTCGTGACAGGGTATATCACTGCACTTCCATAACAGGACACAATGGTTGCATGCTTGGTAGGAATTAACCTAAATATTCAATGCGTCCCAAAATAGACGTTGGCTGACTATCCTTTCTTGTATTTTATTTTAATCTTTGAAGTGAATATTATTTCAAAAGAGTTCCATAAGAGTTGACATTTCATGTTGATGACATGACAGTTATAAAGTAACATGCAAATAGACTCTCTGCACGCATGTAGTAAAATCCGAAAAGGAAAGTATGTCACTACTCTATATGACAATCATCATTAAGGGTAATGGATATTTTGTATGCATTTTAAATGCATTTTCTTCAATAAGTCTAAAAAACTGAAGCCAAAACCCTAGAGAGGATCATTTAGGTTTTGTCAGAAAAAGTTCGATTTCTAGACTTGTAAAAGTCTGCTATATCAGGAATATAGCATGATCGTCAAAATAGGTGATATGTTGTATAGATAGATTTATTATATTTAGATGAATGATTAAATAAGAAAATGTAGAAAGCAAACAAAAAGGTATTTAGTCCCCCTCCCTTCAAACCTTTTCTCTTAAATTAGGAATGTTGTATCTTATTAAACAAAAATACCAGTTACAGCAAGCATAAGAATGCTTCCAGCCATAATTATTTTTATTCTAGCATGAAAATAAAAAAACGGGATCATTCACAATTTTTTTTAAAGATAGGATATAGTGAGATCATGAACAAATCTCTGCATGTATGGTGAACAATATTTCAAAATATGAAAACTTAAGACAACCGCTAGGTATTGATAAGAACATAATCTGTTTCCTCAGATATGCCTTTAGGGAGCAACCATTTGATTTGGGGGGGGGGGGGGGGCAGGAAGACTTTGCAAAAAAAAAAAAAAAGAAAAAAAAAATTCCGGATGGAATTTTTAGGGAACAAAATTTTCCGGCCCGAACGGCCGGCCAAAAAAAAATTCCGGATTATGAAATTGTCCCTCCCACCTCTCTTCCGACCTCTCCACATGCCCTGTATGTGTGTCATAAACTAAATAGAAATAAAAATGGAACAAACTTTATGCACTTTGGAGTAAATTTATCAAATTCAAAAGTTGTTAGCATCATATAGCCTGTCTCCGTTGACTATCATTTAAGTGAATAGATTATAGGTATCATATGCAATTCAAGAAATTAAAATGAAGTGACCTGCTGGCAACAGATGAACTCATTCTGTGTTTGATGTTTAATATGGCCGAAAAATCACGCAGAATTATCTAAACTTTAGAGCAATTTTCAACATTGGAAAATTACAAAAAAATAATATTAATAATCATCTCGCCCGAAGACCTGCGAAAAAATATTTTCCGGCTCTTAAAATGGCCGAAAAAATCTTGCTGGCAAAAGTCTTCTTGCCCCCCTCCCCTAAAAATCAAATGGCTGCTCCCTTAGAATGTTATAGATTGTATTTTTGGATTCTGATTTGGGCGGGGGGGGGGGTTGACTATCATTTTCTGATATAATATTTAGTTACTTTGTCAACACGGTCAATATTACTTGTAGCTTGTCCTCAGTGATGTTCGTTTGACTGATTCAAATCTCACGATCTAATATTACATTTTATTTGGTTAGCTATACTATTGGAATATTATTGTGTGCAATTTCCTATTTTCCCTCTTTGAACTTGAAATAAATCTATTTTTATTACGTTTATTCTGATGCTATATACATTTGATTTTACCCAGCCTTTTTGTCATGTTCGTAATTAGATAATTGGAATAAATCCCAAAATTGCAACAACAACAAAAAAAAAAAAAAAGGATTAGACATTTCCTTGAATAGATCATTTTTCCATGTAAATTATGCTATTCACTGAAAATGACAAATAATGACGACGTTGTAATCATCAGAACGAAGCACACACATAAGACGAGAAAAAAGGAAGGGGGGGTCAGATGAACATGGACAATAAGAACAAGTCCATCTCATTATTGAAACATGTACGATTTTTGTGTATCAGTTACATACTGTTGTTACTATCCGCTGTCCGTGTAACTGACAAGGGTTAAGTACTCGAAACGTGCATGTCTGACCCATGCTGCAAATTTATCTATTAATGCAATTTAATTTGAAGACGTTTAACACTACTATGTTTAGGCACATTTCACTTCTGTTATTGCTTTCCTGATATTCTTTCTTCAATCAATTTTAAAGAATCTCTAAGCCGTTAATAACGCTTTTCAAAATGCCATACAAGGTAGTATTATTCATATATTTCAGTACAATACAACGGAGAAGTGATATTTTGCTGTGGAAAGTAACTGGAAAATCGGTTATTCTTAGACAAAAAATATGCATAAACGCACTGCACAGAGAAGACACAGCAAAATATCACTTCTCCGTTGCTCGGTAACTACATCTTAAGATGTTGTCATCTCAATATTACAGCTATACCACCCCCCCCCCCCCCCCCCAAAAAAAAAGAAATTTTAAAAATTTGAAAAATAATTTGGTGGAAGATGGGAAAACTCGAGAAAGGTTATTTTGGTCTTTTAAAAAACCAACGACGTAATATAACGTAGAACCCTTTACATGTTCATAGGCGGAAAGCTAATAACTTTTGACGTGGCAATAAAAATATTATAGGATTAGCCTTTAACAGCCTTTACAAAACTCCAAATAATAAAATGAAACAGAATTACATGTTCGACAACTTAACAACAAATATAAAAATTTCTCCACCCACGTAATAAAGTACACAAATAGTCATAAACAGGGACATATGGGTCGCCTGCAATCAAACTTGACCAGTACCAATTGCTCAACACTATAATCAATGTCTGATTTACTGTCATGGTTTTCCTTTAATCATCTTGAAACAAATAATTTTAACCTTCCCAATGTTTGAAGAGCCTATACATTAATTGGACCCAAGTAAGACTCGATCGTTACATCGCGAATAAACATAATGTAAAGTAGCGAACATATTTGATAAATATTTTCCATTTTCGTCTGATTTTCCATGACACTTTGTTTGTGTTAGTACCATTAATGCTTACGTTTACAAATGAAAAAACACAAACACTCAAATACACATGGCTTTTATCAAGTGTAAAAACGACGATTTACAATAATTCTAAATAAAATCCATCCTTTGATTTGCAATGAACGCCAGAGATGCAATGATGGATTTTACTTAGAATTATTATAGATCGTCGTTTTTTACACTTGATAAAGGCCAAGGGGCCGAATATTTGTGTATTTGAGTGTTTGTTTTTTATTTTTATCATCCCTTCCCTCTGGAAGTAATATTTCAATCTACTGCTTACGTTTACGTTTTTTTCAATTATTTTTTTGTGTCTAATCCAATCTAAAATATCATTGATATGCGTATGTACAAAATTAGATAAAAATACGCAATTGCTGTGCAATACCAGAGAAATTATAGGATGCTAATTATGTAAATGCTTTGCTTTTATCCTGCTCTTCCACACACCGTCTCTTATGAAATCTTTGAATGGAATGATAGAAAGTACCACTACATCACACATGTTGCTTATACTGCCGAAAAAGAGATGCAAAGAGAGCGTTACAATTCCCCCGTTGTTTATTCCAACTGCTGTGTTAATTATGTTGATAAAGAAGTGAACTATAATATATATATTCCTTGAAATACATAAAATTTTGTATATATCTGCCTCAGCCGCACGGATATGCCGATCGATCGTGAGTATAGATCGTGTTATCCTCATTTTCCACTGGGCGTACACAAGATTGATGGCATTGGACTCTTCAACATTTATTGGATATAAAGTTAAACAGAAGCGGCAAATGTAACTCGGAGAGAGATGAGCAAATAGTGTGAATTATAACTTTATACCTGGCATTGATTTGGAACCACGCGGCATAGATAATCAAACAATGTAACAGATTGGGAGATGATTTTCTTACGGTTTTTGGAGAGGATGCATCAATGAGCGAATATTTTTTTTTTAACATCGGAATTTTTATTGGATTTTACAATAATTATGAATGAAGTATCGGAGCCTTTATTCATTCGAAATAATAATTTGGAATATGCTGCAGTCACTTTCAACCAGTCAAATTTAGTGAAAAATATATCCGACCATGATCTTGTAACAACATCGAATTTCGATGAAGCAGTTCGCCACAGACTTATGGAGTATACGCCAGCCATTATTTTCACTTCAGTTTTAATGGTAATTGGCATTCCAGGAAATATAATTGTTTGCCTTGTCTATGGAAAATGGAGAAATTCAAGTTCGACAAAAGTGTTCATTTTAGCCTTAGCATTTCTGGATTTACTCAATTGTTTTGTAACCTGTCCATCTGAAATTGCGATGATGGCGCAGTCTTTACAGTTTGATTTCAGTGTCGTCTGCAAAATTTCACGTTTTTCAACTTACTTTTGCAATACATCTGCTGCTCTGATTTTGGTTGCAATTGCAGCAGACAGGTACCGACGGATTTGTACACCAAGCAGGACAAAATTGACACCTGGGAAAGCTAGACTCGTCGTGGTGATTTTAGTATTAATTTCTGTATTCGTCACATGGCCTGCGTTTGTATTATACGGAACCAAATCATATCAATTCAACCATCACCACTTCAGGAATATCTTTGCGAAAAATTGCTTGTTGGAGGGGCGATTTGTGAACACAGCTTTTCCAGTATCATACTTTGCTTTCCACTGTGTAAGTACAATCGCTGTATTCACCATCATATCCATTTTATATATTTTTGTTGGTATTTCTGTCTTTCAAAGATGGAGATTTCGAAAACAGTTTGTCAAACCCACGGTACAATTTCATCTTCAAGTGATCAACAATCAATCACGGGAACAAACGCCTGACTTGAACATTACCAGGGAAACGTCAGTGAATGAAAATGACATAAATTCTACAAACAATAGGTCAACAACGACGACTCATTTATTTTCAGAGAATCAAGTGGCACATAAATCGAGATTTAAGGTAGAAAAGACGGCATTTATGCTGTTTATTGCTACAATAGTGTATTTTATTAGTTTTTTGCCATTCCTCGGGCTCGCCATTCACCGCTCTGTAAACCCCGGAGACTATGTCGATATGTCATTGGGAAGTGAGATGGTGTTTCAGATCTTTTTCCGTTCATATCTCATTAATTCTGCGCTAGACCCTATTATATATTCATTCCTTAACACCGAATTCAGAGTTCAGTGTTTGAAATGTTTACATCTCATCTGATACACGGAAATTATATTTCTTTGGCGCCTCGGGATAATACGGATAAACGGTAAAGTACTTGCAGTTAATCAAAATTGTTCATTCAATGAATTTACAATGTGAGGATTACTTTGTACATAAATATTAACAGCTGTGGCATAAAGCCTTCTATTATTTATTCAAGCACATCTTTGTAGTTATCATTGTACATTACAGTTGTTCCTATGAATATGTCTCCATATTCGCAAAAAAGAAAGGTGATAAAGTACAAGTTGCGTCAACATGCTTCTGTATCAATTTATTTAGGCTGATGAAATGAAGTAGAGAGGGTCCGAATTTGAATTTATTTTACATCACAATTGTGCGTTCTTCGAGACCTCTGGGTTATCGGAAAAGTAGTCCGGATAACTAAACAGTCTGTTATTTGCGTGACAGATGGCCGTCCAAAGTCGGCACCGGTTGCCCATTGGTCTCGTTGGTTTATGTTTGGTTTTTTGTGTGTTTCATGTTTCTATGTATGAGTTGGTGTTTCTTGTCCCTTTTGTGTCTCTTTCGGTGCGTGTCTGCTCGGTGTTTTTGTATTAGGTGTTTTGGAGCTTTGCTGTCGTTGCTGCAACCTGGTGTTGTTGGAGATCCCCTCTTTTGTTTTATTGAAGGAGACACACTCATATGAATTTTTTAAATAGAAATAACTATGTGTCTTACTCTGCGGCCAGAGAGCAGCCTTCAGGACAAGTATTTCTAAATTATGTGCACTAGACATGCATGTTTCGGATGATGAATCCTGATAAATTTCTTTATTAAAAAGGCCAAAATTTGGAAAAAAATAGGAGAAACTGAATTTCCTTTCTTTTCAAAAATCTTCTGATCTCTGAAAAGTAAGGATGGCATCAGATGCATTAGAAGAGCAAGAATATACTTGTTGCTGGCAACGTCATTATATATAAATGTCAAATTGATTTGATGGATTCAATGTTCTTATAATCGCCAATGAGATTTCAAGCTGATAAGACAGTGGAAGTCAAACAATAAACACCAAATGGGCATGCAAAAACAAGGAAAATCGTTGAAGCATTTGGTTCCATGTTGTTTTATCGGATTTTTTTAGCTGCATCCTGCGGGTGTGTTCTTCAGTACACAGGACAGGGAAATCTTGCTGGAGAAATCTACCATATCGTTCTTAAATGATAAGGTAGATGCTTACTCAACCCGGAAGTGCTTACTCCTCCCGGGCACCTGATCCCACCTCTAGCTTACTGAGGTCCGTCCCTACTCAATTTGGTGCTCTATCGCGAGTACTGTTGATATTTTCGTCAGGACCTTAATCTTTATCTTAAATTCTTTGGTTTAAAATTATTTCTAAAGTTAAAAAAATCCAATGACAATATGAAGGCCATTATTGCTTTTCATTTACAAGGGTCAACCTCTACTACTGTGAAATATAGTTTTTACCTGAGCGATTCAAGCCTTCTGGATTTTTAAAAATGCAAACTGCCTTTGATTTGTGATTTTCGTAATCGACAGAAAAGTTTAAAATTTGATAATTTGCAGATTTGCACTATCACCTTATGAAGACATGAACGGTCTCCCTTTCGTCTTTATGCCTATTGACGTCTTGATCTAACTCCCTAATTTGCAATTGTATCATTTTAAAAACTGCACGTTTCAGTCAAATTTCCCGAATAAATGCATTATTTATATGGTGCCACCCTTGTGCACTTGCTATGACTGCAGCTATTATTATTCTTGTCGCCTTTTATGTTATATTTCATTTTGTGTTTATCTGTTTCTAATTCCCTCGACAATACTAGTTGCGTTATTGTATTGCATTGTTTCAAATCATTTATCTTTGTAATATAGCGAATGTTCAATATTGCAATTATATACGACGGTTCTGTATACTAAAAATAAACTCATACATGATTCTACGGATACAATATATTTTAGTGAATCGAAAGCATCACGATATAAATAAATTATCGTTTGTCCTTTGTTATGTTATTGTGTCGTACATGTCTCAGCTTTTCAATTATTTATATTCTTTATTGTAGTTTTGTTTTCTGATTATTACTTTGTTTTGTTTTTTGTTTCAATTGGCTTGCACTTTTGTAGTTTATTTTACCTATGAGAGATTTCTGATTATTTATTTGGTTTGTTTCATTGCTTGTGAAATTAATTTGTCGAGTTTTATCAATTATTTTAGAACAACGTCATAGATTGCAATGAAAATATTGCAGGAAGAAATTATCCTATTTATTATCCTATTTCGCGGATAAGAAAACGAGAAGAGAGCAGAAATCCTTCAGACCAATTAGAGTTCCTTACTCTTAACGAATACTTCCGGTTATCATTTCAGAGTACTTTTTGAAAGAATGCAGGTATTAAATCTATATATGATAGTAAATAGAGTTGTTCCTCGAGTCATCATTTATGTTTTTTAGATAAATCAAGAGATCTAGCATTTTCACTGTTGCTTCTAAATTGACTCTATGCCGGAATGGATACCTTAAAAAGTCTGTGCGATTGGAATCTTTTACATTAATTTCTAAATGCTATTGAGGAGAGAGCAAAGAACGGTTTGTTTATTGAGTGCCAATCTTTTTCTATTTTGAGTTACTGATTACGTGATATGCTTGATTCCTTGGAAAGTCACAAAATTAAATGAAAATTGTCTGAAGCAAAGTGGTATTTCCCTGATGACATAGCTCTGTCCTTAGCAGGTTATTTGGCAGAACTTTTAGGCCAAGTTTAGATTTCTGTTTTTCATAATTTCACATTATTTGGATTTCCTCTTTTTTTTTTGCCTCGAACAACACTGATGAGACATACCTCGTTGAAATGCGCATATGGTGCACTGAAATTTCACAATAGAACATATATTTCAATATTACAATTTGAACCACAAAATTAGTATCTTTTCTGCTAATGGATTGTTTATTATGCTGTTCACTTAGTTTGCAAGTGTTTTTGCATTTTACTTGATTTATATTTGTAAATTCTCCGTCACAAAATTTAATGGAAATTTTCTTTAACTAAGGTGTATCTCCCTGATGGCAAAAGCTCTGTCTTTTGTAATTCTATGGTCAAGTTAAGACTTTTGCTCTCCATAATTCCATATTATTTAGATTTCCTCGAGTATCACTGATTTGTAACATACCAATAAGAAATGTGCATATGGTGCTCCAAAACTACTATAGAACATGTATTTAAATATGGACTATTGAGGATATGTCATCCTCGAGCACTTGTCATGACAACCGCTATGATTATTTTTGACGCCTTTCATGTTATATTTCATTTTGTTTGTCTCTTAATGTTAGTTGAGTTATTACATTACATTGTATTTTCAAACAAATTATTCATCTACATAGTATAGAGAATGTTCAATATTGCAAATGTTTATCAAAGCAAAGCAAATATGGTTCTGTGTACTAAAAATAGACTCATACATGGTTCTATACGATACACTTTATTTAAGAGAATCCTATACATCAATAGAATAATGTCGAAGGGTTCCAACTCTCTACCTTCTTGAAGAAAATTCCAAACCAATTTACATGCACCAGACACGTGTTTCGAATATTAAATTCTCATCAGTGATGCTTTCAGCGGAGCCACCAAAATAATTTCAGTAGTACCAGAAGTGACAAATATGGACAATGGCCATATTCCAATACACAGTACAAAAGCGATAATTGAGAAAATCATAAACCGGAGGCATCAAAATCAGGACAAAACAGGAACAGAAGCAAACAAAGAAAAACCTCCACCACATGAAAAGAAGCGAATACCCAATATGGGAGTGAGACCAGGAGCCTGTTTTACAAAAGAACTTACGAAAGTATTTTAGAATTTTCGTAACTTTTGATTGCTTAGTACATCTTATAAACTAAGAATCGCGAGGTTTTGTTTCTGAAATAGAATTTAGTATGTAGAAATACTATCAGAAAGGAAAACATAATCTAAAGTGAAAAAGATTTTAAGCTTTTATTTGATGATGGTAGTTACGAAAATTCCTAAAATTGTTCGTAAGTATTTTGTAAAACAGGCTCCATGTGCCCAGGAAGAGTCAGCATCTCCACTTGTCGCTTCAATTCGACAGAAACACCACATCGAAAGCTTTACGATATAAGATAAATTATCGTATATCCTCTGTTTTGTATTACATCGTACAGATTTCAGCTTTTCCATTATTCATTTTCTTTCCTATGTAGTTTTGTTTGCGTTTGACAGTTTTCTGATAATCCGTATTGTTTGTTTCTTTGTTATTTCGTAAAGATAAATCTATTTAGATTTTATGCATAAAACGTCTTTACTTTGAAAGAAAATATCGCAGAACGAAATCATCATCATATTTAACAAACTATGGATGGGAACATGAGAAGAAAGCATAAATATTTTAATTTATTTAACAAAGGAGGGGATCTCCAACAACACCAGGTTGCAGCACCCACAGCAAAACCCCAAAACACCCAATGCAAAAACACAAAGCAGACAAGCACAAAAAGAGACGCGCAAGGGACAAGGAACGTCAACGCACAACACAGAAACACTAAACACAAAGGACTACACATAAACCAACGAGACCAATGGGCAACCGGTGCCGACTTAGGACGGCCATCTGCCGTTCCTGCCGTTAATGTTCCTTACCCCAGAAGAGTTGTTTATCAGTTTACCTTACCTTTCGAAAGACTGCTGCCATAAAACCTATGATAATCCATAGAGTTGTTCTTCGAGAAAACATTCTTCTTAGTAACGTAACTATGGACATCTAATATTCATTTAATAAAAGAGACAAAACTGGTTACTTCTTAATTGACTGTATTCTGACTTGAATACCTGAAAAGTCTGTGCGATTCTTATTTTCATATGAATTTCTATAGGCGATAGAGGAGAAAGCAAAGGACTTTTTAATAATAGTGTGTCAATCTTTGTCGAATTTGAGTGACTGATTCGATTCCGTGACATGCTTGTGTAAAAGAAAAGATTCATAGGAAAGTTGAGGTATCACGCATATACAAGTAATTTCTTGGTGTTCGTATACATTTTTATTTGTATAAATGAAGACGACAGAAAGGAATTGATCATGCATTGAAAGAATTAAGTCGTCTGCATTTGTTTAGCGTCAGGGGGTATAACTCTTGATTTCATTTTGCAATTATCACTATGTTCTAATAAATATTTTTGACCTTGTTATCTCTGTGAGACAACAGATAAAAAGATATTTTGCCAAATTTCCTTAATTCAGTCTGTATAGGTATCCGTTTTCTTACTCATTAATACTGAAGCTTCCTTTCAGAGGTGGTAGGTAAGATTGAATCCAACGTTATGAAGTTATTTAAACTATGTTTATTTTACTATGTTTAACGAACAAGTTACACAACTTATATTAATGTCTCACGTTGGCTCAGATGTTGGCGTGAGAAGGAGGAAACCGGAGTACCCGGTGAAAAACCCCCTGTAGAGGTCTGGGTGAGGAACCACCTACCCTCCCACATAAGAACCTTCGCCGAATCTGGGATTCGAACTCGGGACCTTAGAGGTGAGAAGCGAGCGCGCTACCACTGCGCTAACCCGGCCTAAGTTATAAGGTGTACATCAACATTGCGAAGAAGAATAGTAACTTCATTAAGTCTGGAACTGATTTTATTAAGGCAGAATGTAACTTTACTAAATTTAAAGATAATTTGATAGCTATTGCGATGAAATAAGCCAACAGTTAAACATTAAAAATCTAGCTTTATTTTTAGGTCTTCAGCCATACTTAGTGCATAGATTGTCAAAGTATTCCCTCTGATATGTGCCATTCGTACTTGACAGAAATGTTTCAACGTTTGATAATGTGGAGAAATACACGTATTCCCTAGAGTTAAAAAAGAGGTTGTTAGGGCTAGGCTTTCACCACCGATTTTATTGCATTGACACTTGAATCTACATTTATTGAGTACAAGTGAAACGATGTCACCGCTATTAACTTGAATTAAAATTTGAAACTCATTGAAGTCTCCCTTTAATTTCAAGCCATTTATTTGACTATTCGATCTAAGATATCATTTTGCACTTTTGTTATATCTAGGGATTTATCATTTCAGCCATTAGAACCCTTAAACTGTATTATCTTTGGTAGAAATATGAGATCACGTTTAGACTTTTCTCTTCACAATTCCACATTATTTGAATTTCCGCTTTTTTGCCTCAAGCATAACTGATGAGACATGACTTGTTGAAATGCTCATATGGTGCACTGGAATTCTATAATAGAACACACATTTCAATACTGAAAATTTCAATCACTCTGTTGGTAAGGAATAGAAAAAAGAGGAAAGCAGAAATATTTTGATTTAGAGTTCCTTTCACTCAAAGAATATTTTCAGTTATCATTTAACCAAGTCATTAGGGATAAAACCTATGATAAATTCATTAAATAAAAGTGAGGTCCGTCCCTCCTCAGTTTGGTGCTCTTTTGCGAGTGATGTTGAGATTGTCGTGAGGATCTTCTTTATCTTATACTCTTTGGTTTCTAAATTAAAAAAAAACTCAAAGGTGATCCGTAGGTAGGTCAATATTGCGTTTCATTTGCTAGGGTCAACATCTGTTACAGTGAAATGTAATTGCCAGCTTAGCGATTCAGGCCTTCTGATTTTTTAAAAATACAAACTGTCCTTGATTTTTTCTTTTCGTAAACGACGGAAAAGTATAAAATTTGATCACATGCAGATTTGCTTTTAGTATCTTTTGGACTTAATATAGTGTCCCTTTCGTCTAAATACCTACAATGTATTAACGTCTTGATCTAACACCCTAATTTGCAATTTCATCATTGTAGAAACTGCAAATTTCAATCTAATGTTCCTAATAAATGCATTATTTAGATGGTGCCACCCTTGTGCACTTGTCGTGACTGCAGCTATAATTTTATGTTATAGTTCATTTTGTTTATCTCTCAATAATTCCCTCGACAATGTATATTGCATTGTTTCAAATCATTCTTCCGTGTAATATTGCGAATGTTCAATATTGCAATTGTATACTACGGTTCTGTGTACTAAAAATAAACTCATACATGATTCTGAGGATACAATATATTGTAGTGAATCGAAAGCATCACGATATTAATAAATTATCGTTTATCCTTTGTTATGTTATTACGTCGTACATGTCTCAGCTTTTCAATTATTCATTTTCTTTATTGTAGTTTTTTTTCTTCGATATATTTCTGATTATTAATTTATTTTGTTTTGTTTTGTTTTTTCCATTGGCTTGCACTTTTGTAGTTTTGTTTTCCTCTGATAGATTTCTGATTATTTATTTGGTTTGTCTCTTTGCTTGTAAAATAAATTTGTCGAGTTTCATCAATTCATTCTATTTTTTTTATAAAAACGTCATACATTACAAAATAAACAAAGAGGATATTGCAGGAATAAAAAACCTTAAATTTTTGGCAGAACTTTTTTCTCTTGAAATGTCTTCAGATCAGCCTCCATATGAATGTTCAGAAGGAACTTTTCTCATACTTGGATGGTGAAGAAAGTTATAGGGGTAGCAAATTTGGTTGAATTATATAGAGAAAATATTCCGCCATTTTTTTCTTTCATAGTTCTTTATAAAGTTTGAGGTGAATATCTCGCTTTACCAGCGCTACCTTGAGAAATGAATAGCGTATGCTTGATTTGTACCACATATATGTCTCAAAACAGAAATGAAAAGTTTTGCAAAAATTTTTGATGTATTAACCCTGCCTGATTTTTACGTAGACATATACTTAAAATAACATAGACGCGCAACCTAAACAAAATAAATTCTATAAACTAGTAGATAGAAAGATAGATTGCATAGCTATCTTTTAGTATAGAAATTATTTTGGTAAAGGTTACGCGCCCTACTTGTTTTCAATGTGTTTTGTCGAAATTTCGCTTATTACATTTTTCATCCTTTTGCGAATATATTTGGTATTTGTAGCCGTATATTTCAGCACAATGTCTAAAAATCGAAATGCTCATTTGATATTTAAAGCAACCATACATTTGACTTCTTTGATATTGAATATAATCGAAATCTGAACCACTTGAAAAATAGGGCCGATTTTCCTGTTAACCGAACCTCCTCCTTTCTACAGGCGATAGAGGAAAAAGCAAAGAAATTTTTGTTAATGGTGTGTCATTTTTTTTTTATATTTTGAGTGACTGATTCGATTCCGTGATATGCTTGTGTCAAAGAAAGATTCCTAGGAAAGTCGAGGTAACACGCATATACATGTAATTTCTTGGTGTTCGTATACATTTTAATTTGCTTACATGAAGACGATAGAAAGAAAGGGATCATACATTGAAAGAATTAGTCGTCTGCATTTGTTTAGCGTCAGGGGATATAACTATTGATTTCATTTTGCAATTATCATTATGTTCTATAACAAATTTTTCCGACCTTGTTATCTCTGTGAGCCAACAGATAACAAGATATTTTGCCAAATTTTCTTAATTCAGTCTAAATAGGTTTCCGTTTTTTTACTCCATGATATTAAAGCTTCCTTTCAGAGGTTGTAGGTAAGATTGAATCAAACGTTATGAAGTTGTTAAGGTGCACACCAACGTTGCGAAGAAGAATAGTAACTTCATTAAGACTGGAACTGACTTTATTAAGGCAGAATGTAACTTTACTAATTTAAACATAATTTGATAGTTATTGAGATGAAATAAGACAACAGTTACAAATTAAAAATCTAGCGATATTTTGAAGTCATCAGCCATACTTAGTGCATAGATCGTCAGAGTATTCTCTTTAATATGTGCCATTCCTACTTGACAGAAATGATTCAACGTTTGATAATGTGGAGAAATACACGTATTCCCTAGAGTTAAAAAAGAGATGGTAAGAGCTGGGCTTTCACCATCGATTTCATTGCATTGACACTTGAATCTACATTTATTGAGTACAAGTAAAACGATGTCACCGCTATAAACTTGAAATAAATTTGAAACTCATTGAAGTCTCCCTTTAATTTTAAGCCATTAATTTGACTATTCGATCTAAATTATCAATTTGAACTTATGTCATATCTAGGAATTTATCCTTCCAGCCATTAGAACCCTAAGACTGTATCATCTTTGGCAGAAATGTGAGATCACGTTGAGAGTTTTCTCTTCATAATTCCACATTATTTGGATTTCCGCTTTCTGGCCTCGATCATCACTGATGGGACATAATTTGTTTAAATGCGCATAAGGTGCACTGGGAATTTATGATAGAATATATATTTCAATATTGACAATTTTATCCACTTGATTGGTATCTCTCGATTGGATTGTTTAGTCCCCGAGGATATCGTTCACGCAGTTTGAAAGTGTTTTTGCAGTTTACTTTATGTTAATTTGGTAAGGCTCCGCCTCAAAATTTAACGAACATTTTCTAAAACTAAGGGGTATCTCCCTGATTACTTAGCTGTGTCTTTTGCAGTTCTTTGACAGAATTGTATGGTCAAGTTCAGACTTTGGCTCTTCATAATTCCATATTATTTAGATTTCCTCATTTCTGGCCTTGAGTATTTCTGATGACACATACCAATGTGAAATGCGCATATGGTGCAATAAAATTATTACTGTAGATCATATATTTCAATATTGACTATTTAATATGTACCATCCTTGTGCACTTTTCGTGACAACCGCTCTGACTTTTTTACGCCTTTCATGTTATATTACATTTTGATCATCTCTAAATGCTCCCCTTGACAATACTTGATGCATTATTATATTGAATTGTTTGAAGATTTTCAAACAAATAATATAACGAAGGTTCAATATTGCAAATGTGTACTAAAACAAATCATACATGGTTCTGTGTACTAGCTTACTAAGAAATAAATCTCATACATGAATCTAAAAATCTAAAGAAACATAATATTTCAGAAAATCTGAAGTATCCGCTACAGATAAATTAAAGTGTATCTTCTGCTCTGTACGTGCGTTGTGTTTGTCTCAGCTTTTCAATTATCAATTTTCTATTTTTTGTAGCTTTCTTTTATTTTGACAGAATTCTAATTATTCATTTTGTTTGTTTGTTTTGGATTTGTGAAATTACTTTGTGAATATTTATTTATTCAGATTTTATTCATTCAAACGTCATTTCTTAGAAAGAAAATATTACATAAAGAAATCATCTTATTAAACAAGTCAAGGAATAGGACATGAGAGGAAAGCAGAAATATTTAATGTAGAGTTCCTTATACGAAAAGAATATTTCGAGTCATCATTTAACCAATTTTAAGGATAAAATCTATAATATATTCATTCGTTAAAAGTAAAAAAACCTGTTTATTTCTTAATTGTCTGTATTCCCATGCGAATACATGAAAAAGTCTCTTAGAATTAGAATTTTTAAAAATTTCTATTGGCAATGGAGGAGAAAGCAAAACAACGCGTTGATAATTGAATGTCAATCTTCTTCAATTTGGAGTGCCTGAGATGGTGAAATGCTTCTATAACGGAAATATTTCTAGGAAAGTCGAGATGTCACGCTACAATTTCCTGGTTTACGTATATATTTTATTTGCTCAAATGAAAATGAAAGAATTATTTATTGCTTCGTGCATCGAAGAAATTGATTTGGTTGCATACAGCTTAGCTTTAGCAAATATACATGTAACTCATAATTTCATTTGGCAGTTATGTTCCAACAAATCTCTATAATTTTCCGACCTTGTTATCTCTGTTGACCAACAGATGAGAATGCATTATGCCAAATATTCTTAATTCAGTCAAGTTTGTATAATTTCCCGCTTTTAACTAATTGAGATCGAAGAGGGAATCCAACGTTATGAAGTTACTAAGGTGTACGTCAACATTGAGAAGGAGAATAAGCTTCACGTTAAGGATAACCACACCATTTGCTACTCGCCTGGCAAATGGCCGTCCAACGTCGGTACCGGTTGCCCATTGGTCTCGTCGTTTTATGTGTAATCTTTTGTGTTTGATGTTTACATGTCGTATGTCTCTTTTTCGTCTCATACTATGCTCGTCTTTTGTGTTTTTGCATCGGGTGTATTGGCGTTTTGCTGTTGATGCTGCAACGGGTCTTGTTAGAGATTCCCTCCCTTCCTTCATTTAGGCTGAGACTGACTTTAGTAAGGTAGAATTACAAATATGGATAAAACCATATCCCTACTAAGAGGTACAAAACCGTTTATCGAAAAAATCATCTAACCAAGGACATACAAAACCAGGATAAAACCAGAACTAAGGCAAAGGAACAGAAATAAAAAATCTACCATATGAAGAGAAGTGAACTCCCTGTGAAGGAGTGATGTGCCCAGGAGGAGTGACAAATATGGATAATGACCATATCCCTGTATACAGCACAAAATCGATAATTCAAAAATCAGAAACCGAAGGCATGCAAATCAGGACAAAACAGAAACCAAAGCGAACAAACAAAAACCTCCACCATATGAAAAGAAGCGGACTCCCGATATGGGTGTGAGACCAGGTGCCCATGAAGCATCTCCTGTTTGCATGCAACACCCGCCACTTTAATTCGGTAGAAAGGTCACAATCGGTACATGTAACTCCCACAAAGGAAAACAAGGGTATAAATTGGCATGTCATGGCACAATCTGTCTACGTCAGAATATCAGAAACTGACTTTATTAAGCATAAACCTCACTTGATTATAGTTGAGATAAAATAATATAAGATAATTGTAAAGTCTACTGTGGAAAATACCAAGCTTTCTTCTGAGTCTTTTTTAGCAATGCTTAGTGCTAATATCGTTGAAACTTTAACATTTGATAACGTGCAGAATTACACGTATTCACTTAAGTTTAAAAAGTGCTGGAGAGTGTCTGGCTTTCCCCGCCGATTTCTTTGCATTTACATATGAGTTCAGGTTTATTAGGAAATTATGCTGATGCAGTTCACTTGAAACAAGATTTGAAACTCATTTAAGTATCTCTTTCGTTTTTGTATCCTTTGAAATCTCCATCTAAATTCTTTTTTTTTTTTGCTCTTTTGTTCCTTTTTCAACTCATAATTTTACTGAAATAACAAGAGCAAGTACATCATTTAGATGGTGCCGCATTTGTGCACTTGTCATGACAATCAAATGTTCAATATGACAACTAAGAATGAATGTGTACTAAGAAAACACTAATGTATGGTACTGCAGATGAATTATATATTACAAAATTTAAGTATTGATAGAAGGTTTTATGATATATATGAATAAAGTTTTCCTCTATTCTGTTATTGTCGAAGGAGCTCGATGCCAACAACACTCAATGACACCCAACCCTTTACATCTCCCTCTGGTCAAAGTTCCAACAATTCCCAATAATACCCGCCCTTTACCAACACACTCTAGTCAAAGGAAAATAGAGGTGTATATTATCGTGGATCGTAGGCGTAGAGCTCCTGTGATTATTGCGCCGTACATACACAGCTTTTCAATTAAAGTAGTTTTGGGTTTTTTTTCTTTTTGACAGATTTCTTATTCTTTTGTTTGTTTCTTTGTTTGGAGATTATTCATTGGATCGCATACTTTTGGCATGTTAATTTCTTTGTTTTGCTTTTGTGAAATTATATTGAAGAAATTTATCTATTAAGATTTGATTCATATAGCGTCATTACTTTGAAAGAAAATACTGCAGGAAGAAATAATTATCCCATCCTATTTAACGAGCAAAGGACGAGAACATGAAAAGAAAGCAAACATATTTTAATCAATTTAGTGTTCCTTACCCCCAATGATTTCTTTATCATTTGTACGTCACTTTTCGAATGCAAGCATCAAATCTGCAATAGTCAATAGAGTTGATACATGTTAGTTAAGTAACTATGGATATCTAGTAATTTTTCAATAAAAGTGAAAAATCCCTTTTGTTTCTATACTGCCTATGTCTCGATGAGAACCTGAAAAAGTCTGTGCGGTTGGAATGATTGTGTGAATTTCTTGTGTCTCGGAAAAGATTCCTAGGAAAGTCCGGTTGTCACGCTACAACTTTTGATTTACAAATATATCTATTTGCTCAAATAAATAGGAAAGACTTATTTATGGCTTGACATGCATTGAAGGCTGCAGTTTGGTGAGCATCAGGGACTATTACTCCAATATTCATTTTGCAATTACTATAATTTTTTTGCGCATGCGTGAGAAATGAGCGGCACAAAAATAAATTCTGTCAGAAAATTTTGTGTGAAATTGTGGAAAAACATTGTTAATTTGTGTGGAAACTCATTAAAAACACTCATAGGTATGTCAGTATATATACTTCGCTAAATAAAAGGAAAATCAAAGTCAAAATCGAACTCAAAACAAAAAACTCCAAAATCTGCAAAACGTAAAGGTAGTGATATCAGCCCCAGCCTTGAGCAGAACAGTAAAAGGGTAACATATTACAGCATGGATCAACAATATCAACAGCAGGGTACTCTACACCAAGTGTCTCCTTCATATAATCAAAATGGTTCATTCCTTGGGCAAATATACCAGCAATCGCCGCCACCCGCTCCCCCACCCATCCAATTATCCGGACCCCCACCACCGATACCGCCACAGATACCTAATCAAAATATGATGTCATTGTCATTGGATAGAACTATGGGTGAAATCATTAACAGGCTAGATCGTATGGAAAATAGGCTTCATTTGTTGGACAGAATTAATGACAAATTATCAACAATTGAAAGGCAGGTGAATGTTATGGATTCCAATATGAAAAAACTTGAAACAAGGGTCAGTGAAGTGGAGCGAAGTCGTGAATTCGATAGCCAAACCACGAAATTCAGAGTAAACAGGCTGACATCCAAAACTTAAAAACTACAGTTAATGCCCTGGAGGAAAAGTGTAAAAGGCAATCAAATGAAATAATTGATGTACAATCGAGATCAATGAGGGACAATTTAATGTTCTATAACCTAGCAGAAGAAGAAGGGGAAGATTGCAGAGAAAAAATTTTGAACTTTTATGAAAACCAGATGCAAATAGTTGGAGCTAGTGGCATTAAGATTGACCGAGCACATCGTGTAGGGGGCAGACGCCGAGCCGGGGGCAAACCACGCCCCATAGTCGCTAAATTTCACTATCCAGAGGAACGTGAAAAAGTGCGAAAGTCCTCAAAAAATTTGGCCGAAACTTCGTTTGGTGTTGGTGAACAATTTCCAAAAGTGATCCAGGATAGAAGAAGAATCCTCTCCGAAGTGATGAAACGCGAAAAGCGTGAAGGCAAACGATGCGCTATGACAGTCGGCAAACTTTACGTTAATAATCAACTATACACTGGACCGGAAGTTACATGGACATATGCATAGGAAGTCGCCGAGGGGCAACAACTCCAAATCGTTGTATTGAATGTTCAGGGACTGAAGAACAAATTAAAAGACAGTGACTTTTTGGAATTTGCATCGAATTATGATATATGTATTTTCACTGAAAGTTTGTTATCGAAAAAAGATTGTAAAATCATTAACTTACCAAATTATTCAAGTTTTCATTGCGAAGGCAGAAAAGTTAACAAAAGAGCTAAACGCCATGATGGTGGTGTTTCGATATTCTATAAAAACTTTCTGAAAAATGGTATATCTTTGGTAAAAACATTAAAAGAGGGTGTTATTTGGATAAAGTTATGTAAAGAATTTTTGAATGTAGATGACGATATATACATGTGTGGTTGTTATATACCTCCGGAACAATCCAAATTTTACAATAATTTTCCGGACTTTGATTTTTATAATGAACTCGAAAGCGATATTAATCATTTTAAGAATCTGGGCTTAATTTTCGTATGCGGCGATTTTAACGCCAGAACAGGTAATTGTAATGACTTACCAAACAATATTTATCTTGAAAATTACCTTGATGTTTTTCCTGATCATTTATATGATGATGCTACCGATATTGATAGAAGAATTTCGAAAGACAAAATTGTGAATAATTTTGGTACCAAACTTCTGAATGTTTGTAAATGTTCTAATTGTTTCATACTTAACGGGAGATTTGGATCCGATAAAAATATCGGAGAATTTACGTACAAATCTAAGAATGGCTGTAGTGTAGTAGACTATGTTATTACGAATGTTTCAAATCGATATGATTTTGTAGTAGTAGATAAATTCGATGTATTAGACATTTTTGAATTTTCGGATCATTTACCTATAATGTTCAGTTTCTCCACGAATTACTTTCAACATGATGAATATATTGAAGTGAAAGATAGAATTATTTGGGATGATTTAAAGACTGATGAAATAAGAGAATGTATAGAATGTAATTTAGAAACTGTAACAGAGAGTATTAATTCACTTACCAACAATGATGTAGATATTGACAATGTTTTAAATGATTTCTCGACAAACTTGTTTAATATTGTATTTACTAAATGTGGTAAAAAAGGTGGGCGATTTAAGAGTTCGCCAGAACAAATAAAAAAATCTGATTGGTTTAACGATGAATGTGCAGAAACGAAACGCCTATTTAATAATGCAAAACAAACTTACAAGAAAGATAACTCTTGCTCAAATTTGAACAGAGTATTGAATGCCAAAGTCCATTATAACAGAACAAAAAGAAAAGCAAAGAACAATTTCAAGGTACAAGAAAGAAATAATTTACAAAAACTAGCTAAATCAGATCCCAAAAAATTTTGGAGAAGGGTTAAAAAAATGAAAAAGAGCAAATCAAATAGTAGTAATATTAAGCTTGATGATTTTGTTGAATATTTCAAAGATGTTTTTAGAACTGATAGTTGTTATTGATGATGATATCGAATATGATGAAGTTGTTATTGATGAAATAGATAATGAAATTAGAGAAGATGAAGTACGAAAAGCTATTAAAAGTCTTAAACGAGGAAAATCTGCTGGACTTGATGGAATACCAGCGGAAGTGTTTATTGAATGTTTTGAGCCACTTATATCACACCTGACATTATTATTTAACTTTATTTTTGAAAAGCAAGTGTATCCTAAAGCTTGGACAGAGAGTATTATTGTACCTATCCCTAAGAAAGGGGACTTGTCTGATGTAAACAATTATCGTGGGATTACACTGGTCAATTGTATTGCTAAAATTTTTAGTATAATTTTGAGAAATAGATTAGAAAAAATTGCTGAAGACGATCAACTCATATCTGATTTTCAGTTTGGTTTTAGACAAAATAAAAGAACTATCGATTGTATTCATATTTTAAACATGATTATAAATGAACAGATTGTAGAAAAACAAAAATTGTATGTAGCCTTTGTAGATTTCAAAAAGGCATTCGACCTTGTTGACAGAAAAGCATTAATTCATAAGTTATTTAGATCTGGATTTAGTTCAAAATGCGTTAATATGCTGAGAGTTATTTATGAAAATGTTAAAGCTTGTGTTCGTTCATGTAACAATATTTCTGATTTCTTTGAGGTCGAGTCTGGAGTGAAACAAGGCGAGCCGTTATCATCCTTTCTATTTTTGATGTTTATTAATGATTTAGAAAACGATTTGAAGCCTGAAAATAATGATTCATTTTTCATTTTAGAAAACATTCCCATTTTTATGTTACTTTTTGCAGACGATACTGTGTTGATTTCTAAAACTCCAGAGGGATTGCAAATGTTGTTAGATAAACTTTATATATACTGTGATAAATGGGGTATTTTTGTAAACACTAATAAAACAAAAATATGTATATTTGAGAAAAAGAAATCCAGAAACAACAGAATATTCAGATATAATGGTAACGTCTTAGATATTGTTGACAGTTTTACTTACCTTGGTGTTACATTGAATTATAATGGTCAGTTAAAATTATCTATAAAGAACATTTCTGAACAAGCAAACAAAGCTATTTTTTCATTAAAAGATGTTTTTTCAAAATTAGATTTTAAAGTATCTTCAAAATTATCATTGTTTAACAAACTTATATGTCCTATTATCATGTACGGCTTAGAGTTATGGGGCATGGACGATGTTACAATATTAGATAAATTGTTGTTAAAATTTTGTAGAGAGCTTTTATATGTTAGACGCGGAACTCCAAATTGTGCAATTCTTGGTATCACAATATACCAAGAAGCAATAGATTATGTACATGTTGTTCACTTAATCATATAGAAAACGAATACCATTTTATTCTTATATGTCCATTGTACAGGGAACAAAGGTTGAAATTTTTGCCAAAATTTGCATATTCATGGCCTAATATTCAGAAGATTGTTAAGATATTCAAAAGTCAAAAAAAGAAACATTGTATTAATTTGTCACATTTCATTTATTCAGCATTAGAAATAAGAGGTCGCATGTTTGAGTAATATATAATTATGTTGCGCCTCGATATAGAGTAAGATTTATTCATAATTCCACAATTTTCATATCAATTATCATGTATTATTGTATTTTGTATGTATTTTGCTATGAGCATGTATGTGCTTAAGGCTTATCAATAAACAATTATAATTTTCCGACAAGTCTATATCACCTTATGACCTTGTTTACTATGTGAGCCAACAATTATAGGATATTCAGTTAAGTTTGTATATAAGTTTCGGTTTTTTCACTGATTGATATCGAAGCTAATGTTATGAAGTTATTTAAAAGGTGCACATCAACATTATGAAGGAGAAAAGTAACTTCATTTAGGCTTGAACTGACGATATCAAGGTAGAAAGTAAATTTGCTAAGTTTGAGCCTTACTTGATTATTGTATAGATAAAAGTAAATAAAAGACATTGTTGCACGGTCTACGTTGTAGACGGTAATTAATAGCCATTCTCTGTAAGGACCAAAATCGTTCGGCACGGCATGTCATGGATTTTGATGATTTTCGGTATAATGGATATATATTTAGTACTGACCATGAAAATAACACTTTTCAGCCAATGTGACCTCTGGTTGCCATGGTAACGAGGTCATTCTATTTATAGCACTTTTGGGACCATGAAATAAGCCAGCTCCGGAGACTTCGTTGCCATGGATACCACTGTAACAGCTTGTTAATCTTAATATAATCTATTCTTCCTTACTTCCATTCTTACTTAGTACACTTAGATATGTGATATTTATTACAGGAACCGTATTGTATTAAGCCAAAATAAGTCAAAATGAAGCGAAAAATAGAGGTGAAAATAAGGGCCAATTTAGTGTGTTTTTGACCATTTTCAATCTTAAATATCACAAAAGGCACCAATAGGAGACTAGTGATTTTCATCAATGGAAATGTATGTTTATTGACAAATAAAATGAACGAAAAATTGGAGTGGGTATTTAAGAGTTTTACCTAAATTCTGTCTTAAAAGACCGTTGCCATGGCAACATTTGACCTTTTTGCTTGTTTCATATTTCTTTGAAATTGATTTTATTCCTCTTTAGAGCTACATAAGATTGTCAAAATGTATGCATGTATAGATATGACTTATATCTTTTACATAAGAACAATTAAAATGTTCAAGGTCATTGGCTTGATGTTCAAGGTCATTTATTCTTTGAGACTCAAATTTTGCATAAAATATTGAATTTTTAATTTTTTTGTTACCGATTTTAGTGGGTTTTTTATCTAAATATTTTCATAGGTCATATATATTATGAAAGCACATGAATATAAGAAAGACAAATCTTAGAATTTATTGAATTGTCGCAATTCAATAGGAAAATATTTTTCCGCCAAAAAACAAGAAAAATACAGATTTCGTCCCTTTTATCTCAAAATACTCACCAAGAATTGAGATATTCGAAGATGTGAAGAAACGTAATCAATAGTTCTAAGAAATAAGTGATACATTTATCATTTTATGGCAAATAACTGTTAAGTTCAATATTTCAAGGTTTCTAAAATATTGACACCTTCATTTTATGAAAAATCAGGATTTTTCGTCAAATCTGGTCACTTAAAGTTTAATGACCTTGAAAATTCAGTGGGTGACCTTGAAATATTTTCAAGGTCATTTTTATATCAAAGCGCCTCTGATAGATGTATACATGACCTTCTGTTCCAATATCATGCGTAGATAGTTTGATAGAGGTTGTGTTTAAATTCATCGTATTGAAACCTTTCAGCCGATTGTTGCCATAGCAACTAAATTTGATGCTGATTTGCATATAAAAGGACAAATTAGCCCAATTAATTTTTTATATTCATGTAGAGATTAAAGATGATACTAATTGGATAACTACATGTAGCATTTTGACTTCAAAAATTAGTGCTTTTATGAAATTTTCAACCTTGTAAAACAGTAAAACATGCAAAAAAAGGGTCTTTGAGTGCCCAAAACAAAGCCTTTTGATACCCTATTTTGGCCCAATTTTTCATCTTGTATACATAAGGCATCCGAAATGAATGTAAAAAACTTTACAAATATGCATAATAATAAGGATTAAAAGATATTGTTGCACGGTCTACGCTGTAGACAGTAATTAACACCTTTCCAGACGGTGCAATATTTTTCATTGTGAAGCAATGATTAAATAAATGATTGAACCAATCATTGAACGATCAACTGAACCGTTTATTGTCCTTAACTGACCCGAAGTCAACTGCCTTCCGTTTCGAAAAATGGAAACACATTTTTCCTTTAGAATTATTAGAAGCATTACTAAATTTTAAGCGCATTTAGATTTAAGGAATGAGAAGGACACACCGTGACTTACAGATTTAAATTACTTTCATCAAAGTCATTGGTGGATCTAGATTTTTTTCCCACAGTGAATCGGGGGAGGGGTCCAATTAACCTATGATTGTGAAAAAAAATTTGAAAAACGGCAAATTCTAGGGAGGGGGCGGGATCCTGAATCCCCATAGCGCCCTCTAGATTAGCACTTGAATGAATAGGATCCGCTACAAACGGAGACAGACAAAAGTAAGATTTCGATCGAATAATTTTGTACTGACCGGAACCATTGAATAGCTTTGAACAGAACACAAATAATAGCAGAAGATTCCAACAGTTTCTAAAATTTTATGGAAAATTGTCAGATAATCCCCGACCCCACCTCCTAAAATTCGCTTGTTAGGTATAGAAAAATATCATTAGTTTAAAAACCGTATTAGTTTCTTTTATTCTCTCTCATTCAATTGAAATTCTGGAAATAATTCTTTTAATTTCTTTAACAGTTTAATGTAATTTTCTTTCAAATCAAGTTTTAAAGTGCGTAAAATTCTAATCTCTCTACGATGTATATTGTACAATTGTCTTTGTCATTGTTTACTGACCATGAGTAGTTTTCTCTTACCGTTACGGACTAGGAATGACGACTTATAATTACTCAATCATTGGTGATAATTGTTTGATGGCCTAACAATTGCCGTGCAACAAGTGGGTTATTCAACTGCTCCTCGGGCTACGCCCTCGGAGATAGTAGAATAACCCTTACATAACCAAAGCAATTTAAGCTTTAAAATGTGCCTGTTTCCATGGTAACGAAGCCTACAAATATGCCTTGTCCTATAGATTTTCCCGATTTTTAAACTTCAGACACGGTTACCATGGCAACGAAAACCTTTTTGAAAAAACTGGGGTTGATTTACATACTAGTACTTCATATTGAACTTCCATACCAAAAATCTCAAAAATCCATGACATGCCGTGCCAACATGTTTTGAAATTCTTTGGTTCTTGCAGAGAATTGCTGTTAACACCTTTCCAGACGGTGCAATATTCTTCATTGTGAAGCAATGATTAAATAAATGATTGAACCAATCATTGAACGATCGACTGAACCGTTTATTGTCCTTAACTGACCCGAAGTCAACTGTTTTCCGTTTTGAAAAATGGAAACGCATTTTTCCTTTAGAATTATTAGAAACATCACTATAAGCGCATTTCTAAGGAATGTGAAGGACACCCCGCGACTTTCAGATTTGAATTACTTTCATCAAAGTCATGGGCGGATCGAGATATTTTTTCCCACAGTGAATTGGGGGGAGGGGTCCAATTAACCTATGTTTGTGGGGAAAAAATTATTTGAAAAACGGCAAATTCTAGGGAGGGGCGAGATCCTGAATCCCCTAGCGCCCTCTAGATTAGTACTTGAATGAATAGGATCCGCTACAAACGGAGCCAGACAAAAGTAAGATTTCGATCGAATAATTTTGTACTGACCGGAACCATTGAATAGCTTTGAACAGAACACAAATAATAGCGGAAGATTCCAACAGTTTCGAATATTGAAATTGTACAGAAAACCCCCGACCCCACCTCCTAAAATTCGCTTGTTAGGTAAAGTATCTTTAGTTTGAATACCGTATTAGTTTCTTTTATTTTCTCTCATTCAATTCAAATTCTGGAAATAATTCTTTTAATTTCTTTAAAGTAATTTTCTTTCAAATCAAGTTTTAAAATGCGTGAAATTCTGATCTCTGTACGATGTATATTGTACATTTGTCTGTCATTGTTTACTGACCATGAGCAGTTTTCTCTTACCGTTACGTACTAGGAATGACGACTTATAATTACTCAATCATTGGTGATAATTGTTTGATGGCCTAACAACTGCCGTGCAACAAGTGGGTTATTCAACTGCTCCTCGGGCTACGCCCTCGGAGACAGTAGAATAACCCTTACATGGGTTAGTCTATTGTGAAAAATATCAAGCTTTCTTCTGAGGTTTTGAGCTATACTTAGTGCTTAGATCGTTGAAGCATTTTGTCTTTATTTTGTGTCGTTCCTATTCGGCGGATATATTCAAACATTTCATAATATGCAGAAAGTGTTTAAGGGCTGGGCTTTCTCTGCCGACTTGTTTGCGATTGCAATAATTGTATCCATATTTACCGGAGAAGTGTCCAATTCTGCCGTCAGACAGAAGTCTTCTGCACAATAATCATAAATGTAGTGCATCAGACATCCATGTTTCGGATAATGAATACAACTAAAAAAGGTAATGTTACATTGAACGAAATTTTAAATCATCGAATATTTTCACTTAATCGGGTAACTACACCATTTGCTGCTGGCATAGGAGATGGTCGTCGGTACCGGTTGCCCATTGGTCTCCTTGGTTTGTCGGAGAATCCCTGCTTTCTTTCCTTTTAAAGCGATTGATGCATCGATCTAAATTATCAATTTGATTTGCAATTTTGTTATACCTAGTGATTATCATTTCAATCCCAATAACACAATAAGTGCGTTATTGAGTCTTTGTGGAATACAGAGTTGTTCCCCTTACAGACGGTATCTGACGTAAAACCATTATGACGTCATGAAAATGGTATGGTAACGTCGGTTTTATACAGTCATTTCCCATACTTTTTAGGGCTGTTTCCATAGAATTTGATGACGCCATAGTCAGTCGACGTCAGTTACTGTCTCTAATGGGAAGTAACCCCGGTTTTCGAAAATAGCGAATGGAAGATGTGCCACCCTTATGCACTTGTCATGACAGCCGTAATGGTTATTCTTGTCGCCCTTCATATTATGTTTCAAATTGTTTATCTCTTGATGTTCCCTCGACAATACTAGTTGCGTTATTATATTGCATTGTTTGAAGTATTTTCAAACGAATTATTGATCTGTATAGGAAAGCAAATGTTGAATATGGCAAAGTGTACTAAAAATAAACTTATACATTATACTCACGATGTAATATATTGTAGAGAACTGGAATCATATCAATTCAAGGCTTTATGACATGAATAAATTACTGGTTAACCTTCCGTTGATGATATTGCGACATACATTCCTCAGGTTTTCAATTATTTATTTCTTAATGTATTTTGCTTTCATTTGACATATTTCTGATATTTCATTATGTTTGTTTGTTTGTTTTTTTTTTCAATAGGGTGTTTTGTTTTATACAAGTGTCTTTTTTTTTTATTGCTTTGCTTTTGTGAAATAAATATGTCGATATATAAACATTGAAAATCATGACAACTTTATTCCGCACTTACGGCACTCCTCAGAAGTGACGTCTTCAAATGTGGCGTGCAATGACGTCATCAACACGGAGTCTATTGTCGTTTGCAAATTTTGATGCTCTTTTTTTGTCATTTATCATCGAGCTAGATCATTATACATGGTTGAAGTTTTTGCTGAATATGATATTTCTCTCTATAGTAAAGCTAATTGAATGGCATAACGTACTAGACAAATATTTGATGTGGCCTAGCAACCACGTGCGGATGTTACTCAAAGTCTTAGAAAAGCTTGAAGGTTTTATGGATTAGACGCATTTTCTTTTAATAGATGATTCGTTTTTTAAACTGTCATTTAACTAACCGAGGATCCAGCCTTTCAATCTTAACGAAGTGAAAGCAAGGAAATAATAATGATAGAATAATAGATTCTTCATAAAGGCCGAAGTTAAAAAGGGGAGGGAAAATACTACCGTAGACAAATTAAAAGAAAATGTCTTATAAAAAATATGGTGACATTGGTCCATTCTATAAATAGCAAGGTTGCGTGCTTAACATTCAGACCGGACCCTGTCAATTGTGAATAAATTGTACGACATGCATTTTCTTCGCCGTATTCTTTAATCACATCTTATTTGTACTGTACATAGCTCTTTTAAGTATAATCATATACAATATGCAGAAACAATGCCTATTGATATCATGGTGCCTCTCATTGGGTCAACGATTTAAAGTCAAGAAAAGGAGACATAAAAAGCAAGAACTTCATGAAAATTTTGAAAAATAAATTCATCCAAGGCCGAGATCGAACTCGCGACCTTGCGATTTGCAGTCCTGCGTCATTTTGCTACCACACCGTTGCGTCAGAGATAAAATTGTAAACTAGATTTCACTTATTGCCTAAGATTTAATCTTTTCATTTTTTATTCAAATACGATGAAATGATCCTCATTTAAACATTATAGTATTTCTTTATTGCTTAGATAAATATTTGTATTTAATATGGATTCTCTGTAAAAACCTAAAACAGCTGGCCACGGCATGTCATGGATTTTGATGAAACTTTCTGTAATTATCATACTTAATGTAAAAACAATGAAAACAAACAATATTGTTATATTTGAACAACGGTTGCCATGGTAACGGGATCAATCTATTTGACACCCCCATAAATATGAGAGATAAGACATATTGTGGCATTCTGTTGCCATGGAAACCATGGTCAAAATTTACTTTTTGAACACAAAAACTTTTCTTTGTAAGTTTAACTCTGACAAGAATAACTTTTTCGGGGGAGGGGGTTATAAGGTAGTTGTTGATATTCAGTCAAATAATGTGAAAATTTAGCAAAAATAAGGTCTAATTTTAGGGTCATTTTTGGCCTGTTTTTGATTATTTTGAAGGTTGAAAACCATTATTTGGTGAATGTTATGGGTATTTAACATCACCTTGCCAAAATAAATGTCTATAGCTGGAAAAAATCAAGAAATAAAATCTATGGTGAAACTCACCATTTTGTAATGAATGCCAATCAAAATCCGTTGCTATAGCAACTTGGAATCCATATTACCATATACCGCATATTTAAAAACATTGTTTTTCCTCATGTTTGAGTCCTATGATTATGAAATAGCATACCAGTATACAAATTATATTTATCATTATCAATTGACCTTCAAATCACTTCAAGGTCATCTGTCCAAATCTCAAGGTCATTTCTAACTTTAGACTAAAATTAAGACAAAAATCAGGATTTCCAATTAATATAAATTCATTTCTCTAACTTATTTCATTAGATTTTTTGATTTTAAATATTTACAGTTGAACAACCGATCAAAAGAAGTAGAATTCATCACAATTTTGTTAAATTGTATTTCACTTCTATGTATGACATACTTTCAAAAGAGCATAAAATTGCGATTTTCTACACTTTTCTCGTAAAATATGTGACATTTTTTGTGGTCTTCATTGGACTCTGATAAATGTGATACTCATCCCAACAAATAATACATTTATCATACTTTTACCGATAATTGATTGTTTTGCCAAGGTTCCATACTGTTTACTGTTAATCATGTCTCTTTTTGGTGAAAAACCACATAATTTGGCCTGAAAATAGCATATATTTTTAAATGACCTTGAAAATTGAGCAAATGACCTTGACATTTTCTCAAGGTCATGATAGCATCAAATTGTCTTTAATACATCTACATACCAAGTTTTGTAACAATAGCAGGCATACATCTGTAGAAATTAGCTTTTTACTTATGACAGGTATTTACACCTTCGTACCAAATGTTGCCATGGTAACCTACTTCAAAGGCATGTAAACAGAAAAATCTCACTTCTAGATAAATTTCCTTCGATTCCCATGAAGTCCTAGGATAATGCTCTTCAGGAAATAGTCAACTGTATTTCAAATCTTGTGCAATTGCATTATTACTCTTGTCAAACGTAAGTAAAATATAGGGAAAATAAGGCCGAAAATGGCTCATTTTTAATAAGCATTTTTTCTTGAAATTGAAGCAAATTTACATGACACACAGAAAGATGGAGCACCGAAAAATCAAATTGTATCAACTTAGAGGATTTAAATAATCTTTTCGGAAAATTACATATACATTCAACATTTGTTTCCATGGTAACGGGATGCATAAAAATGCCTTGTTTAAAGGTGTTTTTATACAAAACCTTGGTTACCATGGCAACGGAACGTCGGAGAAAAAAATGGAAGGTCAATTCGTTCTGAGGACATCACATTTACCTTATACACAAAAGATATCCAAAATCTGAGACATGTCGTGGCCAAACATGTCTGATTTTTTAGGTTGTTACATAGAATCCATATTAAAGGCTACAAAATTGTGAGAACGCAATCGCAGAAGTCGTCCTTGATAGTTATAAACTACGAGTAGCTTCCCTTCGCTAGTCACATATACGTTTGAAAAGGATGCCGTAGTTAGGGTGGTGGTTTAAAATGCATGGCACAGGCTGGAATTACAATTCTATGTGTTGGTTCGCGTTAAATTATTCCGATAGATTGTTGTCCCCCAATATCTAAGTAGGCACTTTATCGATTATACCCATGACTATTTTAAATGTATGACAATGCCGGAAGTTTAGTGCTGTTGTAGTCATTTATTAGATAAAAATCGTCTTTTATTCAAATATGTATAACAAAGAAGAAAAGTGCGCACTTGAATTCATAAATAGCAATACCTGAAAGGTATTTTGGTAGTAAGCATGGGCTTTTTTTGCTGGAATGGCGTTGCGCCAGCTCTTTTTATACAATGCATTGTTTGAATGCTATAAATAGTTGTCACGTGCCTTGTGATGTGGCACATGACATCACTATTGGCTGAATTTGTAGTTCAAGGTTAGTGTTAAAGACTGATACCAAATTCTTTAAAAACTGTTATTGAAGGATGTTCCTTTTGAAAATGTCTTTAAAACATGCGACGAATATTGCAACGTAAAAATGAGAAGTGCCTTAGGTGGCGGTGAAGACCCCGCGGCCTGTTTCGCTTGCATGAAAGAAGACTAGGCATCAATTTCTAATTAAGTTACCATAGCAACCGTTTTACAGACTAATTTTTTTTGTCAAAAAAGAAGAATTCTCTACAAAATCAAACTGTTATTTCACAAATTAGTATTCATGTATACAACCCCAGGGATTATACATTCAAAACATGCCCCCAATAGGAGAAATAGCAGCAGAAAAGGGCCAAAAAAGTCACCTTTTCATCCAAAATAGCAAGTAAACAAAAAATTCTGTGAAAATCTGCTACTATACAATTACAAGAAAAAATCTTCCTCTTTCCATACATACCAAATTTATATGATGTTTATCGGTTTGTTTTCTCGGTATTTTCCATGCAACAAGCAGGACTACAAAAATACATGTTATTTCTGGCATTGAAATCAGCACATGTGAGAGTCGTTCAAACCGAAAGTAGAAAGTGTGTACTAGCTCCCAGAACATTTCATATTTCTGCATATGGACTTTTTGCCATCTACAAGTCTTACAAAATCATCAGAAATCCAGAAAAAACTCATTGCCATTACTCATATCCTAGAAATTCTATCACAGAAATCCATTTTCAAAAATCAACAGAAGTGACTTTTACGAAACTATGGCTAAGGGTCAAGGTCAGGTCTTCACCGCTACCTTAACGTAGCTGCGTACTTTGAAATCTAAATATTGTTGAAAGAAAGCATGACCTTATTTGACGAACTAAGGGGACAACAATGAGAAGAAAGCAGAAATACTGTAATTCATTCAGTGTTCCTTGCAAACAAAAGCATACATATCATTTCTGACTAAATTTTCGAACGAATGCAGACATCTTCATACTCGTAATATCTTTGATAGTAAATAAAGCTGTTCTTCGAGTGTTCAGAACCATAATTAATGCTTGCAACGTAACTAAAGAGATATATTACTCTTCAAATGAAAGTGAAAAAAGAATAAGTTTCTAGACTGACTGTATAAAGGATTCCAATAAATGAGGCAATGGAAGAGAAAACAGAGAATATTTTGATAACTGAGTGTCAATCTTTTTTCGATTTTGAGTGACTGATTCCGTGATATGCTTGTGTTACGGAAACAGACTCCAGCAGCTTCGCGCCATGGTTTCCTGGTGTACATATATTACATTTGCTCAAAGGAGTAGGAGGGATCCATTTACTGCTTCATACATTGATAAATTGATTCGTTGCATTTGATCACTGCAGATTTTTTGGAGTCTGGAATATAACTCTTAATTTTATTTCGCAATTATCATTATTTTCAAACAAATCTATAACATTTTATGATCTTGTTAGCTCTCTGAGCCATTAAATAACTAAATACTTTGAACGAAAAATAAGTTCTATCAAATCTGTATGAAACATTTCCGTTTGTTTAAGGAAAGGAGGTTGAATGTACTCGAAAAGGTGAAAAAGGTCGAAGCTAGACATTTATGCTATAGTGTTGTGCGGCTGATCTCACTCCTTCGCAGGGAGTTCACTTCTCTTCATATGGTAGATTTTTTAGTCCCCTCCCGGCTTTAGAGGGGACTTATATTTTCCCACGATTGTTTGTCTGTCTGTCCGTCTGCCTGTCACACTTTAGTTTTCTGGACTTTTATCGCTGTTGCTACATACAATGATCTAATTTTTGGTATGTGGATATATCTCAATGTGATACAGGTCTAGTTTGAATTTGGATTTGATTGACCTATTTTTACAAGAGTTATGGCCCTTGCACTTAGCAAATTTCATGATATTTTCATGAGTTTTCCGGACTATTCTTCTGTTCTATTGAAGATATCGAACAGATGTATGGTATATGAATACATCTTAATGTGAGACAGATCAAGTTTCAGTTTGGTCTTCATTGACCTAATTTTACAAGAGCTATGGCCCTTGGCCTAAGCAAATGTCATAAAATGTTTATTTTTCCGGATTTCTCTCGGCTGTTCTTGCAGTTAATGAACTGAATTTTGATATTCGGATATATCTCAGTTTGATAAAGATCAAGTTCAAGTTTGATTTTGATTAATTAATTTTTACAAAAGTTATGACCCTTGGACTTAGCACATTTCATGAAATATTCAATTGTCCGGACATTTTTTGGCTGTTCTTGTAGATATTGAAAGTTTTTGGTGTATGCGAATACATCTTAGTGTGATACAGATCAAGTTCGAGTTTGGTTTCAATTGACAAAATTTTACAAAAGTAAGGACCCTTGGACGTAGCAAATATCATGAAATTTGCTGTTTTCTGGACTTTTCTTGACTGTGAACTGATTTTTGGTATTTGAATACATCTTAGTGTGATACAGATGAAGCTTGAGTTCGGTTTTAATTTACCTAATACCGGTACTTTTATAGTTTAAGGACCCCTTGACCTTGCAAATTTTATAAAAATTTCAGTTTTCCAGACCTTTTCTCTTACTGCAGGTAATGAACTGATTTTTGTGCGGGCATGTATTTTTTTGGTGCAAGTACTGGTAAAGTTTTCATTTATGATTGATTGAAGCGTTCTAGGCAGAGTTGCAGAGGACATAGATTTATGCCGGTAGGACACTTATATCGCTCAGCGATCAAATATTTATTTCATTTCTGTTCCTTTGCCTTGGTTCCGGTTTTATCCTGGTGAAAATAATTTAAACTTTGTTTATTTTACAACGTTTAACAAACAAGTTACATTACTTATATAAATGTCTCACGTTGTCTCAGTTGGCTCAGATTTTCGCGTGAGAGGGTCCAAGGAGCAGGATAAAACCGGAGTACCCGGCGAAAACCTCCTGCAAAGGCCTGGTGGGGGACCACCTACCCTCCCAAATAAGACCCTTTGCCGAATCTGAGATTCGATCCCGGGTCCTTAGAGGTGAGAAGCGAGCGCGCTACCACTGCGCTATCCCGGCCCCTATCCTGGTTTTGTATGCTCTTGGTTAGATGATTTTTCGATTAACGATTTTGTACTTCTTTAAAATAGGGATATGTTTTTGTCCATATTTGTCATTAAGTGACAAATATGGATAATGACCGTATCCCAATACATAGTACAAAATCGATAATCGGTAAGATTGAATCAAACGTACTCGTACTTAAGTTTGTAAAGTAGAGAACTTTTTTAATGTGAAAGGTAACTTTGTTTAAATTGAGAATTGTGTAAGTATACATAAAATAATACCCAGCAGTCACTCAGTCTCAAAGTCGAGGTGACAAGGCAAACCATCATAATTTTCATAGGAACAGCCGCGAACCCTGGAACAAACAATGTTCCGAAGTGAGACCAGGTGTCCGGGGAGAGTCAGCGTCTTCTATTTGTATGCATCACCCGGCGCAACAGTTCCTTGAAATGTGTCAAAGTTGGTAATTGCCTCGATGTACAGGATCAATCTAATCCAGACTTAGACCACATGTATCATATAAAAATTATTAAACTGACTTAAGAGGTTTTCATGGGTTCTTATAAGATAAAGGCAATAGTATTCAAAGCAGATTTAAGGAGAAAGGAGTTTATCTCCAACCGGATTCGTTTGCAACATACACAGCAAGACGCAGAAACAGTAAAATGCGAAAACGTAGTGAACAAACAAAACAAAAGACACTGAAGGGATAGTAAGACGTCTAGATCTATACGACATCAAACTACAAAACACAAAAGACTACACATAAAACATGGATACCAATGGGAAACTGGTGCCGACTAAGGACGTCTATTTGTCATCTTAGTCTACTAGACTTTTTTCACCGTCACAAACTTCGCACTTCGCACTTCGAACTTCGCACTTTAATTTTATAAGTTGGTTGCCGAAAAAAGCGCGCCAGTTGTACAGGAAGTCCAATATATCATTCCATTGAGCATACTAATCAAAATGCAGATGACTCCGCTTATGAGTTTATACGCGAACGACAGCTACGCCACCTTTTCTTCAATGTTCGAAGTATCATATACTTCTACTCTGCTATAACTGTCTTTGCAATGAAAACGGTTTTTACGCAATATACGCAATGATCTTATGGTATCTTTGCGACTGTTTTCTCATAAAAATGAAATATTGATAGATTAAATATCATGACATCGGAACTTTTTTTCTTAATGGATACAAACAATAACCCTTAGTTATCAAGAGGCTGTTTTATACAATTATAGAATGTATGCCGGTCGGTCGTGACTTCATAATTTGATATTTGTTGCTTATCTGATACATTTATTTTGATGTCTTTAGATAATTGGGAAAAAATAGATCAGGGACGGATAAAAAAAGTAGATGTCAGGGACATGCAGTCCTTTTCCATATCCTTAAATCCCTATACCTAAAAGAGGTTCTGTCAGTATTTTTTGTATAAGTGGTTCCTTGCTTACCACTTTTTATAGTTTCTTTATACGCTTGGATTTTTGTACATTTCTAGTCAAAATCGTTTCAAAATTACTCTCTTTCTAATATGACCGAAGTCGACATACTCTGAATTCTTGGAATTTTGTTACCTTTAAAACTGATAATTTCAGAAGACATTAAAGTAAGTGTATTGTTTAGAAATTGCCACAAGCGACACCATATAAAAGATATTGATATAAATTTCCCTATTGGCTTTCATATAAAATCCTTATATTGTTCTCTGCAATGATGTAAATCACTAGATGATAAATTCTACTCCCTTAAAAGTATTGGTTGTTATATTATTTATTCGATATTGCTGTTTGAAATATTTTATATATTTGATAATTTCTTCTTGTTGCTACTCTGACAATGTTCAAAGCAACTCCAACAATATAGCAAATCAATACATCTCTTGCATGAAAAATAATGCTATATTTTTGAATACCGGGATCATAAATTCTAGACTTGGAAATAGATAAATTATCTTTTGCTTTTTGTTATTACATTGTTTTCATGTCGTCATTTCAATTATTCATTATCTTTGTCAGACTGATTGATTTTATTTTCGTTTTTAATAAATTTTGGTCGAATAACATGGTAGTATTTTCTCTCTCTCTCTCTGTTTCAATAAGGATTCAAAACAGAACGCTTTTTGCTATGATGTTGCCCTATTGTCGAATAAATACCGATAATTTTATTATATGTAAATAACCATTAACACATTATACGTTCAAGTTAGTTTGAGGGTTGTACACACGTAATCCGGATAACCAAACCATTTGCTATTGTTATGGGTCAGAATACCCCAAAACGCCAGCAAAAATCAGACAAAGACAGAATATAAATTTACAAGTTTAATTATGTACAAAATATATATATTTCAAATGATTACAACTTACAATACAATGTCCGGATCAAAGTGTCCGTTACGGTCCACAAAGTCTATCGAATTGGTTTCCGGTAATCACAAACGTTCTCGAAAGATTGGTGTCCAAACGTTGTTAAATGGATTAAAGTCTCAACAAATAAAGTGTCCCAGTATATCAGAACAGATGAATGAATCGTGTCTACGAATGTGTACGAATGCCCCTTAACACAGTTCCTCAGAGGTATTTATACTTAATAACAATGAATTAACCAGAAGCTTCTAGAACAATGACTCATTACAAATGATTAACAATAGAGTAAATTCTAGAAATCACAGTCATGTGATGATAATGATGTAACAAAGAACATACTGGAATATTCTCTAATGAAATAAACATGACATAGTAAAATCTAGAAAGAAATATTATGAAATCATAAAATAACATGATTAAGTACATGTGTACCTACACATAAAGTAAAACTAAAATAATACATGACCCACAACACCTCCCCCCTTAAAAAAAAGTTTGAATGTCAATGAAAACTTAGGTGGTAAATTCTGCAAAAATTACTCATGAAACTCTCGATAGTGCATCTGTAATCACATTGTCTTTGCCCTTGATATGGTTTATAATGATATTGTACTCTTGCAACAATAAACTCCACCTTGTAAGTCTTTGATTCTTGTTTGACATTTTGTGCAAAAATGTGAGAGGGTTGTGGTCAGTAAACACAAGAATGGGATGTAAAGTAACATTCAAATAAACATCAAAATGTTGTAAAGCTAACAATAATGCAAGACACTCTTTTTCAATAGTAGAGTAATTCTTTTGACATTTTGTCAATTTCTTTGAAAAATAACAAACAACTCTATCTACACCATCATCATTTTCTTGAAACAAAGCAGCCCCGATTCCTACGTCACTGGCATCAGCAGTAAGCTTAAATTGCTTATCAAAATTTGGAGCTGACAGGACTGGACTATTCATGAGAACACATTTGATTTTCTTAAAAGATTCGTCACAGTCATTGGTCCATGTAAAATTCACTTTCTTTTGTAACAGATTGGTAAGTGGACCAACAACTGACGAGAAATTTGGACAAAATTTTCTGTAAAATCCTGCCATTCCTAAAAATCTCATTATCTCTTTCTTATTGGTAGGAATCGGGAACTTTGAAATAGCTTCCACCTTGGCCATGATAGGAGTAACAAAACCTTGACCTACTTTGTGACCCAAATATTCTACAGTCGCATGACAAAATTCACTTTTCGCAAGGTTCACTGTGAGGTTTGCTTTCGCCAGTATGTCGAAGAAGGTACGCATGATTCGGAGATGATCATCCCAGGTGTCGCTGTAGATGATGACGTCATCGATGTACGCCTCGCATCCTTCGAGATGATTTAGGAGCGAATGAATCATCCTCTGGAATGTGGCTGGTGCGTTTTTCATACCAAAGGGCATTACTTTATATTGGTATAGCCCATCTGGAGTCGCAAATGCCGATATTTCTCTGGCTCTCTCGGTAAGCGGGACCTGCCAATAGCCTTTAAGCAAGTCAAATTTACTGACAAATTTTGCACTGCCAATTTTATCGATACAGTCATCGATTCGTGGGATTGGATAAGAGTCAGTTTTGGTGACTGAATTGACTTTTCTAAAGTCCGTACACAATCGGTAAGTTCCGTCTGGCTTCGGAACAAGAATACACGGGGAACTCCAATCACTATTGCTGGGTTCAATAATGTCATTTTCGAGCATGTATTGAATTTCTTTCCGCATGTATTGAAGCTTTATCGGGTTTAACCGATAGGGATGCTGTTTGATAGGTGACGCATCACCCACAATGACGTCATGATGAGAGGCATTCGTCTTTTTTGGAACGTCCGGAAAGATTGTCGTATATTCCCGCATTAATTGGTGCACTTCCTCTTTTTGATGCACGGTCAGATGTCCGAGTTTCACTTCCGGATTTGTCAGAATTTCAGAATTCTTTAAACGGACACTTTGAGCGAAGTCTTTTTCGACAGTCTCTTCATTACATTCAGGTTCAACACAATTTTCTAATGTATTTACATTGGCCAAAGTGGAAACTGGTTTTACAAAATTTCGGTCACTTCTATCAAAATACTCTTTCAACATGTTAACATGACACACTCTTTTTTCTTTTCGCCGACCTGGTGTCTTAACCACATAGTTAACATCACTAATTTTACTCTCAATCTCATAAGGACCGAAATATCTAGCTTGCAAAGGATGACCAGGGATAGGCAAAAAGACAAGAACTTTATCGCCTGGTTTAAAAACTCTGTTTCTAGCATCTTTGTCATACCATGTTTTCATTTTCATTTGTGAGGTTTTGAGATTTTCTTGAGCCAATTTGCAAGCATTATATAATTTCTCTTTGAAATTAGACACGTAGTCTAAGAGATTCAAATCGCTAGTCTCAGTCAACCATTTTTCCTTCAATAACTTCAATGGCCCCCTGACTGTATGCCCAAAAACTAACTCGAAGGGACTGAACCCCAGGGACTCCTGAACCGCTTCTCGTGCCGCAAACAACACGAGGTGAACCCCTTCATCCCAGGCTTTTTCATACTGGTGACAATATGTTTTCATCATAGTTTTAAGGGTTTGATGAAAGCGTTCAAGTGCCCCCTGAGACTCAGGATGGTACGCAGAAGACTTATACTGCCTGATACCTAGCTCATGCATAACCTGCTGAAACAATCCTGACATAAAATTCGAACCCTGATCTGACTGAATAGCCTTGGGAGCACCTACGAAACTGAAAAACTTTGTAAGGGCCTTAACTATGGTCTTTGCCTTAATATTCCTAAGAGGTATGGCTTCAGGAAACCTAGTCGAAGTACACATAATTGTCAGTAAGTACTGATTCCCTGACCTAGTCCTGGGCAAAGGACCTACACAATCAACTAACACCCTACTAAAAGGTTCCTCAAAGGCTGGAATGGGTTGGAGGGGAGCAGGTGGTATAACTTGATTGGGTTTACCTACCATCTGACAACTATGACAAGACTTACAAAACTCAGACACATCTTTTCTCAACTTAGGCCAGTAAAAGTGACTTAAAATCCTATTATAAGTCTTATTGACACCTAAATGACCTGCCATGGGTGTGTCGTGAGCTAAACTCATGATATCCCCGCGATACGCTACTGGAACCACTATCTGGTGAACGACCCGCCACACTTCATTAGGGGATGCATCGGGTGGTCTCCATTTCCGCATGAGGATGCCATCTTGTATGTAGAAGCACTCTCCGACTTTGTCCGCTTCTTCTCGGGGAAGGGCCCTCTTGCTTAGTCGGATGATCTCCGGATCTTTAGTTTGCTCGGAGAGGAGCTGCTCACGTCTTAAGGCATCTGTATCTCTTTCTAATGGCGGATGGGAATCATCACCAGGTACTATCGGAGACTTGTCTTCATGAAGTGGTACTGACGTCTCAGGTACGTTGTCATCAATGGTAGACATGAATGTGTCAGAAAGGTCTATATTTTCGGAGGGATGGTCCTCATTAAGTGCAGAAGTACTCGCAGCCTCTTTCAGTCTGTTCCTGGCCATCGCCCTGGTAACAGCACAGGCTGGATACAAGTCGTCGTCTTCATCATCGGACACGACATCGGACGTGATTTTCTCACAAACAATCGGATCGGCTACAACTTTGCCGCCAGCTAAGTCGTTGCCAAGCAACAAGGAAACGCCTTGAACGGGAAGAGTAGGTCGAACACCTACGATAACAGGTCCAGTAATTAAGTCTGACTTTAAATAAATTTTATGAAGGGGAACATCAATGACGCCTAGCTCCACACCCTGTAATAAAACTGACCTACCAGTAAAAGTGTGCTCAGACAAAGGCAATGAACCCTCTAATTATAAAGTCTGGGCAGCACCAGTATCTCTCAAAATCTGAACAGGCAACGCTTCGCCAGAATCACTGAGTGAAACAAATCCCTGTGACAAAAAGGGCTTATAATGATCCTCCACAAAATCATCAGAACTGGACTTAGAACCCTGAATCTCAGGAGTGTCAGAACAAATCGAATCTAAGGCTTTCCTATCATTTCTAACAGACGCACAGGCCTGTGACTTAAGTTCTTTTTTCTTCTTAAGCTTCAAACACTCACCAATAACATGACCTTTTTTCTTACAATAATTGCATGTAGGAAGCGATCCCACCCCTGGGGATGCCTCAGAACGCTCGGACCTAGGACCGGACGTAGAACCACCTTGAGATGGTGACTGGGAACTAATGGACGACTGAGACTCTTGTAAATTTTTCTTTGGAAAATCTGAAGTTTTTGCGCTATCGCTAGATTGAGTTTTTGTTACAAAATTTTTCTTATGAGTGAGAGCATACGTATCAGACAAAACAGCGGCTTCTTCAAGAGTTTTAACATTTTTGTCTTCCAAATGAGTTCTTAAATCTTGATGTACACACTCTTTGAACTCTTCTATCAGAATTATTTGACGTAAATTGTCAAATGAATTGGGAATTTTCTTAGATCGAAACCACTGATGAAATAAATCTTCTTTTTCTCGAGCAAATTCAACATATGTTTGATTTTCAAACTTTTTGTACTTTCTAAACTTTTGTCTGTACGCCTCAGGTACTAACTGATATGCTCTCAAAATCGTGTCCTTGACCTTGTCATAGTCTGAACTCTCAGCAATACTGAGCGCCGAGTACACTTCAGCCGCTTTGCCAATAAGTACGCTTTGTAATAAAGTTGGCCAAAAATCGCGTGGCCACTTCAGATTGGCCGCGATTTTCTCAAAATGTGGAAAATATTTGTCCACGGACTTTTCTTGAAATTTTGGTACTAATCTGATGTTTTTGGCGGCGTCGAATTCAGACTTGACAGGCAAAGGAACAGGATTTTCCTTAGCGCTTTTCTCTAATTTTAACTTTTCTAACTCAAACTGGAGTTCTTTCTCGTGCATACGTTCCTGTTTCTCTCTTTCTTCCTTTTCTCTTTCAAATTGTCTTATTTTTTCTTCTTTTTCAAATTGTCTTTCTTTTTCTTCTCTTTCAATTTGAAATTGTCTTTCTTTTTCTTCTTTTTCAATTTGAAATTGTCTTTCTTTTTCTTCTTTTTCAAATTGTAATTGTATTTTCATTTTCTCTAATTCAAACTCAAATTTTGACATTTTGGTTTCGCTTGAAACAGGTTCAACAGGAAAATCGTATGACGAAAAGATTTCCTTAGCTAAAAGCTCTTTAGCCAAAATATTTCTAATTTCTTGTTTTCTCATAGACGATTTTACATCTAACTTCAAGTGAAGACCTAAACCAATCAAATCATCTTTCTTCAATGATTCGAACTCTTGTACAGTCGGCGATTTCAAAAATTCAGTGACCGAAAATACCATGATTGATTTCTGCTGGCAAAAGTTTTACTAAAAAAAATTCTTTTTTTTTTTTTTTTTTTAACGAACTTTACGTAAAGTGCAAATATGCAGAGATTACTATCCCGGACGAGCCCCCAATTCTGTTATGGGTCAGAATACCCCAAAACGCCAGCAAAAATCAGACAAAGACAGAATATAAATTTACAAGTTTAATTATGTACAAAATATATATATTTCAAATGATTACAACTTACAATACAATGTCCGGATCAAAGTGTCCGTTACGGTCCACAAAGTCTATCGAATTGGTTTCCGGTAATCACAAACGTTCTCGAAAGATTGGTGTCCAAACGTTGTTAAATGGATTAAAGTCTCAACAAATAAAGTGTCCCAGTATATCAGAACAGATGAATGAATCGTGTCTACGAATGTGTACGAATGCCCCTTAACACAGTTCCTCAGAGGTATTTATACTTAATAACAATGAATTAACCAGAAGCTTCTAGAACAATGACTCATTACAAATGATTAACAATAGAGTAAATTCTAGAAATCACAGTCATGTGATGATAATGATGTAACAAAGAACATACTGGAATATTCTCTAATGAAATAAACATGACATAGTAAAATCTAGAAAGAAATATTATGAAATCATAAAATAACATGACTAAGTACATGTGTACCTACACATAAAGTAAAACTAAAATAATACATGACCCACAACACTATTCTATTGCGGATGTCTGCCAGAGACAGTGCCGGTGGCACATTGGTCTATCTCATAATATATTGTCATTTGTGTCATATCTTATGTTTTGGTGTGTATGCTTTGACTTTTTAATAGTCCATTTTCAAGAAAATATCTATGACCGTTTTAAACCATGAATTTATATGTACAGACACCAGACATCACATCATTTGGCACAATCTTAATTATGACGTCATATTTGATGGGACTGACTGTTGTCATGTTTTCTATTGTGACGTCACAATGAAAATATCGCCAAATTAGTGATATCTGGTGTCAGACCGCCATATTAATTTACTGGGAAAAACTGTTGGACTGTTCGGTTTGTTATTGTTGTGTATCTCGTTATCCCCACTGTGATGTCTCATGGGCGCTGTGTGTTTCACACTGAGGGTGTGTTCCGCTGTAGTCAGTCTTTCTGGAGATCTTTCCCATATTCTTCGAGATATAGTAGAACTGTTCTTCGCTGTTTCGGAAGCTTGTAATTTCATAACGAAATTTCATCGAAACTAAAGGGGGTTAACATCGTAGCACCATCCCTCCGATGTTTTCGGTCAGAGAATTTATTTGATCATGATACTGAATTGACCCTACATAAAATTTGGAAACGCGCAATCTTTTGCAAAGTACATACAAAATTTTATTCAGAAAAAATAATACAGGAATGCGCAACTAAATACATTTGGATATGTAAGAAAATCACTTTACCTTCAAATACCACTGATGAGAATTTACCATCCGAAACACGTGCAGTTAAATTGGTTCGTTATTTCATTTAAGAAGTTAACGAGATTGAACTCTTCAATTTTCGAATGAGCAGTACTATAGTTCATGTTTCCTTTAAAACGTATTTTAGATCTAGTATTCTGAGATGAAAGTTTACAAAATCTCTCCATGTTCCTGAATCATTTGCATCAAAGACTGTATAACTTGAAGAGTGAATTTCATATTTAAAGCCTTTATTCTTAAAAATCTTATTGCTTAAATAGGAGTTCGGAAGAGAATGTTCTGGTTATTGAGTGTCAATCTATTTGAGTGTACCAGGTGTATTTCTTAATAATTATCATATAGTTATGTAATCATGTATACAATTTTTCGATAAAATTTGCCAAAATGAATAGGAACATTCATGTGTTGCTAAACTGTCCTGAAGGAAAAATATCAATTTCCTCTGATCACTGAAAGCCATTGAGGCACACAATATGTTATTGCCAAATGAAATTTTAATTTCCATTTCCACAAATGCTTCATGCTCCTTCTTTGTTAGTCCTACATAGCCAACAGGTAACAAGATAATTTCCAATTCTTACTACATTATAGAATAATTACATTCTCTCGATGAAATATCTAGTTTAAATTTCAAAAAGATATCTATTAATCATCTAAATGCAAAAAAAAATTTATTGCTTTGAACATCTTTCATTGAAAATTTATAAGTGAATCTATCTGGCTAGTATAGTTGTCATGCCATTTGTGCGGAGATCCTTGGTTTACATGTAAGAATGGAGGTTATAATGATATTATATGTATACTACCAGCATTTGTCACATCTGTAGAGTATGACCTTATCCAGCTCCTGTTAACCTGGTATCTATGAGTCATGCATTGTCCATTTTAAAAATGTTGAAGGTATTGTAAATATTGAGATAAACATTTATAAAATGTCAGTGCACCATATGCTCATTTCCAACAAATTATATCTCATCAATGATGCTCGACGCCTAAAATGAGAAAATCCAAAAGATATGAAATTATGAAGAGCAAAAGTCTAAACTTGACCTAGAATACCCTGCCAATGACAGACCTATGCCATAAGGGAAATACTCCTCAGTTCTATAAAATTTTCATTGAATTTTGTGACAGAAAATTTACAAATATATTTTTTAAAAGTCAAGTGCCGAAACTATGAAACTAGGCGAACGCTATCCTCGGGGACTAACAATCCATCAGCATGGATACCAACCTAGTGGTTGAATTTTAAAATATGTTAATTATGATAGTGTCTTTGCCATGAGACCTTAAAGAACTTTTTTATTGCCAAAGAGGAAATGAAATAACCATACAGCTTATTTGACGATCCATTTGTGTCCACTTCTAAACCAAATCACATCCACTTGGTGGGTGAGTGTCACTGCTGGTGGACCAGGAGTACCCGAGGGCTCATGTAGCCAAGTTCGACCAATAATGGTTGGTCGTTTCTTCAAACGCATTCGAAAATTTCTGCTTCCAAAATATTCTCAAATTTCGAAAAACCTGGGTCCTGTAGCATCATATGCCATCCATATAGCTACTTCTTTCGTATTTTCACAGATTTTGGCCATATTTCATTGTTTTGGATTGAGGATCACTGACGAGGGTTAAATACGCGAAACGTGCATGTCTGGTTCATGCTGTTAATCTATCTGCTTTTCAATGATACTAATGAATTTGAAGACGTTTAACATATATCAGTTTAAGATTTATACGAAATAAACCATCAATAAAAAAGGATCCATTAGCGAAGTCTTTTTACTGAAATGCAATTTCGTGACATCTTTAAAGCATAGTGGAAGTTAAAAGTATAAAATGTTAATGCATTACATATCACAGAGCTGGAATTTGTTGGAATCTCTCTCTCCTATACAAGTATAATCACATGAAATATCAGGGTGCCTTTATACAATTACGGAATGTATGTCAGTCTGTTGCGCCTTCATAATTTGATGTTCTGTGTTTATCTGATACATTTATTCAAATATCAACAGATTACTAAGTGAAATAGCAAAGTTTGAAATATATGTGGGTGCAATGTATCTGATAACCTCTTGTAGTGTCATAAGCTTTTTCTTAGAAAACTTAGATGGCAAAAATTAATGGAATTAAGCTTTTATTGGTTGAAAAAAAAACAAAGTTCAATGGACGTGTTTAAATCAGCAGGAATACATGAACCATTTTAAGATATCTTAGACTCTTGGTTCATTTTTAAGAATACCTTTATCTTCCCCATTGATCTCGTTCAAACTGTTCCAATAGACATTCTAATAATTTTGCCTTACCTTTTCGACTTTGAGACTGAATAAATGATGGGCACTTCTTCGATGTTTTATTTATGTGTAGTCTTTTGCATGTAATGTTTTAATGCTTCCTCGGTGCTTTGGTTTTCTTATCACTTTTATGTCTTTCGTTGTGATTGTCCACAGTGTGCTTTGGCATATGAATCCTGTTTGAAACTCCCTCCTTTTTTATATTCCAACCCTTGAACAGTAAAGGGTGTGAAATGTTTAACGTCTTCAAATTCATTAGCATCATTTTAAAGGAGATAAATTAACAGCATGGATCAGACATGCACGTTTCGGGTATTTAACCCTCGTCAGTGATCCTCAATCTAAACAATGTAATATGACCAAAATCTGTGAAAATTATGTCCTGAATATACCGAAATTCGTAGCAAGATGGCTGGGATATGATGCTACAGGACCTGAGGTTTTAGAAATGTCAGAAAATTTTGTAAGCAGAAATTTAGAAATGCGTTTGAAGAAACCACCAATCGAAATTGATCGAAATTGGCTACATGTTCTTAAGTCTGATAAAGAATGAATAACTTTTCTGGTTGTAGCATGACAAATATCCCAATATAGAGAACAAAATGGAAAATTCGGAAACGATTTAACGAAGGGCATACAAAATCATATTAAAAACAGGAACTTAACTTAAAAAAAATCCACCATACAAACAGAAGCGAAGTCACAATATGGTAGTGAGACCAGATTTCCAGAAAAAGTCAGCATCCCCATCTCATTTGATAGAAGAGGTTATAATATTAATATGGATTCTATGTAAAAACCTAAAAAAAATCAGACATGTTTGGCCACGACATGTCTCAGATTTTGGATATTTTTTGTGTACAAGGTAAATATGATGTCCTCAGAACGAATTGACCTTCCATTTTTTTCTCAGACGTTCCGTTGCCATGGTAACCAAGGTTTTGTATAAAAACACCTTTAAACAAGGCATTTTTATGCATCCCGTTTCCATGGAAACAAATGTTGAATGGATATGTAATTTTCCGAACAGATTATTTAAATCCTCTTAAGTTGATACAATTTGATTTTTCGATGCTCCTTCTTTCTGTGTGTCATGTAAATTTGCTTCAATTTCAAGAAAATTGCTTATTCAAAATGAGCCATTTTCGACCAATTTAGGCCCTATTTTACCTATATTTTACTTACTTTTGACAAGAGTAATAATGCAACTGCACAAGATTTGAAATACAGTTGACTATTTCCTGAAGAATATTATCCTAGGACTATATGGGAATCGAAGGAAATTTATCTAGAAGTGAGATTTTTCTGTTTACATGCCTTTGAAATAGGTTACCATGGCAACATTTGGTACGAAGTTGTAAATACCTGTCGTAAGTAAAAAGTTAATTTTTACAGATGTATGCCTGCTATCGTTACAAAACTTGGTATGTAGATGTATTAAAGACCATTTGATGCTATCATGACCTTGAGAAAATGTCAAGGTCATTTGCTCAATTTTCAAGGTCATTGAAAAATATTTGCTATTTTCAGGCCAAATTTTGTGGTTTTTCACTAAAAAGAGACAAGATTAACAGTAAACAGTATGGAACCTTGGGAAAACAATCAATTATCGGTGAAAGTATGATAAATGTATTATTTGTTGGGATGAGTATCAAAATTATCAAAGTCCATTGGAGACCCCGAAAAATGTCACAAATTTTACGAGAAAATTTTAGAAAATCTTAATTTTATGCTATTTTGAAAGTATGTCATACATAGAAGTGAAATACAATTTAACAAAATTGTGATGAATTCTACTTCTTTTGATCGGTTGTTCAACTGTAAATATTTAAAATCAAAATATCTAATGAAATAAGTAGAGAAATCAATTCAAATTAATTGGAAATCCTGATTTTTGTCTTAATTTTAGTCTAACTTTAGAAATGACCTTGAGATTTGGACAGATGACCTTGAAATGATTTGAAGGTCAATTGATAATGATAGATATAATTTGTATACAGGTATGCTATTTCATAATCATAGGACTCAAAACATGAGGAAAAACAATGTTTTTAAATATGCAGTATATGGTAATATGGATTCCAAGTTGCTATAGCAACGGCTTTTGAATGGCATTCATGACAAAATGATGAGTTTCACCATAAATTTTATTTCTTGATTTTTTCCAGCTATAGACATTTATTTTGGCAAGGTGATGTTAAATACCCATAACATTCACCAAATAATGGTTTTCAACCTTCAAAATAATCAAAAACAGGCCAAAAATGACCCTAAAATTAGACCTTATTTTTGCTAAATTTTCACATGATTTGAATGAATATCAACAACTACCTGATAACCCCCTCCCCCGAAAAAGTTATTCTTGTTAGAGTTGAACTTACAAAGAAAAGTTTTTGTGTTCATAAAGTAAATTTTGACCATGGTTTCCATGGCAACAGAATGCCACAATATGTCTTATCTCTCATATTTATGGGGGTGTCAAATAGATTGACCCCGTTACCATAGCAACCGTTGTTCAAATATAACAATATGGTTTGTTTTCATTCTTTTTACATTAAGTATGATAATTACAGAAAGTTTCATCAAAATCCATGACATGCCGTGGCCAGCTCTTTTAGGTTTTTACAGAGAATCATATAAAAGTTCTTACGGTAAGACTTACGAGAAGCTGAAGTTTTCTACTCTGGTAATCCGGACGACTACATCATGGAGAACTCATTTGTGGATCGACTTTTCTTACTTGCTTTAGAATTCTTTGTTGAAAACTTGTAAAATGAAATAAAATCGTACATTATAATTATCCAAAGATTCAAATCTACCAACTAAATAATGGGATGCCAAAATCATCCCTCGTTACCCATTCAAAAATTTTAACACTGAAAGAGGAATGGAGTACTTCTCGACGTTTATTTACCCTGTCATTTAGCCTGAAATGCCTTGCTTTTATCTTAATGCTAAAGCGGCACCGGTTGCCCTTTGTTCTCAGTTTGAGTAGTCCTTTTTTGGTATTTCGATGCCACCGTTATGTCTAGTATTTAATCATTCTTGACCCTGCGGTGTCTATTGTTGTGCTTGCCCTCTCTATGTTTTAGCAACAATATGCTTTGCTATGTACGCTGCAACCGAGTCCAATTCTTTCCTCTTTGATATATTAAGAAACTGGTTATTTCAGTGATATAGCCAAAATAAATGCATTTATTTATTTATTGCCACCACTGCGCATTGGTCTGCTGCTGAATTGTTCTTGTCACGTCTTATGCAGATTTTCCATTTTTTATCTTCATTTGAACATGGATTTACTCCCTTGAAAATACTCATTGATATATCAGTTATTCTATTCAATTGTTTTGAATAACTTCAAACAAAACAATCTTTTTTAATGCAGATAATGCTCGAAATGGCAACTGCCAACGAGGAAAATTTCAATAGTCAATAATAGGCTATATGTTATAAATAATTCATTGTTTAGCTCTTTTGTTTGTTATTGCATTTCTATTGTCTTATCAATTATTTATTTTCTATCTAAAATTAAAATATTTACTTGTTTTATGTTTTGAATGGTTTAATTTATTATTTTGTTTGTTCACTTGTTTTGCTCTCGTATTGTCGTAATCTGGTTCAGTTTTTGATATAATGATTTCATTGTTTTGCATTGACGAAAATTGTCTGTCAAGCTTTTTGAATAATTCTCTCATCATCATTCTAAGTAAAGAGTAGCGTAAGGCAAGAAAATAATATGAAAACTGCACTTAAGGTTCAAGGATACACCATCCGAACAACAAATCACTTCGGAGTCTCTCTCGTCGCCAAAATCGACGTCACGTTGTCTATGACGTCACGAAAAAACGCGCCAAAATTGCATCGGCACTCTTATTATTTGACGCTGACTCACCTACGTCCTGAAACATGAACTAGTATTTTAGGGATTGTGCTAAATAAAACTGCCGTATTTTGATAAGATTGGGACTTCTATCGTTTCCCTTTGAATCTTGATTAAAAATTGATGTAAAACAGTTCTTTGGTGGGTATGTTCATTCAGAGAAAAGGCTTACAGCGCATTCTGCCGCTCGCCGTCATCTCTACGAGAAAATCACGAAAGAATAATTTTATGCTTGTTTTATTTATTTATACCCGGGGTCAAAATAGCAATTGAATCTAATTAAAATGTGTGTGATGCTTTTTTCTTACACGCGGGGTTTAAATGAGCAACATCTCACAGAATTGTACATTCTATTAGGAAACAGCTCCTTAGTTTACATGCGGGATTTGGGTAAAACTAATGAATGGACTTTTCTATGTTTATATATCTAGGAGTAGTGATATTTAGAACAGCAAGCATCACGATAAGGGTAGAGGAGGGGGAGTATTACTGCTACGTAGCAATTTCTCTCCGCTATGTGTAAGATTCGCCATTTATTATAAGCGAACCGTAATAATTATATTTTGAATTTATCGAACAGAAGACTTTTCATGACAAATGACATAGTACTATAAGTCAAATCTTCTCAAAGTGAATCCTCCTTTTGAAAAAGTTCTCTTTTTTACATTATTTGTTCTTCTCCTTTTCTTACAATGCGAATATTCATGGACCTGTTATAAATCAATGATTTCAGGATTATTGCCTAAATTTAACCCTCTCCCCGGCAGTGAATTATTATTACCGGTATGCGTTAAATATTATAGGAATGGAAAGTACATACATATTTTAAAATTACCAGTGGTGGATTCAGGGGGGGGGGGGGGTGCGGAGGGGGCGCCCCCCGGCAATGACCCTAAATTTTCCAAAAACAGGTATATTTTTGCCAATTTTCAGTTAAATCGGCAAAATTCGCCCCTTGACCCCCCCCCGGCAAAGGGGGTGCTGGATCCGCCACTGATTACCTAAAGGATATTTGATCCTGAACAATTTACACTGACCTTGAGGATGACCTTGACCCACGTTGGATGCCATAATGCTGAATATCCCAGCATGTTTGATGAAAAATGCGAATGCCGACTTACCTACATTATATGATCTCCATAAATACGTAAATGCAAGGAATACTGTTTTTATCGTATTACATTGAAGTACACTAAAATTATTTTGCAATCAGGAAACAATTTGTCAATAAACGCCTATAATGAAATATGTGCACGTAGACCAGTAAAAAAAAAAGGAGGAAGGGGGGGGGGGGGGGGTAATGGAACGTTTATAATATTAATCGAAGATAGAACTCAGTTGCAGCACTGTTTTACTGTTATAAGTCAGTTAGTTGCATTTTGCATTACATGGATTTTTTTTTGGTTAAAAATATTTTTAAAAAATCCTTGTAAATGTTTTCTTTTTCGAAAAAAAGATTCTTACAAAAAGGTTTCAAAACGCCGAGCAATTATAAGACGACGTCCTGGTTCAAAACGACGTTGTTCGTGCTATTGTTTACCCTTTCTTAGAAGAAAACAAATGTCATGCGGAAATCAATATGATTTTTCATAAATATAGGAATTAAAAAAAAACTATTTCAAAATGATATTCTGTCACAAGGCCGATTTTAGCCCTTCCCGGCTTTTTTCTCATCCAAAACCAATGGATAGCAATATACATGTACTAAGCCTGTATATTATATATAACGTGTAATTGCACTTACATTCAAGTAGTAGTAATTTTCTTTCCGTATTCTTTTATCTGAATACATTCTATCTATTTATAATTCTATTCATAAGATACACATCTTGTTTTCATCGCCCCATTTCATTCTGGACCGTTTTTATTTCTTTATCAACTTGATTTGACGTTCAAATGGCCAAATGCATCACGTGACGTCATTTGCTTAAAACTGTTGCAGGCATTAATATTACTGATATAATGGGTAAAAATTATAAAATGGGTTACAGAATTCACATTTTGATCAGTTCTATTTCAAATTGATATATGGATGATAAATGAAGTAATTTAGATGAAAGGTTCAGGAGATATAAATCCAAATAGAGCACGGAGGGGATATCTTGCCAGTATTTTGTGACAAAATCTGGAAGGGGGTAATGTCATAATTTTGTATCAAACTTAAAATTTTGTTCGATGATTGCAACATTTATTTTTATTGTTGAAAGATATGTTAACTTAGATTAAGATAGCTAATTTTCCGCTCATTGGCATGTTAACAAAGTACTTAAACCCGTCATTTACTGGTTGGACTCTAAAAATAATGACGTCAAGAATAGAGCCTAAAATGGTATAATATTTACTATTTCATAGAATTTGACTTACCAGTATTGATGTATTTTCTATTTTTTATTTGTTTCACACCTTCTTTCGTTATTAAAAGAATGACCATATACATTCATGCATCAGGTTTAAAATAACAGGGGTCTATTGATGATATGATGCAAATTTGGGGAAAATTAAAAAAAAATTGGACATGTACTTCTTTGGAAGGTCATAAATCAATTGGAAGCTCGATGACATATACTTTTTTCATTAAAATACTATACATTACATTGTTCTCTACCAATAAAATCAATAAAACTTAACCTGGGATGTTTAATAGTGTTTTGGGGGTGTTTTGGAAAGGGTGTAACCATGAACCTTAATGACTTCTTGACTTGAAAGTTTCGAGCAGAGTGTGTCTGCACTGAGATAGATTTTTAAATCCTCTGTCACTAATTTCTATGAATCATTCTTGAACACTAAGGGAAACCTCCCTCAGTAGAATGTTAGGTTAATAAGGCTTTTTTGTTGAAATGTACAGGTAGTGCACAGTAATAATTAGTATAGAAAATAGATTTCAATAATGAAAGGAGGGGATCCCCAAACAAACTCGGTTGCAGCACCAACAACGAGCATAAAAACACCTTATGCAAAAACACAAAACAGACGGGCACAGTAAGTGACACAAAAGAGAATACGGCATAGAAACATGAAACACAAAAGACTATACAATAACCAACGGGACCAATGGGCAATCGGACGGTCATCTTCCACTGCACTAGCAAAATGATGTGGTTATAAGTATAACTAGTGATAAAACTACTCTGGCACAGGAAACTTTCTGTAAGCAAGACAAATACATGAATCTGTGAATGAAAGAGAAACACACACACACACAAAAAACAAATCGGACTCTAATTGATTGAAAAAATGAAATCTGGAAATTTCCAAGCCAATACGATTTCTTCATACGACTTTTCTAATATGTACACCACACTTCCTCATGACAAAATTAATGATCGATTATCTAATCTCATTAAATGGTGTTTTGATCGAGAGCGAAAAACTTACATTTGTACATCTGAATCGAAGGGTTTCTTTTCCTCGACAGACTACAAATCATACAAATCATGGACATGTAGTGACCTGTGTAATGCCTTGTCCTTCCTCTTGGACAATATTTATGTTAGATTTGGTGAGGATCTATACAAGCAGGTTGTAGGAATTCCTATGGGTACTAACTGTGCGCCTCTTGTTGCAGATTTATTTTTATACACTTATGAAAAAGAATTTATCCAAAATCTTCAAAAGCAAAGAAAATTTGATGAGCTGAAATGTTTCAATAATACTTCTAGGTATCTGGATGATATTCTATCCATTGACAATCCTGCTTTTGAATTATATAAGAATGAAATTTATCCACAAGAATTAACCCTTAACAAGGCAAACCTTTCAAATACAGAAACACCCTTTTTGGACCTTAATATCAAAATTGTAAACGGAAAGATTCATACAAGTGTATATGACAAAAGGGATGATTTTGGATTCAACATAGTAAATTTCCCTTGGCTTGACGGTGATGTTCCAAGATTACCGTCATACGGCATTTACATATCACAGCTCATCCGGTACGCTAGAGCATGTACTGATATTTTGGATTTTCACGGTAGAAATTTACAAATTACCAAAAAAACTTTTAGGTCAAGGTTTCCGCTTTCATAAACTAGTTAAGACTTTCTGGAAATTTTACAAAAATTACAGTCAACTTCTTTTAAAATTCGGATCTATACATGCAACAGAGTACATTACTATGGGTATTACACAACCTGTCTTTTATGGTGATATGATAAACAAAATAAAAAGGATCAAAGGTAGGCAGCATAACCATCGAAAATGCGTCAGAATCATCAAACGCCTTTTATACCGTGAGTATGATCCTAATGTCACCAGACGGACACTAGGCTTGGTACTTGACCAATCTACAGTCTTGTACAAGCGCATCCTTGAGACTTGCACTCTGACTGACTGTGACGACGGGACTCCATGACGGGCCCTGTCCAAACTTCTTTAGAGAAGACAGGGCCCCGACCACCTGTCCTCTCTGAATGTCAGTCGGACTCCTCGGGTGATTACATACATGAGCTCGCTACAGCCGGCAGAGCACGGACTGTATTACGCATGCCCCCTTTTTATATCCATTTACATATAAACGTCTTCAAATTGAATAGCATCATTTAAGAACAGATAAATTGGCAACATGGACCAGACATGCACGTTTCGGGTACTTAACCCTCATCAGTGATCCTAAATCTAAACAATGTGATATGCCAAAAAAGTATGAAAATTACTATGTCGGAAAAGTATACCGAAAGACGTAGCAGGATGGGTGGGATATGATGCTACAGAACCCACTTTTTAGAAATTTCAAGAAATTTTGATAACAGAAATTTAGAATGCGTTGAAGAAACGATCAACCGAAATTGATCGAACTTGGCTACATGTGCCCTCGGGGACTCCTGGTCCACCAGCAGTGACACTCACCAAGTGGTATAAATATAAACGTCTTCAAATTGAATAGCATCATTTAAGAACAGATAAATTGGCAACGTGGACCAGACATGCACGTTTCGGGTACTTAACCCTCATCAGTGATCCTAAATCTAAACAATGTGATATGCCAAAAAAGTATGAAAATTACTATGTCGAAAAAGTATACCGAAAGACGTAGCAGGATGGGTGGGATATGATGCTACAGAACCCACATATTCATCTGTGTCTATGGGGCCTCTGCGTTTCGCGGTCTTGTTTGTGTGATGTCATCTTACAGTGAGGAAGTTGTTTTACACCACAATTGTACGTTCTTCGAGACCTCTGGATAATTGGAGAAGTGAGAGGGTTGTGCGCACGTAATCCAGGATAACCACACCATTTGCTACTTGCGTGACAGATGGCCGTCCAAAGTCGGCACCGGTTACCCATTGGTCTCGTCGGTTTATGTGTAGTCTTTTGTGTTTGATGTTTACATGTAGTGTGTCTCTTTTCCGTCTCGTGCTGTACTCGTCTTTTGTGTTTTTGCATAGGGTGTTTTGGTGTTTTACTGTTGATGCTGCAACGGGGTCTTGTTGGAGATCTCCTCCCTTCTTTTTCTTTCTAAATAGCACAATCAACATACAGAGAATTTTTGAATAAGATAAAACAAAGAAATATTGGGAGGAGATCCGCAAACACTGTAAAGAAAAAAAATTAATAGCGGAATCCATTCTCATGAGACGAGAAAAAAAAAAGAGGGAAGCTGTACAAGCCCTGTACTATTCTTTCTACTAAATTAATTCCCACGAATTAGAAACATAGACGGACGAAAATTACAAAATTGAAGTGAGACTGGAGGCATTTCTCCGTGAAAATGCGGCCACCTTAAAAATAGGGGTCTTTTTTTTACTTTAATTTTTGGTTAATGGCTAATATTACAGAACGACCAAGTTTCATGCTTTCTCAAAATTTGCACAATTCTTTCACCATTTACCAGGCTACTATATTCTTGTTTCTGAAAGAATGTTTATGGGATGCATACCTTGAATAAGAAATGCAATTCGATTGGAAATACTCCCTTGAAAGTCATGTCATCACGCCAACAATTTCCTGGTGTGTGGTTTTATCTGCCCAAATGGAAAGAAAAGATAGAATATATATCTTTAAATCCCTTGAAGGAATTGATTCGGTTACATTTGATCGCTTCGGGAAATGTTTTACCCAAATTAAGAGGTATAATTATATCCCAACAAATCTGGATCATGTTGTGATCTTGTTAGACATGCATAGCTAATAGACTATACGATATTTTGCCAACTTGAGTCAAGTTTGTATGGTCTAAATTGATTGAGTTCGGTGCTTCCTCTTAAATGAGTGGATAAATAATTTTCGAATACAATCAAACTTAATTAGGCTGATTATAATGTTTGTATGCTGAGAATGTTTCGTGAAAATTGTGACTTTTAAGATGCCGACTCTTTCTATAATGGCAAACGCTAATCTTATCAAGGTTTAGACTACCTTTTTTACGACTGAGAATAATTCTAATACTTATGAGATTTATTTCAGATGTAACTAATTTCTCAAAATCATCTGTCCCGCATGCGTATCAGATTTTTGCGATTTGAAGTTTTGTTATCTTTATCTGGAATCTTTTTCAATGACGCATACATTATTTAAAAATAGATTCCAAAAACCCAAAATCTTATTTTGAATAGATTCTTTTTGGTTAATTTTGCCATGACGCTCATAACTTTTAACAGTGAGCCTGTGAGTAATGTCGCACAACAATACCGTGAGCCTGTGATTAACGCCGCACAACAACACAGTGAGCCTTTGAGAAACGTCGCACAACAATACGGTGAGCCTGTGAGTAACGTCGCACAACAATACAGTGAGCCTGTGATTAACGCCGCACAACAATACAGTTTGCCTGTGAGTAACGTCGCACAACAATACAGTGAGCCTGTGAGTAACATCGCGCAGCAATACAGTGAGCCTGTGAGTAATGCCGCACAACAATACAGTGAGCCTCTGAGTAACGTCGCACAAAAATACAGTGAGCCTCTGAGTAACGTCGCACAACAATACAGTGAGCCTATGTGTAACGTCGCACAACAATACAGTGAGCCTCTGAGTAACGTCGCACAACAATACAGTGAGCCTCTGAGTAACGTCGCACAACAATACAGTGAGCCTCTGAGTAACGTCGCACAACAATACAATGAGCCTCTGAGTAACGTCGCACAACAATAAATGAAAGGAGGGTATCTCCAATAGGATTCTGTTGCAGAACCCACAGCACAGCACCGAGACATCTAAATGTTATTCGCTATTTTCGAAAACCAGAGTTACTTCCCATTTGAGACGGTAACTGTCGTAGACTGATAATGACGTCATCAAATTCTATGGAAACAGTCCTAAAAGTCTGGGAAATGACGGTATAAAATCGACCGTACCATACCATTTTCATGACGTCACAATGGTTTTATGTCAGATACCGTCTGTAAGGGGAAAAAACTTTGTATTCCCCAAAGACCCAATATGGGACAAAAGCAACATGAGACATCAAGACAAGAAAAATTGAACACTTATCATTAACATTTAAGAAGAATATATCAGTTATTTAGTCTCAAAAATGATAAGGCAAGGCAAAATAATTAGAATTTCTAATGGAACGGTTACGTACCTCGGAATAAATTAAATTCCGAAGTGAGGTGAGATCAGGTTCCCGGGGAGAGTCAGCGTCTCCTGATTGTATGCAACCCCCATAGCAACAACTCCATGAAAACTTGTCGAATTCGGTGATTGTATCGATGTACGTATACATCAAAGACGACAATAAAACACAGTACACAAAAGGCAACACAGGGGACAACGAGACGAACGAGCAAAAGATTGAAAACGTCCAATCAAACTTTATTTCTGTTTCTGGTGGACATTTACCAGCACTTTAGATCATCAAATACTAAGTATACAAAGTTTAGGAGAAAATCAAATTTAGCATATAGAGTCATATGCGTTTCGTGAAACAATGGCAAAGAAGAAGTTTTTCTTATTTCTGAATTGAGTCATCACACATCTTGGATCCTTCACTCGTGTGCTGTCCTGTTTAAATCTTGAAAGTAAAGTATTTTGTGCATTAGATAAAGTTATCCGCCTTGTCTCTATGGAGCTATGTTATTGTCTCCGTCTGTTTGTCTGCTGTTTTTTTTTCTCATGAGATAGTTCTGTTTTATATTTTTGAATTTGTAAGCCTATTGATTGTTATTTTTGGAACATATTTTAAGTTTTTTATTTTGACTTTCATTCACTCCTTTTGTGCAAATTGCTTATATCTGGACCATGGGATCCCGAAGGAGAGCTTTCGTTTTATTTAAAGCCTATCAAGAAAACAAAAGCACCATACTGCAGGCCCCTTTCAGATTTTATGTTTTTCTTGATTCAATATATATTTGTAAGATGTATCTGGATGAATAACGGAGCGAAAATATATTAACTTTAAACGGGATTCATACATAAGTGACGCCATTTTGGTATCTATATTTCCTATACACAAAATGGAACATAGTCATATTAAATTATCAGGGGGCCTAAACACAATTACAGAATGTATGTCAGTCGGTTGTGCCTTCATAATTTGATGTTCTCTGATTATCTTATGAATGTATTCCAATGTCAATGAATAATTTAAAGTTAAACGGAAGGGGTGGATATAGATATGGTTGTCAGGGTTCATGCAGTTCATCTTCCTAATCTTGAGACCTATTTAGAAATACAAAGTATACATGAAGAAAAATCAAAATAGAATGACGCGTTTTCAGTAACTTGGATAGCTTGAACCAATTGTAACGGTCAGGTACCCTGAATTCCAAACGAAATAATAGTCCCATAGGGATGCTATAATGTAACGATTCAGTACACAATCTTTGAAATCAACTTATTTCTAAGATTGTGTACTGAATCGTTACATTGTAGCAGTAAGTGTTTTGAATATTTTCCCTGACATGGTCGCCATAGCACTTTTTATATAGACATAACCTCTGACAGTGCAGTGCATATATTTTATATATTTTTTTTTCATTTCGTGCGTGAACATCGACGGCGGGTGTGGCTTGTCAACAGGGGATGCTTACTCCTCCCGGACACCTGATCCCACCTCTGGCTTGCTGAGTGTCCGTCGATGCTCAATTTGGTGCTCTATTGTGAGTTCTGTTGTGATTATCGTCAGGATCTTCTTTAACTCATTGGTCTTCTTGGAAATCTCTTCCTGTCATTTCTGTGTTTGTCTACACTGTGTTTTCGCATAGGGTGTTTTGATGTTTTGCTATTGGCCCTGTCATCGAGTCTCGTTGGGGTTCCCTTACCTTCTTCAATATTAAGGGTCTGATTCTGGCATTGTGGACATTCTTTGGACGATTCAAAGAAAATAAAAAATGAACCGTTTATAGATAAGGAATGCTATGATTTTCCAATTTCTAACAGTACCTTCTATTTCTAATAGACAGAGCCTCATATATCATGTTTTTTTGCATTCTCCCATGTCTAGCTTTTACTCTATATCGGATAAAAGGAAAGAATCTTTCCCATAAACCAACGTGACGGTAGAAACATAAGTAGCCATTAGCCGAATCCACAGTGGCATTCCTTAAGTATGAATTATTTGGCAGATGAAAAATATACTGTAGAAAATTTGTCCAAATAGCAAATAAAAGAGATTTTGTTAAGAAGGTGTTTGACTTTCATTCCCTGAATTACAAAAACATTCAGACTAGTTTTTATACCAAAATCCTCTCAGAAAGTAAGCACACACCAGATGATTTATTTCCTAAGATTACAATGACAATTTTCTGTGCAATTCGTTTTTATTTGAAGAAATAAATCTAAAACGAAATTCAATTAGACTTTGCTGGTAGTTCTGGTGGCGCGGCTAGCCAAACAGGGAATGCTTACTCCTCCCGGACACCTGGTCTCACCTCTAGCTTGCTAGGGTCCGTCGATGCCCAATTGTGTGCTCTGTTGTGAGTGTTGATGAGATTATCGTCAGGATATTTTTTTAACTCATTCTTGTTTTTCATCGCTGACATGAGAATACTGAACACCTCTCTGTGAATACAATATATATATTATTCTGATATCATGGGCCTTGTAATATTATAAGTAAGAAATATTACAAATAAGTTCATTTTTGACAAAAGAACGAAGAATAACATTCCAATTATGAAAGAGGAAAACTGGCTTTTTAAGCCCCCGTAATTAAAGAATGTTTCATCTATTTTAAAGTTCCTCTGAAAATACTTATATTTCAAGTTTGTTAATGTATGATTTTGTTATGCAGAACATTTTAATTAGAGGCTAAAATGCTAGGAGCTACTTTTGCCTATAGTTTTGTCAAAGGACCTGTCTAGGACCTCAATTAAATAATAAGAAATTCATTCCTACCAATTCGCATAGAAAACTCTTCAGTATTACCTTCTCTTATTGAATTTAAAAAATCATAAGACAATGGAAATAGATTTAAAAAAACATTCACCATTCTACAAGAAGTCTGTGCTCTTCCTATACTTGGACATCCAACCAGCTTTGAAATAGAACATATGATAATGAGCTTACCTTGCATACCCGAGATATTTCAGCAGGGTCCATGGTGCATGAACCCAAGAAAACTAAAAACATTTTGGACCAAATTCATTGCTTATAAATAAATAAATAAATAAATAAATAAATAAATAAATAAATAAATAATACCCAATATAGGTTCATAGCATAAAATCATCAAATCTTCTTAATGTAATGCAAAAAATATTGGTGACAGGATGTATATTTGTTTACATGCATGCTTCTCTATGTAACAAGCAATACTATTGGGAATTGCCCCTTTTAATCGCAGCATCTGACTCTTAATTTTTTCACACTTCTGCGTATAAATAATTTATTGGACGCTATTGAATGTGATCTACCGTAATGCACAATTCGTCAATATTCCTATTCTTACAGTGACATATTATATAACATATCGAAAAATTCAATTGCGTAGTCGGTCATGTATATTTGGTACATGTATATTTTATGGTATACCTGATACAAAAATCTCTTTTATTATTTTCCTCTCTTCTTTATGTCTTTCTCATTTTTTGTTTCATAAAAGACAGCTCCTTTCTGCCAACGTCACCTGTCACATTACTTAATGTATTTTCTTGAAGTGATGTATTATGTAACTTGTATTATGTGTATATTGATTTCTTACAAGTCATGCAGTTGACACCTCTACGGTAAAGCAATCAGTCAAGAAAGGACCACGTAAACTTGTTATGAATCTTTTCTTTTTCATCCTTTATTGAAGTCAAAATCTTAGCAACATCGCAATACTGAAGATGAGTTAAAGAAGATCCTGACAATTATCTCAACAGCACTCACAATAGAGCACAAAATTGAGAATCGACGGACCCCTAGCAAGCTAGAGGTGGGACCAGGTGCCCGGGAGGAGTAAGCATCGAAAAGAGAGTTCAATAGTCAATCGAAAAATCTTGAGATAAAAAATTTTGCGACATGATAGACGGAGAACGAGAGAATTTTACTCAAAAGGCGAAATTCGTTTTTTTAAGGTACAGTTGTCACGTTTATATTGAAGAGTAAAGGGAATCATGGTACTTCACCAAATATAAGAAAAGTCATTTCTTGCATGAAAAATGATGGGTTTTCTAGGAGATGAATAAAGAATAAAACCATTATTTTGTCTTCTTTATAGTATCTCGTTCGAATGCAAATATCTACTTTTAAAAGTCGTCAACCGTTGTCCATTAATCACGCCGACTTATATAGCTGTTTATTTCATTGTGATCAAATGATTGTCGTGTGTTGTTTCTTGTAGTAATAATATGTGTCTGTGTATTTTTTGTTCCTCATGGGCCCTACACAGTACACTACTTATCTTACAATACTTTGTTTTCAGATAATACTAAAATGTAATTGCAACACCCCTTTATGTTTGCAAAGGAACAGTTATTGTAAACGTGGTTATTTTCGCTATGAAAATGTTCGCGAATTGTCAATTGCAATGGTACATGTGGGTGTAATTTTGGCGTCATTTTAGTTTTTCATACTGGTTGTAATTTTCACGCAGGAATTATTTTCGCGATACCAATGCGATCCCTTAAAGCATTAAAATAACCACCATGCGAAAATTGGTACGTTCACAGTATTGGTAACTGTATCCGACTTTGCATTGCAATTTTTCGTTTAACATTGTGAGTGTCACTGCTGGTGGACCAAGGTGTCCCCGAGGGCACATGTAGCCAAATTCGATCAATTTCGGTTGATTGTCTGTCTCTTCAACGTATTCAAAAATTTCTGTGACCAAAATTCTTGAAATTTCTAAAACGTGGGTCCTGTAGCATCATATCCCACCCATCCTACTATGTATTTTCGGTACATTTTTGGACATAATAATTTTCACACTCTTTGACCATATTACATTGTTTAGATTTAGGATCACTGACGAGGGTTGAGTACCCGAAACGTGCATGACTTGTCCATGCTGCAAATTTCTCTGTTTATAAATGATGCTGTTGAATTTGAAGACGTTAACATTCGAAGCATTTGTCTTTGATTAGACGGAAGGAGAGATGTCACTATGCTGATTTCCTTTTTTTTCTTCCTTCCCTCAATGACAAGCGACATTACTATGGATTGTACCTTTAAATAGCTGACAAGTAGTATTTCATTAATTTACCATTATTTCTACACTTCTGTCAATAAATCATTCATCAAGCACTACTGAACATCATTTTCCGTAATACGCAATCAGTATCTCAGTTCTCGGTATTATGTAACAAATCGAAAAATCTTTTGATCAATATCAGAGCATGGTAGGACTGGAAAATTATTATCTTATTTGAAATTAAACTAAGAGTTTCAAAACTAAACACTGTTTATATAATGTGTTACTCATATTTTGCTCATTCGATTTTATTTAATTAACTATGCTACTGAATCGACCCTAGAGGAAATGTGGAGCCGCGCACACTTTGGAAAGTAAATGCAAAAATTTAAATTATCAAAATAATACTAGAGGACGCTACTGAAATACGTTTGATCACTTCAGCATTTCATTGAATACCACTGATGAAGATTTACTAACCGAAACACGTTTCTGGTGCATTAGAATTGGTTTGAAATTTTCTTCGAGAAGGTAAAGAGTTGGAACATTTCCATATTATCATACTCCCCTGTAATTCACTCGACCAGCATGAAAATAGTACCTGACTCCATAACAAGGAATTCAAAAATCGATGTCAGCTTCTTCACTTCAAACCAAGAACAAATATAGATAAAACAAATTTGTTATTGCTTCCCTGATTAAACCTCCATTCCTTTGATCTTCTTTCATTCCAATTTTTTTGTATCAATATTTCTTTGATAATTTGATATCGTTATTATAAGGCTGACTTTCGTTCTTAGAAATTCAAAGTGTACCTATTAAGGAGGCGTAGTATATCAACAATAAATCCTTTAGTCAAACTATTTTCTCAAAAGAATTGCTTTGATAATCGAGTAATAATAGAATGTAATACTGGGATATCAATACAACAAAGGAACTTTCGTATCATTATACTAGTATCCAGTAGCTCAAAGATCCAACATCAAATTATTTTGCTTACCGATAAGATTTAAAAGAAATCATCAAAAGTGGGCTCGAGCTAAAAGAATAGTTAATTTCTTTTGTTTAATATTTAATTTATAAATAGAAAAACGAAACAAAAGTACAGTAGATTGAATTATTTCTTCCCGAAATAATAATTATATTATTTGAAACAAAAGTATCTATCAAAATCGGATGAAAAGAAAACCCAGACAGAATTACTGTCGAAATGGAAAATGAAGTAAACAATCGAAACAGAACTACCGTACAAACAAAAATGAACACTACATGTAAGTTACCTCCTATAGCTAGAAAATGATCTAATAGTAATGACATAGTATTTTACTTATTCGTTTCCACTAATAAAACTGGGTTTTTTTTCGCTACGAAAGTGCGCCTTTACAAAACAGATACATATATGTAGAAAGGCAGCAGACGCAATAAGCAATAGAGCTAATATTCTTGAAACATTTGCAGTAACTTTAATACCTAATTAGGTATATTCCATATTTCAACTTAAATATTTGGTTGCTGTCCGATAATAATTTTTACACTTTTTGGCCTCAGATTACATCGTCTAGATTGAGGATCACTGACTAGGATTAAGTACCCGAAACGTGCATGTCTGGTCCATACTGCAAATTCATCTGTTCTTAAATGATGCTATTGAATTTGAAGACGTTTAACATAACAGAGACCATAATAACCTTACAAAGTATTTATTTCCTTTATCAAACTCACATGCTGGCCGAGATTATATGTTTCTGTATGAGCCCTTATTCAGTGCGAAAGAGCTTGTCAATCAGATAGTTGAGGACATGTAATGTAATGCAAGGAGATTTCCAAATAGGTCGAGAATATCAGAAGCTACATGAAAACGGTATAAATGCTCTTAACGAGAACATAAGAGAAATCTCATCATTGTCGACAATGGTGAAACAGGTCTTCCCGAGAGAATTACAAGTATCAGCACTCGTGCTGGGCTTACATTCAAAAATTGATATCGAAATTTAAGAAAAGTAAGTCTAATGTATGGTATTTTCAGATATTTGAGTGAAAGGGTCTACTTTGTCATTAACATAGTATAACTACCAGGCATAAAGTTGATATGACAAATACTGCAAGATAAGCTCATAAAATCGCCTTAGAAATTATCTATCAAGGCCAGTACCTCTATTCGAATCATTTGTTTCCAAATTAGACCTATATTTACTTTTGCATATCGCATAGCTTAAGAATATGAATAATTTGTATGAATCTACTAAATATTCACGTAGTAATAATTGTTCACAATAAGGTACAGTATCCCTCAGGTCAGAATTGCTGGGGTTTTTTTTGGCCTGGATACCCTATTTTTCTCTTCAGAATATTGTTCAGATTATCAAACTAATATGGTTTTGGGAAAAGAAACTTTTATAGTTACATTTTATCACATCTAAAAAAGGATTTTTCTTACTTTTCTACTTTTCCCATAGGGTTCAATGTTAAAGTTCAAACGGTTTAAGTTCTCGGTATAATCATGAAACCACCAATTACATTTTTTTATATCAGATCTAACATAAGCTTTGAATATATGGAAATGACAATATTGTGAAGGTTTTTTTTTATTTTGGAAATATGAGCATCTGAGACCTAAGGGGTGCTCTACCTTAACCCAGTCTTTTATTTATATGTTAAACTTCTGTGTACGTGATTGTAGAATAAATACCCGTCGTGGAGCCCTGTCGCCAATCACTTAGAGTGAAAATCTTACGAATGCGCTGGTACAAGACTGTAGATTGATTATATCCACGGTATATAAGGCGATTGATAATTCTAACACAATTTCGATGGTAATTGTGATTACCTCTGATCCTTCTAATTTCGTTAATTATGTCACCATAAAATGTAGGTTTTGAAATACCCAAAGTAATATACTCTGTTGCTTGTATGAGTCCGAATTTCAAAGAAGTTGACAATAATTTCTGTAAATTTTCAAGAAAGTGTTTACAAGTTTATGAAGGCGAAAACCTTGACCAAAAAGTTCCTTTGTAAATTTCTACTGTGAAAATTCAAAACATCAGTACATGCTCTAGCATCCGGATGAGCTGTGAAATGTAGATATCGTATGACGGTAATTTAGGAATATCAGCGTCAAGCCAGGGAAAATTTACTATGTTGAATCCAAAATTATCTCTTTTGTCATACACACTCTCACTCGTATGTATCTCACGATTAACATGTTTGATGTTTTGGTCCAAAAATAGTGTTTCTTTGTTTGTAATGTTTGCCTTGTTTAAAGTCACAATAACTTTATCCCTTTTCAATCATTGCACCATTTAACTAGTTTGGGCAATCGATCATGAAATTTGTCGCGAGGAAGTGTGTTGTACATATTTGAAAAGTCGTATGAAAAAAATTGGCTTGAAAATTTCTAGCTTTTTTAGCTTTTTTCAGTCGCATTCCCTGAATTTTTAATAGACCAAAATAAGTTTACTTCAATATCGTTTAGAACAGTTTCACAATGTTTTGCTACATTATAATGATTGTACATATATTTCAATATGATGCAGACATTATAAAGTCAAAGTCTGTAAGCTGGTAAAATTTTCGAAATTTTAATGAATAACTTTTATTGATAAAATGTAACAAGAGTTGGTCTTGAGTTTAGGATCCTAGTAAATTCTTGGGTGAGTCTGACTGATGGGTGACCTTGTCTTTCAACACATTCCTCGTTTTCTGTGTTGTTTTGATGGTTTGTTTTTTTATTATCATTTATTTCCTTGAACAATTTCATATAGAATGAATGACCTGTCATATCAAACGTGTGCTTCACGGTGATGTTCCTAGATAACCTTCATTCGGTATCTACATTTTCACAGCTCATCCGGTATGCTAGAGCATGTACTGATGTTTTGAATTTTCATAGTAGAAATTTACAAATTACGAGGAAACACTTAGGTCGCGGTTTTCGCTTTCACAAACTAGTAAAGACTTTCTGGATATTTTACAAAAATTGTGGTCAACTTCTTTGAAATTCGGACCCATACAAGCAACAGAGTACATAACTTTTGATATTTCACAACCTTCATTATATGGTGACATAATTAACATATTAAAAAGGATAAAAGGTAGACAGCATAACCATCGAAAATGCGTCATTATCTTAAAAACGCCTTTTTACCGTTGATATGATCCTAAATTCACCAGACGGACACTACGCTTGGTACTTGACCAATCTACAGTCTTGTACGAGCGCATTCGTAAGACTTGCATTCATTCTGACTGACTGTGATGACGGGACTCCATCATGTCAAACATGAATGAATTCCATATAGTGTCAGCTCTTTTCATATTAGGTAGTCATAGTTTGTTGACTCTTTCTTTGTAAACAGTAAAGGATGTGGTAATTAGCTAAATAACCATTTATCATCACTTAATGAGTAAAAGTACTACTTGTCAATCAGATAGTTTTACTACTTTTTTCACTCTTAGAAATCATTGTTTATACCTTTTTCTTGAATAAAGAAAGGACATTAAACGGTCAAGAAGGTTATACATCGGGCAAACTGTTTCCTAAGAGTATGGTTCACAGCTGTTTCATTCCGATATTATTCTAATTCTGCACTTCTAGGTGTTATGACAGTGTTATAATTACATATCAAAGACAGATGCTCCTAGACCAAGCGCGGATCTAGAGGTCGGAGAACTGATCAGGACCCCCCCTCTTCGGGAGAATTTGAAAAAAAAACTTATTTTTCCTGTGTTTTAGTATGGTTTCATTTGATAGCATTGTCCTTCGTTTTCTGTGGTGCTGTGTAATTGTCTCCATCTGTGTGTAGAAATTTTCTTTTCTTGTGAAAATGCATTCCGCTGTTTTTCACAATTGGGGACTCCCTCTCTACCTTTGTTCTGTTTCATGTAATTTTCAAGAATTTGTACTCGTTTTGATTGTGAATTTTGATTCAGATTTTTGGCTTTTGTTAGACTGTGAATTTTGATTGAGAAATTGGGATGCAGATTTTTGGCTTTTGTTTGACTGTGAATTTTGATTGTGAATTTTGGATTCAGATTTTTGGCTTTTGATAGACTGCGAATTTTGATTGAGAAATTTGGATGCAGATTTTTGGCTTTTGTTTGACTGTGAATTTTGATTGTGATTTTGGATTTTGATTTTTGGCTTTTGTTTGACTGTGAATTTTGATTGTGAATTTTGGATTTTGATTTTTGGCTTTTGTTTGACTGTGAATTTTGATTGTGAATTTTGGATTTTGATTTTTGGCTTTTGTTTGACTGTGAATTTTGATTGTGAATTTTGGATTCTGATTTTGGGTTTTGTGATTGGCTTTCATTCTCTCCGTCGCTGTAAACCATTGGCAGGAACATCTCCTCGATGTACCGGACCCTCCATGGAAAAATTCTAGATCCGTCATTGTAGACGTACTTTAAGAGGGTACACTCGATCGAAGAATCAACTTGATATCTTGCCAAAGTATTTAACTATAATAATACTTGAATTTATCCAGATGTATTTCTCTCTGTTGGACACTCTTAAGAACTCTTGTTGCATTTACTTTATAGGCATTGACTAATGACGGTATTTCATTACAAGTTATTATGATGATGGTAACTAATATTAACCTTGGTTTCACCTCCATTAAATGTACCTTATGCAAAAGAAGAAAGGGTCTGAGCTTCATTCTCTCATTTATTACTGTTTGAATATCTCACAAACTAAGCATAACGTCTTCTTCACATTTTAAGGCTGGATTGAGAGGACAATGTAAAGCAAAATGAAAAAAAGGAAATATTCGATGGATTCATTCGATCTACTGTATTTCATTCACTCAGCAATTTCAATTCATGATTATGATATTATAATGTATACATCTTCCTTTTTGGACCGCTAGAACAAATAAAGGACAAATAAAACTATTTCAAACAAGCAGATTTCATTTTCATAAAATACAAAAGGATTTCAATGACAAAGAGATTCCCTGTTAATGGACACTTTTTGCATTTGCATCTCTTTCATCTATAATTTCTATCTATCTCTTTGGCTGAAAGCATCACTGATGAGTATTTTACTAACCGAAACGTATGTTGTCTGGTCTGGTGTATCAAAATGGCTTGAAATTTCCTTAATGAAGGTGAAGAGTTGGAACACTTCCGTATTATTTCAATATTTTAGTGGGAATTTTTAATTCACAAATTCGTCGTCCTGTTCATTGTATGGCGCATTTCTATTTGTTCATTTCGAAAATGTATCAAATCTACTTATTGGATTCATGATTACAAAGGTTGAAAAACCATACTGAACTTGATAAATATAGACTTATAGTACTAAGATGTATACATTCAACAGAGGAATTCAAGACGCAATGAAGTTTGCAATGAAAAGCAGTTACATTGGGAAAATAACCTCCTCTTCGTTCAAGTGTTCGAATATTTCAAATCAATGTTAATGCACAAGACACGTGATGTAGAGTATAAGTGAACACTTCAAGCTAGATTGATTTTCAGACACAGCAAAATCTATTTTCATAGCGCCCTCTAGTTTTTTTTAATTCGTGTATCTATTTTATAGCGCCCTATAGTTTTTTTGTTTTATAGATTCGTGTATCTATTTTGTAAATAGTATAAAGAATGAATGGCTCTAATTTTCCTGAAGGTCGTTTCGGTCGTTTCGGTCGATTCGGTAGCAAATGATTATATGAAATCTATCAACAAAGAGCGTTTGAGGGATGGTGCTTGTATGTTTTCCTCCTTTAATTTCGATGACATTGACATAAGTATCTTTTAATGTATGATTTCATGGAAAATCGTATAAATAATTGCTCTTTCAGATGCAGAATTACATAATCAGCATGTAATGCGATGTTGCACGTACCAATCTGCGTCGAATGTTATTTTATCTGAATACTGTACTTCATGTTTACACGCCCCGGCATATCGTGCGTGCGAAAGAAATTAATAGACCAATTAACTTAATAATCTAGTAAGCTCTCTGTAGAAAAAAATGAATGAAAATTTGTATACATACTTCATACAATGCAGTCACGAATGTAGCATCCCCATTTATCTAATTGACAAATGGCTTTCGTGATGGAATCGGCTTTGACCGATGAGACACTTCAAAGTCAATGGTGGTGCATTCCTAAATTTAAACTCGCACAACTGAAAGCATGACTCATGTCACTGCAGAATTTTCCTAAACGAATGAATTATAATAAATTCATTTAATGGCGCAACCTATCATAATTTAGATTTTACAATGGACGGCTCTCTGAAGATGGGTTGTCCATCGTGTTTATGTTGTAGTGTCATTGTCTCCGTCTGTTTACCCGTGTTTTTCCGTCCTTTGAGTGTATGTTCCGCTGTTTTCACTGTTCTCCTCCATATATTTTGTTGTTTAATTGTACTAACAAGAATGTGCATGTCTATTTCAATATTACGAGTTTTGGATTCTGATGTTTAGTTTTTGTGCTTCATTCACAATTTGATTTAAACCTCCCTGAAGGTTAAAAAACAAAAATACAAATGATACGACAAATCAATAAGACACATATCAAATTTGGCGAATCTTCTACCATGACCTCATAATATTAGACATGACACATCAGCAGGATGTGTCATGTCTCAAACACAAATGACTACACATAACCAACAGGACCAATGGGCAATCGGTTACGGACTTTGGACGGCCATCTGTCACGTCAGTAGCAAACGGAGTGGTAGCATTAGAGACTCAAAAAAGACATACGACATCACAAAGCCATCAAATAAAAGGCTTTATAAAGTATATAATTTCTAGCGTAAGAATGACCTAAACACTAACTAAACACTAACTATCCCAGTGCATAAAAGTGAGATAACTCACAGAGATCAATAATTCAGCTTTGTTCTAAACATTACATCGTGCTGTCTTATATGCCAGTGGGTAACTACAATTATTAAAAACCCTCTTTGAAGTAATAAATTGGCCCGATTTGACTGACTTAAAGCACGCAGAACTTTACAAATTGCATTGGTCTTTTTCTTGTTCAGGGTGGCCTTGTTTGAGATATTTTCTGATTTATCTTATATTTGCTTCTATTTCTTCTTTGCAATATTTCGTATACTATTTTAATGTTTTTCAGATACCCGATTCAAATCCTTATTGCATCATTGCCTTTCTTACAAATACCGTTGTACGAGAAATTGAAGAAAGGGGATCTCCAACCGCAGACTCGGTTGCAGCATCCACAGCATAGCTGATGAGAAAACACAGAAAACACAAAGCAGACATGCACGGAAAGAGACGCAAATGGTACAAGGAACGAAAAGTCACATAGAAACATCAAATACAAATGACTACATATCAACCAACAAAACCAATGGGCAATCGATGCGGACTTAGGACGGCCATCTGCCACGTCAGTAGCTAACGGCGTGGTAGCAAGAGACGCAAAAGAAACATACGACATAGAAACATAAAAAGAATCGAAGAGATTGCCAGCAATGCTAACATGTATCAATCACAGTGGAACACACCCGCAGGATACAACAAACATCGCTGAAATCAGTAGAAGAATTTTCTTCTGAGAAAATGTTCAGTTTTAGGCGTAAGACTGTTTGAGAAAAAATGAGAAAGCAGTCTAGTCTTATCAGTTCACTTAATTAACTTAAATGCACTTACAACCCATCGAAGACTGCTGCTTGAGCAAAATACATAGATACTGATAAAACGTTTAGCCAATATCTCAGGAATGAGCGAAATAGCATAACTGATATATAACTTATGCTTACGATGTATATTTTGGCTCAATATCTCATGATGTCCGATAATTATAACCCGGTCAAACGGTATACATGTAGATCAATTGTCCAGATGTGAATCCGGGCCGGAGAAAACAAGTGGGACCTAAATCAAATTTATTGATTTTCTGGGATAAAAGTGCAAGGGTATTACGAGGAGAAGTACATGCATGCCCTTTGTCAGAATGTTAAGGTCAAGATAAAACTTTTGATCTTCATAATTTCTTATTATTTGGATTTCCTCTTTTTCGGCTTCGAGCATCACTGATGAGAAATAACTTGTTGAAATGCGCGTATGTTGCACTGAATTTTTTTTATAAAAACATCAATATTGACAAATTAAAAAATAGGCAGAGCGTATAGACAGGTCAAACCTTTGCTGAACATAAGTTATCTATGGTAGCCTCATTGGATGTTTTTGGGTCCTCGCCTGGTGTAAATGTATACAATCGTCTAGGCGGTAGGTATTCTGTAGAACTATAAATTTACCGCACAAGTCACAGAGGAACAATTACGGTGATGGACATACTAATTAATATATAACCTGCAACAGATAAAAGTTGTCTGTGATAAAAACTCCGAGTAATAACGTTGAATTCTGAGCAGGATTCTAGTACTTGTAGCAGAAAAGAGGAGAAATGTGAAATATGGACGAACTTAAATAAAAATGACATGTAATAAAACATCGATGATTTTAACTATTTGATCCATCGTCCTGTCTACGATATTGCACTAAGAATTCGCAGATGTGTAAGAAACAACATACAAAATAAACATCTAATGGATAACAAGCCATCAACTCCTGGTAATTATCTGAGCTCCGATGAATTTATCGTTTCAACATATGCCATCGTTTTCAACGTAACGAAAGAGGGATATGTGTCTTACGTGTATTAAATATGAAAGTATATATAGCGATACATGTATCAGCCTTTTCTAATCTACATATAAACTTTATCATCAGACATCTTCGGTGATAGAGTTCTTAAAAACTATTTATATCTCGATATCTTACTATAACATGTATTCAAAAGGGTGGGTCGTCACATTGAATGAAATCTAAAGCAAAATACTTTACAGCTTGCTCAAGTCTCTATAAAGCCTTTAAGGTTTTCTTATCAAAGATGTAATTCATGTTATCAAATGATATTTGATAACATTATATCATACAATGATATTACTGTTCATTTTGCCACATTTAGACTACATGGCGAAATTGATGTTTTCTGCGTTCTACCTTGCAGACTAAATTGAAAAACATCCTGCACTATGTTTAGAGGTTAAGTAAGAGATAAAAACATAAGTTAACTTGAATGATCCTGACGTAACACTTAATTTCGTGCTGATTTATGAAGCCGACTTTTCTCATAATCCATAAAAAAGAAGATTGAAAGCCATTTTTTAGATTCCTGACTCTCAGAAAAAAATATTTCCGATGAGCAAAACCTCTGAACTACGATTTAGTCATAGACAGTTTACCATCCGACTCTCTCCATTATCCACTTTATTAAATCATCATCTATGGATACATATATAACAAAACAGCAAATGTTCTCCAACAAGCTTGATAATTATACGTCTTTTACGCATTAGCATCTCCCTTTCTTTTCCCAACAGAATTAAGGAGCACCTCTTTGAAGCTTACCGAAAATATGAAGAGAGTGTTCGATTCTCTCAGGATGTATGGGTGAGCGCGGAGCCTTTCAACTAATATATAGGCGTGTATATCATTATCAAAGCTTTTCATAAATAACATCATTAGAAGAGTAATAAACAAGTGTTTCTCTTTCACTTGACTCCAAAACAATTATCCTCGAAGAAAAAGATTTGTCATAAGGATGACTAAGAGATGTATTTTTTATATATGAATAAGGAAGGATGACGAAATGAAAAGATAACACATTTATCGAATCGAATGCCGTATTTGTTTTGGCACTTTTATTGAAATAATTGAAACGTGCATTGTGCTTGAATATACTTTTCTGATAATATAGCATAGTTTCATCATCCAAGAATTACAGTATTTCACAGTCTATTCGTAGGAGTCATTGACGGATTGGTTCAAACGAATTTGATGGTCTTTTCTTACTAGTTTTCAGTATGGGTCAATTCTGATTTAGCTACTTAATACATATCTATGTGCAGTGGAATCATGTCTTTATCTAAAGCATCACTGAAGAGACATTATTCGACAAAGAGACCTACATGTATCGTGTGCATCATTACAGTGTTCTTTATCATGTTTATCTGTATGGTGCGTAAGTAATTCATAGATAATTCATTCGATTTTAACAGGATGGTCAACTGAGTACGAAAAAAAAAAAACTGAAACAAGAAACCAAAACCTTTTTTTTTCAATCATTCGATCTACAATGTAGAGGTATACAAACTGTTATTCTTTGATTAATTGTCAGATCAAAATACTGAATAAACTTCAAATAGATGTCTTCAACAACAGATTAATCAGACATAGAGAGCTTCAACGAGATAAAAACGTAGGACATAGCTCTCTAAATTACTTCCTTAAGACTCCATCAAACGTCATACCTAAGGAAAGGGAATCTCATTATCTTCTGGTGCAAGAGCTGAAGTAAGGATGTCCAATTGTTTTCTTATTCAATTCTTGTGTCATCAATCACTTTAAGATTACGAACACGAATCTTAAATTCTTTCAAAGAACAAAATAATGAAGGGAATGGTTCATTCCGTGGAAAAAATGCCCATTCCTGCTCTAGATTAATCCCATTTGCCACGTTTTATTGAAAACGTCACTCAAAGAAGATTGGTTTTAGTAGTGGATATGTTATAACGTCCTGTATTTCCCCTGGGTTCCTAGATAAGCTACCTTTTGTTGACAGAAAGACATACGGGCAATTGTCTCTTTAGACAGGGGATTCTGTTTACATTTGTTTTCTTTTATACCATCCTCTTTGTCATTCTTCTGCTATTGCACGAACTTTTATAGACTACTACTATCCGATGAGTTTTATCCGATTACAATCAAAATAACCGATCATAATGGACAATAAAAATAATAATTATTTCAATGCCTATGAGAGCTGATCTCGGCAGAAAACTCGGATGCACAGATGATTATATTCCAAAAATCAAAACCAAGACTTTGTAGACATAAATATTGAGTCAAAGAGCACAGTCATATAACCAATCATTCTGAATGGGTTCTTTGTTTTCTTCGACTGATGTCTAGATTTTCAGTAAGTAAAAGTCTTCTTTTTAAAACATCGATTTGCAATCAAACAGACAAAACATATCTAAACATGATGACGTTACAGTGATCACAGCGCAACACATTTGCATGAGACGAGATAAAAGGGAACAAACAGACCTGGTGACAATGAGAGAAATCGCATTATATGCTTCATACATTCTTCATACATGTAGGTCTCGCACTTCGGACTTCGCACTTCGAAGAGACTGCGTAATTGCAAAAAAATGTCGATTGGGTGGAAGTGAATAGAATTGTATTCCAAGCACAACAGTTATACTATTTACTTGCCGGATAGGGAAGATGGGATTAATTCCCCACCCCTTTAATACCTTGTGTCTTCAGACATGCCTCTTTTACCGCCAATGATTTCTTGTATATGACCCCTAATATGCGAAGCGCAAAGTCCGAAGTTCGTCAATTTGAAAAAAAAGTCTATTAGTGATTTTAAGATCAATTGCAACACATAATTGAAACATAAAGAACGACATTATATTATATGAGGCTGTTACGACGGGTGTTGCATGCAATCAGGAGACTCTCCCCGGGCACCTGTTGTTCATTCTGAGGTTCGCAACCGCTCCGATGGGGATTAAAATTATTTTGCCTTATTAGTTAGATGCATGTATACTTATCACCTTGGCATGTTTTAAAGCATTCGAGTACACAAACTACCGCTTACATGTATAATTGTCAGGAGGATAGGTGATTCAGCAGATCAGATGTATTATGCCGTAGGGAACATGGGATTTGCAATGCATCATACATACCAACATGACAGTTGGCAATGCATGTCCAGCTATAGCTATGGTTAACAAAAATCTTTGTTTTCGTGCAATGAATTGTTTTGTTTGCCGTAGTTGTATCTTCTGTCGGAGAGAGTGTGTAAAAGAAACGAATTTCCACATATATCTAAATGGCCAATCATATAGATTTCAAGGTTTAATGCTAGGGTTACGCGGAATTAATAAAAGTACTAGCAACATTTTTTTTTTTCGGCAAATGTTGTCAGTGTCTCAAACTGCTTACCATTTACATTATTTTTTCTTGCCTAGCAGAGTTCAATAATTTGATTGCACCGTTTAATGGCGGCGGAGTTTTCTGATATGAATCTTGAAACTTCAAACATTGTTATTTCATTCATATACGTTATTTCATTTTACACAATTATCAAAAGATAAATTTTATTCTTGAAAAATGAAAAGTTATTAAAACATCGAATTCAATACATTCGATGGCGGGTGCGACTAGCCAAAGAGGGGATGCTTACTCCTCCCGGGCACCTGGCCCCACCTCTAGTTTGGTGCTCTATTGTGAGTGCTGTTGAGATTGTCGTCAGGATCTTCTTTATCACATTTACCGGTTCTTACTTTTTATGCACAGCTAGAGTTTCCGGTATTGCATGCAAGCAGGTGATACTTACTCTCCCCGGGCATACGATCTCATCCATATTTGGGATTAAGGGTTGCTCCTTTGCCACTTTTCGCGTGGGGAAAATATTCGCGATAAAAATGTCTTTTCCATTGTAAGAATACAACGGGGAAATTTTCGCAAAATCCCTCTATTCGCGATAAACGCGAAAATTATCCCCACGCGAAAATTTCCATGTTTACAGTACTTGGTGTATGTCATGGTTCCGTCACTATGAGATGAAGGATGATGGATTCTGATAGAACTTTTTGAAGAATCTATTTATCATACAAAATATTTACACAAACCTTCACAGAGCATCATGTTTGTTATTCCATGTTTTAATCAAAGTATCATTAACTTTAAGTGTGGGCGAATGTGAATTGTAGGAGATTGAAATAACAAGCTCTTTAGAACCTCCTCTTCATCACGCTGGGGGAGCAGAATGTGGTGGAAATCAAAATAATCACTTTTGCCATAAACATTGTCTTATAGTTATTTTTGTAGTAATTTTGATATTTAGTTCCAAAAAGGCTGTTTTAATAAGCAATTATACGTATTTTGATATTTACTTCATTTGGAATATGGGAATATTATAGCTCTGAACAAAAATTAAAGAGCACAAAAAGGCCCAATAAGATAATTCCTTCCAGACATGTAGAATGTAGGAAAATTTAATCAAGCCAAAGTAAGAATAGAAACAGCCATAAAAGACAAGTTTTTAAAATGTTAACTACGTTTCTATTTTATATAGCAATTCCGACAGAAATTGTTATGGCTTTGAAATCACAGCATTTGCATTTTTAAATTATTGTGTACGTCTTTATTTTTAAGTAGCGCCACCGACAACGATTTCGTTTTTACACTGGAGACGTTTGAGTGTAATGTCTTGTATTTCTGATTTTTGATTTTGTGTTTGACTTTCATTCACTGACATATTTCATCAAGCAGTATCCAAAATGTCACTTTTGTAAAAATATAATTATGCACTTAAAATGCCCTATGTCCCTTTCTCACACAAAAGTCATTATATTCGATTATAACCCTATTTTATATTTTTTTCCATTGCGTGTGTTACCCTCGGAACATTGCCATTGGACAGAAGTTCAATATTATTTTCACATCAAAATTAAAATGGCAAGAATCGCGTAATGGCAACAATATTTTGATCCATTGTATACAATTATTTCCAGTTCTGTCACCTGAAAGAAGCTCTGTTTTGGCCCTTTATCATATCACATCATATATATATGAATATAATTTTGCTATTTCGGAAACTTGTCAATGCATCCAAAGTATGATGGAAATTAAAGGAAGTTAACATTTTAGCACCAATGCTATTTTGGTTATAGATTTCATTCAAGTATGCTACTGAATAGACCCTTACAAAATATGGAGTCGCGATGGAGTCGCGCACTCTGCAAAGTAAATGCACATTTAAATTAAAAAAATAAAACCAGAGGGCGCTACTGTAATACATTTCGCTATCTCAGAAGAAAATCACTTCAGTAATTGATAAGTGCCACTGGTGAGGATTTACTATCCGAAAAACGTGTCTGGTGCAGTAACATCGGTTTGAAAAATTCTTCAAGATGGTAAAAAGTGGGAATACTTCCGTATTATTATACAAAGAATTTCAATTTAATACGGTATTCATACATCTTGTTGTGTGATATAAAGATCCTCAAACATACGCGGGAATTAGTCATAAAACTCTTGACATACACGTAACCCCTGTATGAAATAGAAATCATGTGAGAACATTCTATATGCTCTATATATTCATTTCCATATTTGTCAATTTGTTATTTGTATCATTGTTTATTGTTGTTGCAATGATCTCTCACAGCCAGAAAAGTCGGTATATATAAAACGTCCCACGTGAACGTTGTTCAACGCGTCCGGTGTTTTAGTCAAGTTGGGTTGTTCTGAGTAGGCAATTTGAATAGCCACACCATTTATCATCCTAAGGGTAACTTGAAGTATAACACCTCTATTCCAGGCGGGTAGTCCAATAGTTTATCTTATCTAAACCTAGATATTTTGTATATATCGTATATGCATATAGTTTCAAGTTTTGTAATTTATGTCATGATGTTACAATCGTACATGGTAATTGCTACAGTACCCGTAAGGGTTACTTTGGCGAAATCTAAAGTATTCCCTTTAGTCTTTCATACTTGTTATCATTTCAAAGTGTAGTATTTTCGCAATAATAATGCAATCGCCAAAATCGCAAAAATTACCCCCACTCGAAAATTTCCAATTTTCAAGTACATCATGTCTCGTCGGGTATCATTTCCATATAATCTACAGATTTCGAACTTTCGAGTCTACATACCATTTGAAGACGTTAAACATTTGTACCACTTGGTGAGTGTCACTGCTGGTGGACCAGGAGTCCCCGAGGGCACATGTATCAAGTTTGATCAATTACGGTCGGTCGTTTCTTCAAACGCATTTGAAAATTTCTGACAACGAAACTTTCTCAAATCTCCTGTAGCATCATATCCCAGCCATCTTGCTACGTCTTTCTGTATATTTAGGACACAATTTTTACAGATTTTGGCCATATTACATTGTTTAGATAAAGGATCACTGACGAGGGTTAAATACCTGAAACGTGCAGGTCTGGTCCATGCTGTTAATTTATCTGCTCTAAAATGATGCTAATGAATTTGAAGACGTTAAACATATGCACCATCTAAAGCTATCTTACATTATCCCTGTGATGACGACCTTTTGCGTCGGCGCACGAAAAATTCCAAAGTTTTTGGTCTCTATCATGATCTATCTCGAAACGTTCTTAATGTTCCTGATCGCTGATCTATGTTTCATGAAAGCAAGCAATGAAAGACATGAACAACTGGAATGTACCATATGTTCCTTGATTCCATGAGGAGAATCAAGAAACGATTAAATAACATGCATTTTGTTTATTAAAGTACTCAAAGTGCAGCGTCTGAAGATAATTGAAGATTCACAAATTTCTTGGCAACGTGTTAACTTGAGTTAAGTTTGAAACGTGTAAATTATGGTATACTTTTAGAGTACAGTAAAGGAACTTGAAAATTTGTGTCCCTCAATTGATGTTTAATACAGAAAAGAAGAAAATAGAAAGAATAAAAGGTTCAAGAGCTATTCATTTTATTTGGATATATATCCAAAACTAGTACCATTGAACACTACATCAGAATGGACTTTGGAAATGTTACATGTAAACGTCTTTAAAAACAATAACATCATTTCCGTACAGATAAAGATACAGCATGGACCAGACATGCACGTTTCTGGTACTTAACCCTCGTCATTGATCCTCAACCTAAACAATATGGCCAAAGAGTGTGAAAGTTATTATAGCCAAAAATACACCGAAAGATATAGCAATGCCCACGTATTAGAAATTTTAAGAATTCTTTATGACAGAAATTTTCGAAGTTGATCGAACTTGGCTACATGTGCCCTCGGGGACTCCTGGTCCACCAGCAGTGACACTCGCCAAGTAGTAAAAATGTTAAACGTCTTCAAATTTAATAGCATCGTTAAAGCACAGATAAATTTGCAGCATTGACCAGACATGCACGTTTGGGCACTTAACCCTCAATCTAAACAATTTGATATGGCCAAAGAGTGTGAAATGACAAATGTGGATAATGACCATATCCAAATCTACAGCACAAAATCGATAATTTCGACAATCATAAACCGAAGGCATACACAATCAGGATAAAACAGGGACCAAAGCAAACAAACAAAGACCTCCACCACATGAAAAGAAGCAAACTCCCAATATTGGAGTGAGACCAGGTGTCTAGGAGTTATCATTGCCAAAAATGTACCGAAAGACGTAGCAGGTGGGATATGATGTGAGACTTGATTTAACGGTAATTTCCAAAACCTCGTCAAAAGAGTATTTGAAATCGTCAAAGAAACAAAGAAAAGGAGGCAAACGAATCTAGGGGAATTACATGAGAGGCATTTTTCTCTTCAAGAGAGCATAACTCTCTGACAAATATGACGATTTTAACTTCAGCATCATATTGAAATCTTTATTACTGATCATTCTGTTCTGAGGACCGAACAACTGACGAAGTTCTCTGATGAAAAATAATCCATGAAAATATGTACTGATTACAGAGTCATGGCTTACTAGTATTTCAATTCTAGAGAAGTTCTAGTTAATTTATCCAACAGTATGTATAAAAGATGCAGAAAAACTGGAAAGGAAAACGGTGTTCACCACTCATATGTACGTGCGTTTTTGTTCAATATTTATTTTTACCATACAGTTTCCGTATTTCACTTGTTGTACATGCATATATTAGATATTATCCAAAGATGATTCTAACTTCAAGAAATTTGACAATTAATAAATAGATAGAATAATTGAGCAATAATTTAGGGAACAACAAACTGTATATGTGCATGGATTTGAGATAAATGATATGTACATGCAGTCACTAAACCTGTTCACTGCATCAAGTTGTTCCGGATCTTCTTTGAAATGACAAAGCTATACTTTCTTTGAATACATTAGCACAGCTTCGTCGAAACTGATCATTCAAAAATGAATAGATCACAGGGTTAACAGCACAGTTGAGAAGATATGACCTCAAAAACACGTGGTAAGTCATCTCACAGCTCGGTGATAATTTGGTCCAACTCATCGGTTTGAAAGTCCTATGAATAACTATGATCAGAAATGGTAGAAAACTTGCAACGTAAGCAAAAGTAACAACGCATAAGACCATTGTAGTTCTGATACATCTTTCCATGTATGATACATATCCGCCATCTTGCTCTTCATCGGTGACGTCTCCTGTATCCCGTGATTCCATGCTAAATTCTGGATTTCTGTTGTTCCTACATATACGTCGAGCATTGGATGAGGTTCTTTTTCGGAAATTCCAGTGACGGTGAACGGAAATACCGACACAAGAGTACAAGACGAGGAAAATCACGAAAGTAACGATTGTTCCGATGCCATGAACGGCGAAATATAGTAATGGGTAAATGGTAGTCACGTATGCGTCTTCGATCAAACAAATTTGAACGGAAAATTTGTGAGTGCCTTTTGTGAGGTGTAATGTCTGCTTACCGTATATGATGAGGGAAGGGAATGTAAGTAATACAGCTATAATAAATATGATTAAAACAATGAGTTTTGCTTTCCTTGGCGTCATTGGATGTGAATGTGGCTTACATATCCGCTGAAACCGGTCAAATGCAACCGCTATCAGTACCATAGTGGAGGTAGAATTGCAAACATAAGTTGTGAACCTTGAAAGTTTACATGTAACTGAGACACTTAAAATGGAATAGTCAACCATCAGCACTATTTCCGTTGGCATGGTAACTATGCAATTTACCAAATCACAGGTAGCTAAGGCTAGGATGAAATTTCTTGTTGAGCTTGGTTTCCATTTCCAGAAATATACAACGAAAACTATCAAATTTCCAATTAATCCAACAACCATCAGTAGAGAGGTGTAAACTATAGCTGGAATGTGAAGCTCCATTTTTGTTTTGACATAATTTTCCTGTAACTGAAGATGGTAACTGGTATCGTAGGCATTTGAATAATTACTTTCATGTGTCAAATTCTCCATCAGTGAGTGTTGTTCATCGTTGATATCCATACTCATTATATTCAGAATTAAAGAAGGTTCCATACTAATAGAAATGAACTTTCTCAAATATGTTTCTCACAAATTTACCATTGTAGGTAAAGTTTGTTCTTTCTTATAGAATTTTCTTCAAGAAATTTTATTTTATACATTTCCATTACGCAATAATTAATTATTCACTTCTCAAAATGTGCGTCTTGTTTTTCTGTTTCATAAAAATTGCCTCATAAAACATACTTTACCATTCTATAATACAGCCTTTATATTACGATATCTGCTTAATCCAAATAACTACGCATATCGAACACTATCTTCTTTTCATGATTTTTTTTTTCAAATTCAGAAGCACACATTTGTCATTCCTTTAAACGTTCCCTCACACAACTTAGTTCCTTCATTACATTTATATAGTTCACTCTCTGTAAATATTCATGAAAATAAACGAGTGTTCGATTATCCATCAAAACTTGAAATAGGAAATCCCTTATTCTTTATCTGTAATTACTTTTGATGCCGTTAAATGATTTCATGATAAAGCAAAAGGGGAGGTCCTCCGATTTTTCTTTATCTCTCTTTCAGCTAACAGCGATTACATCTTTACGTGTAGGTTGATGGTAGTGTATATATGAAAGACTGATCAATGCTCTCTCACTTCCAAACTACCTTTACTGAGTAGATCAAGTGTCAGCCACCAGGCAAAAACCTTCAATGAGGAATTCGTTACATATTTTAGGAGGTCCAGAATGCAGTGGCGGGTCCAGCAATTTTGGTGAAGTGGATGGTGATCCTGTGTGTAATGCAATCATGATTTATGACAAGAGAGTATTCCAGTCTCATAATTGCGGGATATTAACTTTTGAAGGAAGAATTGCACTTCGAAAGAACTTCTTCGCTCAACAATATATGAACAGGCGAGGAAGAGAAGAAATGAAGCGAAGAAGTAAAGATATGATGCGATTTGAAGAAATAATGAGAGGAAACGATATTTTCTTCGCTTATTCGCATCATTTCTTCTCTACTTGAAATGAAGCGAATAAGTACAGATATGACGCTAATTGAAGAAATAATGAGAGGAAACGATCTTTCCTTCGCTTCTTCGCATCATTTCTTCGCTAATTCGCATTATTTTTTCGCTAATTCGCATAATTTCTTCACTTCTTCGAACCATTTCTTTACTTCTTCGAATCATCCCCTCGCTTCTTCGTTTGTTCGTATAGTAATATTGCAGGACAGAGAAGCAATGTATTCAACCCCTGAATCCCTCCACTTGGAAACGCCTATGAAAATCCCACTATTGTTATATACCAAATGCCATGTCAGCTTGATCTTTTCACTCTGAGTAACAGTATCAGGTGAATAATTTATGATAAAGATAATGATAAAGATAATAAGAGGAAAATGGGAACTATTTTTGTGAATCTCTGTGTGGAAAATAATGATTCTACGAAATGATATAAAACCTTGCCACATAGAATCGGTACTAACAAATCTAAAACAAATGTTAATCCCTCTTTGAAAAAAAGTCAATTACTCGTATATTTCATCTTTTTAGTTTTTTTCTCTGTTTGTGTTGTTGGTTTGCTTGGGTATTGTTTGGTTTGTTTGGTTTGTTCATTTCATTTAGAATCGAGTTTCTTAATTACTTTATTTTTGTTATCTATTTCTCATATTTACATTTTATTTTTCATCTTTTCTGCTTTTTTTATAAATAGCTATACGGAAGATTCGCTGGTTATGTAACCAAAACTCAGAACATTCTTTTACGTTTCCTAGAAGTTCCAATCTTTTTTAAAAAGATTTATCAATCTTATCTCATTATACGTCTAAATGAATTGACACATACATAAAACAGTCAGTTTTATACTTAAATGTATCATATCTTCCATAAGTGCTACGCTGCAGCAACCAGTACCCCTGTACTTCATATCATAGGAAATCACGCCTAATTATTTAGATAATGTTCAGTGGCGGATCCAGTCTTCGGGGCAAAAAACTCCGATTCCGACATTTTGTTCCTGGTTGAATTATTTTGTTTTGCTTTGTTTCGCAAATCTTTATAATTTCTTTGTTTGGAAATACTCACCTAGGGGGAGCGGGTGTATGGCGTTAGGGGTGCCCTTTTCGTTTGTTTGTTTGATTGTTTTTTGTTTGTTTGGGGTGGCTTTATTTTATCTATTTGTTTATTCATTTATTTATTCATTTATTTTTAAATTATTTAATTATCACAAAGTCTCTTGACATATAATTTAAAAATAAAAACGTACGGCAAAAAGAAACCAAGTGTTTTTATTTATTTACATATTTATCTTTTCTTTCAAATGAAAGTTATCTGTTGCATGTAACTTAACTTGATATTTGAAGAAATAATTTCTTCTTTCCAGCTCTGTCGTAATAAGAAGCTTTGTTTTGGCTCTTTATCAATTTGACATCATATATATATTATTTTGCTATTTCCAAAACTTGTCATTTCATCCAAACTAACATCGAAATTAAAGAAGGTTAACATCTGGGCACCATCCCTCCAATGTTATTTTGGTCTTCGATATTATTTAACCATACTACTGAATCGACCCTACATGAAATTTGGAGACGCGCACTCTCTGCAAAGAAATCGCACAAATTTAAATTCAAAAGAATAAGACCAGAGGACGCTACTGAAATGAATTTTGTCTGTGTCTGAAAATCACTTTGGCTGGAAGCATCACTGATGAGGATTAACTATCCGAAACACGTGTCTGGTGCTATAGAATTTGTCTGAAATTTTCTTCCAGAAGGTAAAAAGTTGGAACACTTCCGTATTATTCCATACCCCCCCCTCCCCCCCCCCCCCCCATTAAATCACGACGATCAAAACGTAATGTACTACAGGGATGGAACTGCACACAAACACTCAAATACACAAATTGTATTTGAGTGTTTGTGTTTTTATTTGTATCATCCCTTCCTTCTGGAAGTAATATTTCAATCTACATAATCGTTTTTATCTGAGACTGATTACTAATCAGAGGATTAAGTAGTATTTCACCGTAGTTTCGGCAATAAAAATATTGAGCAAAACCGATTTTCTTTATTTTGGTCTACCTTAGAAGACCGGAAGGTTGATCTTCGTACAACCCTATATCCGCGCTTTGGAAAGATCTAGATGATATTGATGTTATCTTTAGCCCACATAATCAACTATATCAATTTTGATGTTACTCGAGGGAGTTTCAATTATGACAATCGAAAGCTTGTGTAAAGTGATTCTTTGTACAGTGAACAAATACGCGGAATCGAAGTAATTCAAAAAAACCCTCAGAAGTTAATTGTTTCGATAAAATCGTTAATTAATCAAACGTAGAAGGATAGTTATTGAATTTTAGCTAATTTCATCTTCATTCATGTTAGAGTGTCCGTATATGTAAGCGCTTTTGGTATAGAAGCGGTTACATGTCCGTCTGTTCGCCGGTCAGCTTTTCTTAGACCAAATTCAGACCGTAGGGGTTATTTCATCTTTATTTTTCTTTTAAAGCTTATAAATCAAAGAAAAAAAAAGAAAAATAACTCCTACGGTCTGAATTCGGTCTACTCTTTTCTATGAGAAAGGCGTGCTAAGGTCTTGCATTTCTGTTTCATGTTACATTGTACAAGACTTTTACAGCAGAAAATACTTAGTTAACATCCAAAGCCACAATGCATGAAGCAAGACCCACGGCAAGAACAATAGCAATATGTCTTTATAAAATCAAAAAGTCCTTACAAGTACTACTTTCTGCATATTAATCAGTATTACTTCTTTTATCTAGAATAAATAAAAATTATCTGAAATAAAAAAACCCTTAATGACCAAACACGATAAAAAAAGCAAGGACACCTAACTACCACAATAACAGACATTCGGAGGCAACGAGAATACTCATACCGAATGGATTAGCATTAGCAAACAAAGAAGCGACACAAAAACGCCATCGAAACCACGGGATTTATCACTATTCCCGCTTGCTTAATGTAATATGGCTTGTGTATCCCACTAGTACTATCAAGCAAACGAGAAGCGCGGTAAGTCCATGTGATCGAAACCAAGGAAGGAGGAAGACCAAATTGCAACCTGTGTCGACTTTAATCTTAGCAACACGTTTGATTATCCGGATGACGAGCGCAGATCCTCCCACTTCTTCAGATACGTAGTTGCAAATAGGACATTTACTTACAGGGACCCCATGTTACACAAAAACTCTTAAACATGGATATCAAAACCATTGTGCATATGAAAACAGTCCGTATTCTACTGGCTGAAGCACAGGCTCTGCGTTACGTAAAAATGCATTTAATCTGTTAAAAAAACTCTTATTGTGTCTTTCAAAAAAAAACACATTAAGGAGGTTTTGATAGATAAAATGTATTTTTTACGTAACGCAGAGCCTGTTGCTGAAGTGAGCGTATGATCAATCATCCGAGAAGTCCGTCCAACTTCCAGATAGGACAAAGGATCGGGTCAGCTTTCTATAACAAATATTGGTAGTGCCAGTCCCGTCGATATGGTTGCATTGTGTGAATTAAGATGCTGGCACAAACCAGGTGGTACTAGAACATGCATGTATCCTAAATAGAGGTAAAATCATTTGAAGGTCATTGGAACCATTTCGGTATCAAAAGATTTGTCCTGCCTTACTTATTAACTGTGTGGTATATGAAAACCCTAGCTAGCTGTAACTTATCATATAAACGTTATTGTTTAAAAAAAAAAAAATGCAATGATCGCTGTGCGATATAAGTCCCCTACCGGCGGCATAAATTTATGACTTGCATCTCTGTTCATCAGTTCATCTTCTTCAACAACAGCCAAGAAAGGTCTGGGAAACTGAACTCACGAAATTTGCTAAGTCCAAGGGCCATAACTCTTGTGAAAATTAGTCAATCTAAATTAAACTCAAATCTGCATCACACTATAATGTATTCACATACAAAAAATCAGCTCATTATCTGCAATAACAGGCATGAAAAAGTCCGGAAAACTGAAAATTTCATGAAATTTGCTAAGTCCAAGGGCCATAACTCTTGTAAAAATAGGCCAATGGAAACCAAACTCAAACTTGGTCTGTATCACACTGAGATGTATTCATTCACCAAAAATCAGTGCATTATTTGCAATAGAACCAAAGAAAAGTCCAGAAAACTGAAATTTTCATAAAATTTGCTAAGTCCAAAGGCCATAACTCTTGTAGAAATAGGTGAATCTAAAGCAAACTCAAACTTCATCTGTATCCCACTGAGATATATCCACATACCAAAAATGAGTTCAATTTATCCGACAACAGTGGAAAAAAGTCCGGAAAACCGAAATTTTCATAAAATTTGCTAAGTCCAAGGGCCATAACTCTTGTAAAATTAGGTCAATCAAAAGCAAACTCAAAATTGATCTGTATCACATTGAGATATATCCACATATTAAAAATGAGTTCAATATATCCAACAACATTGGAAAAAAGTCCGGAAAACCGAAATTTTCATAAAATTTGCTAAGTCCAAGGGCCATAACTCTTGTAAAATTAGGTCAATCAAAAGCAAACTCAAACTTGATCTGTATCACATTGAGATATATCCACATACCAAAAATGAGTTCAATATATGCAACAACAGCTGAAAAAAAGTCCGGAAAACTGAACCTTTCATAAAATTTGCTAAGTTCAAGGGCCATAACTCTTGTAAAATTAGGTCAATCGAAAGCAAACTCAAACTTGATCTGTATCACATTGAGATATATCCACATACCAAAAATGAGTTCAATATATGCAACAACAGCGAAAAAAGTCCGGAAAACTGAAAATGGGACAGACGGACAGACAGACGGACAGACAGACAGACGGACAGACAGACAGAGAGGAAACTAAGAGTCCCCTTCGGCGTTGCCGGTAGGGGACTAAAAAATCAGTGCATTATTTGCAATAGAACCAAAGAAAAGTCCGGAAAACTGAAATTTTCATAAAATTTGCTAAGCCCAAGGGCCATAACTCTTGTAAAAATAGGTGAATCTAAAGCAAACTCACACTTGATCTGTATCCCGTTGAGATATATCCACATACCAAAAATGAGTTCAATTTATCCAACAACAGCGGAAAAAAGTCCGGAAAACTGAAATTTTCATAAAATTTGCTAAGTCCAAGGGCCATAACTCTTGTAAAATTAGGTCAATCAAAAGCAAACTCAAACTTGACCTGTATGAAATTGAGATATATCTACATACCAAAAATGAGTTAAATATATGCAACAACAGCGGAAAAAAGTCAGGAAAACTGAATTTTTCATAAAATTTGCTATGTCCAAGGGCCATAACTCTTGTAAAATTAGGTCAATCAAAAGCAAACTCAAACTTGATCTGTATCACATTGAGATATATCCACATACCAAAAATGAGTTCAATATATGCAACAACAGCGGAAAAAAGTCCGGAAAACTGAACCTTTCATAAAATTTGCTAAGTCCAAGGGCCATAACTCTTGTAAAATTAGGTCAATCAAAAGCAAACTCAAACTTGATCTGTATCACATTGAGATATATCCACATACCAAAAATGAGTTCAATATATGCAACAACAGCGGAAAAAAGTCCGGAAAACTGAATTTTTCATAAAATTTGCTATGTCCAAGGACCATAACTCTTGTAAAATTAGGTCAATTGAAAGCAAACTCAAACTTGATCTGTATCACATTGAGATATATCCACATATCAAAAATGAGTTCAATATATGAAACAACAGCGAAAAAAAGTCCGGAAAACTGAAAATGGGACAGACGGACAGACAGACAGACAGACCGAGAGGAAACTAATAGTCCCCTTCGGCGTTGCCGGTAGGGGACTAAAAAATAATCTGCGAAAGTTTTTTTTTTATATATATATATTTCAGCTTTCTCTAAAAAAATTCCATCGGTTTTTCAATAAGAACTGGATAAATGTCTCCAATACCCTTCATTAGAAAAAAATCATCACAATTATTGGATTTCTGTTGATGACTTTGAATGGCACATATAGTATTATTGGTTTCAGATGTTTAATTAAGCTGAATAACATATTTACAGCTATGATCGTATATGTAAACACACTTGAATGTCCTCTAGTAAGCAATGCCCAAGGTTGTTTTAGTGCTAGATGCTATTGTACAATTAACGTCCCCAATAATATTTCTGAATAAATGATGTTGTTGAATGCAATATAGAAATTCTATATCAGAGTCTATGAAACAGTTTGGGAATTTTCAAACGGCTTCCTGTCCTCCCGAACCTGAGCTATATAGACATTTGCTTGTTCGCCTTACATCATATAACTATGTAATAAATTAAAAAAAATTCAACAGGTTTTCGAAGGAAATAAAAAAAACAAACAAAAAACGAAAAGACTTGAACTTACGAAAGCCTATTGAGCTCAAGTGGTAGCTGAGAAAATTATTTTTTCGCGTTATAACGCGAAACTTACGCGTTATAACGCGATACTTTCGCGTTATATCGCGAAACTTTCGCGTTATATCGCGAAACTTTCGCGTTATATCGCGAAACTTTCGCGTTATTACGCGAAACTTTCGCGTTATTACGCGAAACTTTCACGTTATTACGCGAAACTTACGCGTTATTACGCGAAACTTTCGCGTTATTACGCGAAACTTACGCGTTATTACGCGAAACTTTCGCGTTAATACGCGAAACTTTCGCGTTATTACGCGAAACTTACGCGTTATTACGCGAAACTTTCGCGTTATTACGCGAAACTTTCGCGTTATTACGCGAAACTTTCGCGTTATAACGCGAAAATTTTCGCGTTATAACGCGAAAATTTGTATGTTTGCAGTATGTAAAAGATTTCAAATCGGAGCCCTTGTAGGAGCTTCAGGATACCCCCAGCCCAGAGTAGTTTCATAGCAATAACAACATATAAGATTATTATGAAATACATGTACATATATATATATACGACGAAATTTCAATCAGAAAACAAGAGTAGATTTTTTCAAGAAAATGTCAAGATTTACTTAAAATACTGTCTTGCCATTTCCAGGAACTACATGTTATGAATGATCGATATAGGCATTACACGAAATCCCTTAATTTTGGGATGTACGTAAAATCCCTTATTATACTTATTCACTGTAACATATACACATAATATCACGAAATCCTATTAATATAAATGTATATATTATAGTGAATAAATGTAATCAGAGATTTTACGTGATTCCTAAAATTAAGGGATTTCGTGTAATGCCTTTATCGATCGGTCATTACATGGAACTCCTGAAGTTGGCCAATTTTTAGTCTTCTTTTGACATTTGAAATCATAGCTTTTTCTGTCCTTTGATGCTGAATATCCTCTCTGACAAGTAGAAAGGAATGTTTATGTCAAATAAATAGAAATATTCAAGCTAGAGTTTAGGTAATATCCATCAAATTATTGCTCCAATTAAGGGTTCAATTTATTATTTTTATGCAGATTGAACATAAAACCAAAGTATCAATCAAGAACGTATCTAACATGATTGATGATTGAAGTATTTTTAAACATAAACCGAAATTAGAAGAAACATTAGTATTCTTAAGAACATTTAGTTTTCTCGATAAGGCATAATAAATGCCTTAAATGTGTTGATTTCCAACTACCTCCCATGTGATACATATGTATCTGAATCTGATATAAAGTACAGTATATAAAAGTGATGAACGAACGCCCTGCCAGACAAATCAGTATGAAATGTAATTTTAATACGTCAATCATTGCTGTCTCCCAGTAAGCACTTTTAAATACTAAGATTTTTAATTGCGACAAGATTTTGGGACGAATCGAACATCATTGCACTTTAGTACGAAAGCTTATATTGAGTTCCATGGTCCAAGCAAGATTCACCTCGACGTAGAAGAGGGAGGGGGAGGGGGGGGGGGGGTTGCGGCAATGGTGTACGCACTCAAGAAAATGGGACCTATATTTCACGCTTGAGCAACCAGGTTAAGTGAAACAGGACATGTCCTTTATCAGCATATCTTTTAAAAGTCCTAAATCAACCAAACTTGTATGTGTGATGCATCTACTCTAGTAAGGATGCATATTGTAATGTACGGTACGTATGCTGCATTAGACCTATATTGCATGCCTGAAAAACCAGTTTAAGTAAAATTGGACAGGTCAATTTCCAGTCTATTAAAAGTCCTAGATCATTCAAATTTGTGTGAATGATGAATCTGAGGATCCTTCCTGCAATGCATGGTAGGGAAGCTGAATTTGACCTATATTTTACACTTGATCGACAATATTAAGTAAAACAGGACAGATCCAGCTTATCACGAGTCTTAGATCAACCAAACTTGTATGTATCCGAGGATGGCATGCTTACTGCAATTCTGGTGTGGATGATCTGAATCATACTTTATAATCTAGTGACCAGGTCAGATAACTCCAAAATACTTTAACCATGTTAACCATACTTTTAAATTGCACTCAGTCTGACATTAACTTTTGGCCTATATTTCATTTAAAGTCGAGAAAATTGAACGCAGATAACTTTTATACTATCAATGGAAGGGCATTGATATTTCATACATATATTCATCGTACATAACCTGCTTATTGGTTTCGCGATATAACGCGAAAATTTCGCGTTATAACGCGTAAAATTCGCGTAATAACGCGTAAAGTTCGCGTTACAACGCGTAAAGTTCGCGTAATAACGCGTAAGTTTCGCGTTATAACGCGAAAGTTTCGCGTAATAACGCGTAAGTTTCGCGATATAACGCGTAAGTTTCGCGTTATAACGCGAAAGTTTCGCGATATAACGCGAAAGTTTCGCGTTATAACGCGTAAAGTTCGCGTAATAACGAGTAAGTTTCGCGTTATAACGCGAAAGTTTCGCGATATAACGCGTAAGTTTCGCATAATAACGCGTAAAGTTCGCGTTATAACGCGAAAGTTTCGCGATATAACGCGTTAGTTCCGCGTTATAACGCGAATGTTTCGCGATAAAACGCGTAAAATTCGCGTTATTACGCGTAAAGTTCGCGTTATAACGCGTAAAATTCGCGTAATAACGCGTAAAGTTCGCGTAATAACGCGTAAGTTTCGCGTTATAACGCGTAAGTTTCGCGTTATAACGCGTAAGCTTCGCGTTATTACGCGAAAGTTTCGCGTTTAAACGCGAATGTTTCGCGTTATAACGCGTAAAGTTCGCGTTATATCGCGAAGTTTCGCGATATAACGCGAAAGCTTCTGCACGTTTATTTTCGCGATATTACGCGAAAGTTTCGCGATATAACGCGTAAAGTTCGCGTTATAACGCGAAAGTTTCGCGTTATAACGCGAAAGTTTCGCATTATAACGCGTTAGTTTCGCGTTATAACGCGTAAGTTTCGCGATATAACGCGAAAGTTTCGCGTTATAACGCGAAAAAATAATTTTCTCAGCTACCATTTGAGCTCAATAGGCTTTCGTATGAACTTACCCCTTCAATTCTTTACCATAAGATAATGTTGAATTTTAGAAATTATATACCACTAGTCTAGTATGGTATTTTTATAAGTGTGGCTTATTTGAAGGATTGAGTCTCTACTATACAATTATTGGCTTTTGATGAGGTCTACTCGTGACTATACAGACCTGGTCAGGTATTGGTTGACCGTGGCCGAAGGCCCAGGTTAACCATGCAATGCCTGACCAGGTCTGTATAGTCACGAGTAGACCGAAATCAAAAGTCAATTATGAATAACTGCTTTATTAAATCATCAGGATTTTATTAACATTTGCATTGTAATGATACGGGAAATCAAAGATCTAACACTATAAAAATCAACGCACGCGCTGGCAACGCACGCGCTAATCCCGAATAGACCGCTTTGGAGCTTTAGCGGTCAACTCACTCTGAGGTACTCTTTGCAGTACTCTTGCATTTTACATAAAATCTGGAAAAAAAATCAAACAATTTTACTTTCATTTTTGAAGAAAACACTTTCAATTTTTGAAAAGAATTTATTATTTTAATTTTGTTTTGTTTTATGACTTTTGGGCTCAACCTACCAGCGCGAGGACGCAAAACAGAAAATAACAAAGAAATGGCCTTAATATTATTATCGAGATTGTATTTGTTTCTGTTAAATTTTGATTAAACTGTTCAAAAATGCGGCGCTTTTTGTAAAAAAAAGAAAAGTCGTTGTCCCATGCAGATTCTATGTTAAAACTTCTTTGTCCCATGATATATTTTCTTGAAAAAAAAAGTGTCTGTTACATCACTGACGTGGTAAATATTGGATGGTTCCCAAGTTAATCAAATGAGACTGAAAAAGTCATCTTCTCACTTTTTTTAAAACTCTATCATTTATCTGAATAATTTCTTTCATACATATCTTTAACGTCTCTGAAGACTATTACATATATTCAAAATCAATCTATATATTTTGCAGGAAAATTCTATGAAAAGGGTTTTTATTCTATTTATTTATTTTTGGTGAAAATTGTGTGTATATGTATATATATAAATATTCTAGACCATAGGATCATAGTATCTCCGGAACGTTTACATCGTAACAGACCTGTAATCTACAGTTTCCGCTTTTAACCAATCAACGCTTTCGTTACATCGGTATCTAAGGTGGTTGTTGCTATTGACAAAATGGCAGGTGCCCGGGCACGCTTTTCAATTAATTAAATTTGGGTCATTTTAACTCATCATTTGAAATTTAGCCAAATTTGCAGGTAACTTTACGAAATATTCTTACCCTTATCCCGTTGCCGCCTAGTTTCCTTCTTCCTGAATGTCTGTGAGTCAAGTCCTTTATTTCATTTCATGAATCTACCCCCGGCCTTTTTCATGCACAAATTTTGCATGATGGAAAGATGCAACTTGGAAGAAGTTAGAACTATGTCCTTTCAAAGGTGGTAGAATTAGCAGTTGTGCATTCAAATTAATTTGCTACCTTTTATACATCCTGCAGATAAGAAGGGCAAACATTCGCCCATATTGAAGGTACATGTATGACTTGAAACGAAAATATTTGTTTGCGATTTTACTTTCCATCACGTCCATTTTATAAATCGAGGGTTGAAGCATGCTCATTGCAATGTATTATTACAGAATTAATTTCTAGTTATGAAAGATGTTTAAATGTATAGCATCTTACTGTTATGTGAATAAAAGCACAACATTTTGCTTTACTGGATCTGCAAACGAAACTCCATTAAATTTTAGTGCCTTTGATGCAATGTAATTTTGCAGTGAAGTTGTATGTTGTAGAACTACTCGGTTATGTTGCATTATAGTTACAGCTGCAACAGAGATTAATACATGGCAAAAATAATTTCTCCGTTGCATCTGTAAGTAGTCGTATTTTACAATGTGATCAAATGGACCTACAATCAACTACCGGTATGGTTGGTCAGTTGCGGAGAGAGGGTATGTGAATTGCATCTAATGTAATAAACACGCTATATGCATCCTTCTAAGGGTGCTAATACATGGATCGATCTGGATGAATTAACTGGCGATTAGAATATTTTGTTGTGCAAACATGCATACGCAGTATACATGTAGTCTGTCTAGTACAGGTAGTAATTTATAATTTAACACAAATATCTTATTGTAACAATTTATATAATTTGCCTACCTCTGTATTGTTTTATTTGCACAAAATTTGAACATGCTCAAAATCTGTGATTTATTTATATCTATGTATTGTTATTTAATCACCTTATGTGTTGAAATTGTTGTAAGATGACATTGTGCTACTGAATAAATACTAACCAACTAACTTTTTTATCTTTTTCATAGGATAGTGTGTAACAGCTAATAGGTGACAAAATGACGGCTGGTTCAGTTCCAGTACCTACCATCATTCCCATTAGACCACCCATTCCAGGCAAATCAAAACTTTCCATTGATTCAAATACAAAGATTGAATTAAGCACAGGTAAAATGATGTTGATCTGTGATGTGATACACATTAAGTAGTAATCCATTATTCAGAAAAGCTATTTATTAAAAAAAAATTCTTAATGAGTTAATCATCCTACATTGTAATTTAGAAAAAAATTCACTGTACCTTAGACGCATATTCAAAAAATGTACATGTACATGTATATATTCAATTATATTAGTATTCTTTCTTGCACTATTTATCATGCTTTCATGTGTTTCAGAGGGGAAGCAAGAAGTCTCAATCTACTATACTATAAATGGCACCAAGCCAAACCCATTCCCTAAGGTGGGGGCTGAGAAGTGTACAATGCAGTACATGGGACCCTTCACATTACCTGCAGGCAAGCAAACAGTCAAAGCCTTAGCCTTGTCAAAGTAAGTTGATACCTTGTCATTGTCTTACATGAACATACACTGCCATCAATAAATTAGTATACTCCATTTCTGTTCAAGTTGCTGTTACCGGTAGAAAATGAACTGTTTTGAACCCATTGCTGTATAATTCTGAAGATGAACCTTATAGAAATCTTTTGTAACAAACTAATTGACCCTAATATATACATTTTTTGAATTTTCCTTCTCTTTTATATAAACATGGCAATTTTTGAAAGAAAATTGATCTGATGAAAAAATAAGTTATATGCATTTTCGTTAGCACAATTCATAATTATGAATTATGTGAAGACAAATATCATGAATCTCTCAAGTTCAGAATGGAAAAAAATTAGGATAAAGTTAGGATAAATTTATAAAGAATTTAGAATGATGTCCTTGTTTGTATAGTTATTTATGGATGGCAGCGTAGTTCTTATATTTCTTTAAAATGTATGACATAAAAGGAAATGAGAGTGTTCGAGTTGCAAAATTGTCAAATGACCTATCAAAGCAATGCATGCAATGATATTGGATGAGTTAAAGAAGATCCTGAAGATAATCTTAACAGCACTCACAATAGAGCACAAAATTGAGCATCGACAGACCCCTAGCAAGCTGGTTCAGGTGCCCGGGAGGAGTAAGCATCCCCTGTTTAAACTATTTAGTAATTCTGCAATTTACAAGCTATATCTAGCCATTGATTTCACCATAGTCAGTGAAATTTGTTGTGTACACATCTACATATGATTCACAGAGATGGAATGAGAGAAAGTAACGTGGTGACGAAGATATTTGAAGTGGAGTTTGTCCCTGTACCTCACACAACCCCAGAAGACGATGATCTTGGCTTCCAAGAGGAGATCGATAGAGAAAAAGCAAAAGTATGTCTGCATTAACATGATTAAATATCTCTTTGACAATTATTGTACAATCATGTTGCTCATAACGTAATGTTAGATCTCTTACAGTATATTCTACATTGCAGTAGACTGAAATATTTCTTCCAGAGGGAAGGGATGATAACAAATAAAAACACAAACACTCAAATACACAAATTTTCGGCCTCTTGGCCTTTATCAAGTGTAAAAAACGACGAACTATAACAATTCTAAGTAAAATCCATTTGCAATGAACGCCAGAGAAGCAAGGATGGATTTTACTTAGAATTGTTATAGATCGTCGTTTTTTACACTTGATAAAGGCCAAGAGGCCGAAAATTTGTGTATTGGAGTGTTTGTGTTTTTATTTGTATTCTCCATTGATTATTCTAACATAATTATATGATATATTCAATATGGAATTGTAACTTGCCAATTTGATAATTATAAAATCTGTATTTTTATCGTTATAAACATGATAAGTTTGATTGCTCAAGATGATTTTTTGAACAAATTGCTTTAACTATTTTTTGAATCCATTCATAGCTAAGTGTGAAGAGATCTACCCAGAAATTCTTGATGTCAGAGAGGTCTGCGTGGACAGATATGACTACTATGAAAGCAGCTACTCAGAAACTATCAGGTTAGTCCATAGTTGATATTGACACACACTTCTACATGTATTTACTAAAGAGGGGGGGGGGGTAGGAAAGGGGATGTTTCAGCTCTTTGTTAAGGTTTATTAGAACTCTTGAATAGCATTACCTGAATGTTTACCTGAATTCTTAATCATATCTTGACTTAGGTCATACATTGAAGTTTATAATTCAGTTTTCAAGATTTAGTACACTTTCATGCATTCAATAAGGCCCTCATCTAAAAATATATTAATTGACTGTTAGATTAATTTGCATCTGCTTTGTTTGAATTTTTTTTTTCATATTCTCTGGGTGTTATCTGTTTTTTTTCTCCTGTCATAAATCTTATATCAATACCAATACATGTAGAAATGGTTATGTTATTACAGACATGAGTGTGACAGGCAGTACAAGGAGAAAGGCTCGTGATGAACCAAGATTCTTAAATACCAGAAGAAGTAGAGAGGTAATTTAGTTTGTGAAGTACAAGATAGGTAATCATATTGCATTATGATACATGTAGTATCTATTGCTTTTTTACAAGAGATACAAATTTTTAGCTCGCCGGGACGAAAAAGTCGGGAGAGCTAATGCCATACCCTTGGCGTCGTTTTCATTGTCTGTAAACAAAATTTTAACCTGGGCTATATCTCTTGAATTATAAGGGGTAGGGCTTGAATAATTCTCATGTAGATACACATGTACCTTGTGACGAGACCTTTCATTTGAGACCATGACCTTTGACCTAGTGACCTTGACCTTGGACTTTGACCTACTTTTCAAAAACTTTAACCTCAGGTTTCGGACAAAAACCTGTATAGGCGAGCTATGTAATCTTTGATTACCCTATGTTTTGTATTTCAATGAGTTCCAGACATGACAAGCTTTATTGAGAGGTAGATAAGATAATTCTTTGACAAAGAATGAAAGTTAAAAATTTTTCATATGTATGCGTACTTGTATATTCTAATCTGAAGAATTTCATAAAAAAAGAAACTAATAAAGGAAAACTCCTGAGAAAGGTGTTTGAATCGTTAAGTCCAAAATGTAGAAAAACATACATTATGCTTCTACTTACACAAAGCAAAAGTAATGTGATTATGACATTTTTAGTACTGTGCCAATGTACAATATTGTTTATTTTACACCAGTAGTATACACTGTTTTCTAATATACCTCAACAATATAGCCAAATAACAATCAAAGTTCATTTGTAGATGATTTTCAAACATATGCATATATTTGTCTTGCTACAGTTAAGAAAATTCACTTATCTCTAAATGTCATACTTATGATGTCTTTCAGAGTGGTCGTTATGATTCTCCTACCAGCCATCGTGTTCATTCAGAAAGACGACTACCAGAAACTACTGCAGCCATGAGACTAGAACAGGAATTAGATAATATGAAGTAAGAATATACTCTTCTTTTTCAAAGTTTAAGCATTTCTAGATATTTTGTCACCATGTCACCCTTAAATCAGAATTATTTTACATCTTGCAACCTACCTTAGTTTTTTTTATCTCATAAAAAATTTACATTAGATACATGCACTTTAAGTCTAATTTTAATGACAAAGGTGTCTTCACCCTCTTTAACAATTCTGAAAATTTGTAAATCATATACATGTACATGTTTAAATAATGCATCACCTGAATAAAAGATATAAAGTCTACAATATTTATTTTCAAACTTATGCAGAGCTCGACCTTTTTTTCTTCAGGAATTCCTACTACACAGGTGACATAGATCTATATGGTAAATATAGAAATGAATATGAAGACCATTCTCCGTCCAGAGCCACCATATCTCATGCACCAAAGGTCAGTATGCCAGGATATGCTCTAATTTACATGTATATGCATTAAAGTATTATACATGTACATGTTCTTCCATCAAACTTGTTGGTATTGTCAAGTATAATCAGATTCAACACTCAATTAGGGTCAAGGTCACCTACAATATTATAGTCACTTACTTACTTAATGAGGATCAAGGTCACCTACAATGTCATAGTCACTTATTTACTCAATGAGGGTCAAGGTCACCTACAATGTAAAAGTCACTTATTTACTCAATTAGGGTCAAGGTCAACTACAATGTCATACTCACTTATTTCCTCAATGAGGGTCAAGGTCACCTACATTTGTACAATGTCATAGTCACTTATTTACTCAATGTGGGTCAAGGTCACCTACAATATTATAGTCACTTATTTACTCAGTTAGGGTCAAGGTCACCTACAAAGTCATAGTCACTTATTCACTCAATGAGGGTTAAGGTCACCTACAATGTCATAGTCATTTATTTACTCAATGAGGGTCAAGGTTACCTACCATATCATAGTCACTTATTTATTCAATGAGGGTCAAGGTCACCTACAATATCATACTCACTTATTTGCTCAATTAGGGTCAAGGTCACCTACAATGTCATAGTCACTTATTTACTCCATTATGGTCAATGTCACCTACGATGTCATGGTCATTTATTTACTCAATGAGGGTCAATGTCACCTACAATGTCATAGTCACTTACTTACTCAATGAGGGTCAAGGTCACCTACAATTTCATAGTCACTTATTTACTCAATTAGGGTCAAGGTCACATCCAATGTCAAAGTCACTTATTTACTCAGCGAGGGTCATGGTCACCTGCAATATCATAGTCACTTATTTAGGTCAAACATGCAACTGGCGACATTCCTGTTGTAGAACAGTTCTATTTACCTATTAATGCCCATTTGTGTGGGAACTATTCTCTGATAGTGTTGCTTTTGTAAGGAATAGTGCCCGAGTGCAGCCACACAAGAAATGGGCATTAATAGGTTTAGTGCGTCACATGACCTCAATAGCATTTTAAAAGGACATAGTTGGCTATTCAGATTATTTACAAGGAAGTGGCGACACCTACAATACTTACTCTCAAAGTGATGTTTCTCTGTAAAGCAAAAGCAACATTCTCTCATAGTCCCCAATGGAATTCAAGGGATTTATCATGTGATGAACTAATTCATAATTCTTGATGATATTGAATGCACTTACTTCATTTCTTATATGTATTTTCTGTGGTTGCATGTTCTCATACTTCATAAATCAGTTATGCAAACAATGTTTACACCTACTTTTTGAAAAGCATTTACAATGAAACTGAACCATTACAGCCTTTTGACAGATTTATCAGTCCATTAGTATTCAATCTTTCAGTATACAGAGTTACTTCCCATTTAAAACAGTATCTAACATAAATGCATTATGATGTCGTTAAATTCCTATAGATATTTCATATTTGAAGCTTGCTTATGTTACACCATATAATTTGATGATGTTACATTTCTACATTTGTTTATGTTAGAAACCATTCACAAAGAAAAGTAACTGTATTTTCAACTGACTATATGGTTTATCAGGCAACTTCAGGTAGCCAACTATCTAGCAGTCTCTTGTGTTGGACTAGGAAGTTGTTAAGAAGACTCTCAAGACTCAAAATGAAGCCAAAATTTCTTATGCACTCATAATTGGAGATTTTTGGTCTGTCCATTTGTCTGTCTATTTGTATGTATATACTTTAACTTTGGAATTTAAATGATAAGCCATAGGGCTTTCATACTTTGCTTGTACATTCCTTATCACAAGATCTATCTAATAGGACCTTGTGGCATTCACCTTCGAGTTCAACCTTAGTCCTATTTCTCAGATAGCAGTGTTCATACCAACATACTGTATAAGTAGAATCATTCGCTGGTACTTTCTTTCACGGTTTCATAAATGAAATCCCTTTTGCTTAGACTTTTATTAGCGTATCCACCTTCTGATTCTATTGAATTATGCATTTGGTATTTCTATTCACTGAGACAAACTTTTGCAGTACAAGGCTGACCGTGAAAGTAGCGGAGTTTAATACACAGCAAATGATTCTACATATACAGTATATGCTGACAGAATCCATAATGTATACCAATCATATCATGCTAGATTTAATTTAATCAATCAGTGCTTTAGCTGAATACTTGTACATTTTCTGTATTGTAGTTTAATTATGTTCAGTCTGTGATATAGATCAATGTGCCGTTTGATGTACTTACTTGTGTGGTGTGTCAGGCACAGATACCGCATTAATTAGCACAAGTTTACCTCGCATGTAGTCAAAATAATATATCTCATTAATGCTTTAAGTGTCCTTTGTAGTATCATTTTCTTTATTGTAGATGGGCATGTGTCAGTATTGTAGATCAGTCGTGCCGTTTAACGTACCGACATGTGTAGTGTGTGAGGCACCAATACCAGGACAGCATAAGCCTAACCCACAGGTAGTAAATATATCTATTTTATATCAAAGTTGACTAATATGTTTGTTCGCAAATATTTGTGTACTGTTAAGAGTCATTATTAATGAAAGGAAAATAAGTAGGCTTTGATTTTATGAATGATTTATGAGCATTGTTATTCAAATTGTGAAGTGCAGCCTATTGCCGTTTTTGCCAAAATTTTTAAATTTGTAATCCTATAACTGTACATCAGTCTACAAAAAACTTTTTAAAATGCATCGGGCATATTAGAACCTTCATCGCCTATTTGGTCAGAAATAGGTGAGACTGTTAATTTGACCCGTCTTAAATTTGCCTGATAGGTTCTTTGGTCTGATGCATTATGCATCTGCTATGAACATGAATAAATAGTTGAGAAGTGTAATTGACCAATCTTAAATTTGCCAGATAGATCCTAAGTTCCAATGTATTTTGCATACTCTTCGTACATACATACTTTCTTTTCATTCAGACACAATGGTTGCCTGTCAGTTACCCCATTCAGACCCCTGCCACACCCCCCTCAAAGCCCCCCTCTCGTAGTGTGCACACACAGACCGTGGGGCTGTTCTACCCTTCCGACAAGGAACTCAGCAAAAAGGTGGAGCAAGAGGAGGAGAAGAAATCCTTTGAGAAACAGATGAAGGATCGCCGCCCGTTACTCACAGCAGTCAGTCCAGGAAAAGGTATCGTAGGATTACAAAGTCATGTTTATGACATCAAAGATGTTGTGATGTGTCTTATAGCTTTCATAATAAACTTAATAGATTTAATGCATGTACTTGGCGAGTTTCTGTCCTAAATCAAGATTTGGAAACTAGAAATAAGAAAGCAATAGTGATTCTGATCAGATTTTTAACAAGTTTTGTTTAAGGATGAGCAATTTGGAAAAAATGAAATTGCAGTGAAATTCAGAAGATACCCTACTTATTAATATTTTGGAATTATTCAAATTTGATATCTTTTAATATGTCAAGATTTGTTACTTATATAAATTTATTGAATTATATGTTTGTCTATATGAATGAAATTGAATTTTTGTTTTTTTCATTCACCTTCATATATATTTTCAGGGTATTGGAGAAAGCAAGTGGATCACATTTGTGCTCATCTGAAAGCCCATGCTCAGAATGAAGCAGAGTTTAGGGCCTTAATTGGTGAACCAAAAATGGGAAAGGTACAACTTTTTGAAGTTTTTCAGTTGAGAGAAGAACATAATCATGATAATATAAGCTTCACGCTTCTTTCCTGATCACACATATTTGTACTATCCTATGACCTATAATTATGACGAAATGAAATATGTTTGAACTAAGTTTTTCAGTTATAAGTATTTCTGGTGACTATATAATGTATGTAAATTGTAAGGTATCCTATCTTTTCCAATTCAGTTACTGACAAGTACAGTCCAGGAGGATGGGTATGAGCTCAGTGTGACCTTGACCTTTGCCATAAGAAGTAACAAAGATCCGCTTGCCGGTCGTAAGATCGCCATGAGCGGAGACTATCTTAGTCAGCATACTGAGCAAGATAGCTGGCGGAACTCAGATTCTGATGGTAAGAGATTACGTTTATCTTATTTAAGATTTCTGTGAAATGCAAAACAGCATTGTCTAAATTTAGATTCCTGTGCAATGCAAAACAGCATATTCATAAAATTTTCACAATTATTAAAATTTCTAGACTGAAGAAAAACTGTTGACTTGCCAGTGTTGCTGTTTCTTTTTCTGTCACACTTAACACTTACATGCACTTAAAAAGCAGTGTAAAGCTTATAGAGAATGAATTTAGTGTCTAAGTATTAAAAATTGAAGGATTTTAGCCAGGCAGTTCACATCTGTTATGTCATTTAAAGGTGAGGAAGGTAAAAATATCATTTCAGAAGGAAAACAGTTTAGAAGGAAATCCTGTTTGTGTGCAAAAAAGTTTTTAACATCCATGATATTGCAAGTTCTTGAAGACGAGATTTTAAGTCTCCATGGATGTTCACGTAATTGGTCTTTGTCGAGCATTTGCCAGTGTCCATGACACATGGTTTCAACCTGCATATACTTTCAGAGTTTATTTGTAATGACAAGATTCAATACATATACCTTGTAAAGGTCATGTTCCAGGTCAAGGTCATTAGGTCAAATATCTACAATCACTCTTATTCAGATGAAATCAAAATTTGATGTGGTGTATTATTGTATGTAGTTGAATTTTCTTTTCAGAAGAAATAATAGCCGGTAAAAAACGAACAAAGAAATCCAAACCTAAGAAAAAAGTTACTCCAAAAATGGCTGTAAGTACTCTAACCTATAATGTGTGCTTCTGCTTAATTTAGTAAAGTTTTTGGCTTAGGAAGAAGGAATGAATAATAGATCATCATTTGATAAACTTTCATTCCCTTACTGAGCGAAAATATTCATGAGCATGTACGTAGATCTTTAAAATAAATCCTTAGGCTACAAATATGGCAAGTAGAGGTACAATTGTAAAAATTAGGTTTTAGGGTCTGATACATCTTTGAGTATGATTTTTGGCCGGATTGCAAAGCAATCTCGGTCTATAGATTGACGATGTCCGTCTGTCCGTCTGTCCGTCCGTCCGTCATCAACATTTTAGTTAAAGTTTCTGGTTGAGGCAAAATCTAAGGAACTATATGCAGTAGAAACTTTATATTATACATGAAGCTTGCCCATCACAAGACCTTTCAATTTATGCGTAACATTTGACCAAGTGACCTTGACCTTGGACTTTGACCTAGTTAAAGATTTTGGTTAAAGTTTCTGGTTGAGGCAAAATCTAAGGAACTATATGCAGTAGAAACTTTATATTATACATGAAGCTTGCCTATCACAAGACCTTTCAATTTATGCTGTAACATCTGACCAAGTGACCTTGACCTTGGACTTTGACCTAGTTAAAGATTTTGGTTAAAGCTTCTGGTTGAAGCAAAATCTATGGAACTGTATGCAGTAGAAACCTTATATTATACATTTAGATTACCCATGACAAGATCTTTCAATTTATGCTGTAACATTTGACCTAGTGACCTTGACTTGGACTTTGACCTAGTTAAAGATTTTGGTTAAAGTATCTTGTTGAAGCAAAATCTATGGAACTGTATGCAGTAGAAACTTTATATTATACATTTAGGTTGCCCATGATGAGACCCTTCAATTTATAACGTAACATTTGACCTAGTGACCTTGACCTTTGACTTTGACCTAGTTAAAGATTTTGGTTAAAGTTCCTGGTTTAAGCAAAATCTTAGGAACTGTTTACAGTAGAAACTTTATATTATACATGTAGGTTGCCTCTGACAAGACCTCTCAATGTATGCTGCTATAATATTTGACCTAGTGACAAAAACTTACTTTGCAATCCGGCCATACCATCTTTAGCGGTGTTTTATATTTCTGGAAATGCTTATTTGGGATTAAGCAAATTTGAGGAAAACTGACTACCATATGCAATTTACTCTGTCAAAGGATAGCTTATCTTATTTACGAGTCTTTCATATGAACTGTGTTTGTATCAAACTTCTAAGCAGTCAAACTTTTGAAAATTTTAAGGCAATAGATCAGAAGTTGTTGAGAGAACTAGGACATTCTGGTGAGGGGGATCCAGCAGAGGTACAGCAGCTGATTGATGAGGTAGGTCTAAATTTTATACCTATTACTGTACATTTGCAATATACTTAGCTTATTGTACAAATGAACTCCATTACTGTACATTTGCAATATACTTAGCTTATTGTACAAATGAACTCCATTACTGTACATTTGCAATATACTTAGCTTATTGTACAAATGAACTCTATTACTGTACATTTGCAATATACTTAGCTTATTGTACAAATGAACTCACTGAAAAAATATTACATGTTTACTGTTAGCAATTCTTCTACTAAATGAATATAAAGATATATGCATCTTATTTTTATGATATAACATGTATAGTTGAAACTCTATACTGATGTAACATTTCTATTTCTATTCACCAGGGAGCAAATGTAGAGTGTACAAACAAGGATGGTCTGCCGTGCCTTTATGTAGCAGTAAAGAATAAGAGAGTAGAGAGTATACCCGTGTTAGTAGGATCTGGTGCTGATGTCAATATGAAGGGACCATCATCTATGTAAGACATTGAAAAGCGTATGATTCTTAAAAAAATCTTATAATTTGACTTTATTCATACCCATTTTAGTGGGATTTGTGCTGATGCTAATATGAAGGGGCCGTAATCTATGTAAGATATCAAAACCTAGTCTTTTCTCTGAAATCAAGCTAATATTTTGACACAATGAGATATGTCTATTATTAATACTGTACTGTACCTCAAGTAATTTTAGCTGAAGTATAATTTTCACTTTGTTTCTGTGTATGATTTTCCTTGACTGTGTTAAAAAATCACCTGATAGTACTAAATATTACCATTTAATACAAATATTGTACTAAATATAACAGATAAGTTAACATGAAGAAAAAGAGTTGTGAAATATGTGCACAGGGCTGTATAGTCATACATAGCTTTCATGTATGCTTCTTTTGCAGCAAAGGGAATACACCATTACATGAAGCTGTTGGTCTGGGACCATCAGGGTTAAAAGTTATAGATACACTACTCAAGTAAGTTTGTTCACATTAGATAAGTTTAAAAAAAAAATATGAAAGAATTTGATATATAATTTACTATAAAAGTTCAAATTTCATGAAACAATACTTAATCTGATTTTGATATGAGGGCTAAAGTTACTAATTATACTTTATAATGAAAATAAATGTACATTGTTTACATGTATAGAGGACATCAAGTTATTTTGTCATCCTACTTCAGTCTTCATTCTTATGAACCATAAATTTAAAACAAACTCCTATTATTAAGTTCTGAAAAGAAAATCATCAATATACTTAAAAAAGGTCTTAAATTTTCAGTCATTTAAAGGCTAATCTGAAAATAGCAATCCCGTGAAATACTTACTATGTATAATTTCATTCTATTTATAGTTCCGGAGCTGATCAAAGTAAGAAGAATGATCGCGGAGAAACACCTTATGATTTAGCCGTAAAAGGCGGATATGACAGTATAGCAAAAAAGTTTGCCTCAGCACTCGGAAGTTCTCAATTACAGAAAATGATCAAACCAAGGAGTACAGTAGCAATGGATTAGTTGACGTATAGTTCTTAGGAATTGACTGAGTTAATCCTAGAGAAGGGGTCATACTTTTGAATGATTATCAGATAATAGTGTTTATGGTCAAACTATTAGACAAAGTGTGAAGAATCCCACTATGAAATTCTAGGAGGAAAGATGCAAAATATATCATAAGATAATATATACAGATAGTTGTTGACTGCATGCATATTCAGAGTGCTAAGTAATCCTTATGACAGCGTAATGATGTTTTATAATTGTGAAAAGAACATATTGAATTTGCATTTTAAACAACATAAAAGCAACAGTGGGAGTGATATTTTATTTTCATGGTGTGGCATTTGTCAAAAGATCTGACAAAATTGGTTTGAAACTGCATTTATATGAGTAACTATCATTGCACGATGCTGATATTTCCATAGAATAGCTATAGATTACCTGAGCTTACTACTCAAGTGTACTCATAAAGCACTATTAACAGGAAAGGATGTAGAGCAAAGGTTTATCAGTGGCAGATTCAGGGGGTGCAGATTGGGCGTCCCCCCAGCACTGACCTGAACTTTAAAAAACACCCTATATTTTGGCCCATTTTCAGTATCAATTGACAAAATTCACCTCTTGACCCCTGGCAAAGGGGGAGCTTGATCCGCCACTGGTTTATAACTTGTATTCTTAGCAATGTAGTTTTACAAGGTCAAACAAAGTCAATTGTACTTTGCCCTTTCAAAACTCTCTTTTTGTCTCCATTTTACATTACACAAATTATAGATGTAAAATGTACATAATAAATAAAGTAGAATTTATTTACTTGTTGATCTGTGAAATCCATTTGTAATCAATTCCACATTCCTATGTCTTTTTCTATCTGTGATACTTTGTTTTGTCATTGCCGTCCTTTATACATGTACTTGTTTCAAATGTGTTGTATTTTTATAATATTTTATCCTCGTCATTATTTACATAATGTATTAAGAATGTGTTATTATTGATTCAATAAACATGAAATATTTACTGATACATTTCTGCCTCTTGTTGCACAAAATGGTTTTTTTTAAATGAACGATGTGTAAATAAATTACTCTCTATGTTTAGAATAAGACATAATGTATACTAGTCAGTGTATTAGCTTGAATCAAGGGTGTATGTTTCATAATCATATTCCTATTCAATGAACTGTATGTAAATTATCCAACATAGTAGAAAGACCAAACTTATCTTGTATCACAGTAAAATTGCTTTTTACTAGTTTATTAATCAGCCAGACATCACTTATGACAGAATTTGGAAATAATTTCATTGTCATTTAATGTTAGAAAATTTGACAACATACTGAAATTATAATGTCCATTTGCAAAAAAAAAAGCTAAACAGCTTGATGTCTTGTGTCTCTACATATTAAATGAGCATATTAAATGAAGGTTTAATTTGTTCAATTCCGTCTTTTCGAATTTACAGTAATACGCTCGGTGTGCAGGTATCTGACGTAAAAGCATTGTGACGTCATTAAATTTGTAAGAAAATGTCACATTTGTAACCCTGTTTCCCTGAATTTCATGCTGGTTTCTATAGAAGTTGAAGACGTCACAATGCCTTGATGTCATATACCTGCACAAATGGGAAGTAACTCTGTATTTTGAAAAGACCGAATTGTATTACAGGGAAAAGGGACTATTGAATTGCAGTACACAGAATTTTTTTTTTTGGACATTCAGAACACTTTACATGTTATTCAGCTATGTTTTAAGGGAAATTTCATATAGATGCACTATGGAAATAAATTTCTCTCAAGAATATACTCTATTTATCATATTTATTCAGTACTATTTTTACGTAGATACATACCCTGAATAACAGAATAGCAGTGTCTATGAATGATTTGGCGGAATCAAAGAAATACAAGTTGTTTTTGTAACAAGGTAGTGCAATACTTCGATAATATGAGAAAAATATGAAAATGTGATGAAATAAGAAAAAAAAAAAGAGTGAAAGATACAGGTATTAGTACATGAAAAAATTCTGTTCCACTAATATTTGTGATAGGAGATAATATGTAATTTATGAATATTAGTTGTTTCATAAATTATTATGTAAGTGTCTGTATGTTACATGTACATGTATGTCATCATAAATGCCATGGCAGCCCAATAGAATGAAGAAATATATAGATTTACAATGATTTGTTTTTGTGTTTTTATTCAAGAGAATTAAAAAACTTACATGTATATAATAATCTCCTTTAAGGAATCATCAAACAGTTTATTAAATGCAGGTGTGACAATAACCTTGATCTGTAATGCAGTACAACAAGACTTTTCATAAAATGTTAGACTCCTCAATGAAACCGACTTCTTAAGCCATGCATATCATTTCCACATCATCATATTTATGGCACTTCAAATCAACTGGCAAATTTATTACATAGATTTGAATGTCAATTCTGTTGTTATAGTGATTTATTGCATTGCCATCTGGTTTGATCCCAGCTCATGTCACAACTTTCTTCTCACCCTGCCAAATGTTTGTTATCTGATTGAGTACTTTTAAAATATTTAATTGAAAAATTCTCTTTGGGAAAATGTGTTTTGCCCTAAATATGACAAGATAGATTTGCATAAAATTGAATGAATGTACTACCTTGTCCAATGATGATGCAATGTAACCGAATAGAAATGACCATTTATAGGAAAATACACAACTCATCCCTACTTATGCCTTTCATTAAATCCACATTTGCACAATATCTGATAAAATAATCGATAGTATGACATACTTTTTAGTTGTCATCTGTAAAGAGTTTTTCCCTTGTATTGAATTAAGTTGACTTCATTATAATACCTAATCATTTTGACTTTGAGAGATGGACGAGTCATCTTCCGTTTAGAGGTTGTAAATGGAATGAAAGATACTTGAATTCTATACATTTACAAACTTTATTTTATAACATTTAACAAAGAAATGAAAATAGATTTAAGTTACTTAAATTGCTCACGACTTACCATGAAACAATTGATACTGATAAAACTTAATTATCAATGCAAAATTATGCAATGTTAACAAGTGAAATCAAAGAAAAAAATGCTTTGGAGCAATTCCATTTATTTGTATTCATTATATAAAATTCAATATGATTCACAAAACAGTGTTTCATAAACACCGTCAATAGGTATGTCTTGGATAGATTAAATGTCTTGCATGTGTAGCAAGGCTGCATTTGAAAGAAAGGAGGGGATCTCCAACAACACTGGGTTGCAGCACTGAAAAACTTAAGTTGGTGTAAATAGGAACTAGGAAATTAAAAACGTCATTGAAATATATAATTTAAAAACTAACAATTAATTGCTCAATTTTATAGGGAAGGAACCATTAGTTGCAATTTTGATGAACAAAAGGACTAGGATAGATGAACAAATTCTGCAGCAAATCCACTATGTATTTCAAAAAGTATTATGGTTCTCCAATCTAGCAAGTCGGAGATAAAGGTTCCAGTTTAAAAAAATACAATTCTATTGCATTCTGATTGATATAATTTTCTAAAAACGTACCAAAATATATGACCCAACTGATTTTCCCCTTTCCTTTTGACCTTAGATTGTTCAACGATAACTTTATTCTTTCTACTGTAGAACAATGATCATTATGCAACAATATCAATCAAACTTACCATATAGTTGACAATTTCACTACTTTAAAAGAAAAAAAACTAAATGTACATGACTTTCTAAGATTGATGCACGGGATCTTTACAATTACAGTAAGGAAAGTTACAACATGGCTGCATATTTGGCCTCCATAATACTTTATACCATGTCATCATGAGCGGGACAGGTTGAATGGATTCTTTATGCTTCTTCACAGCTTCCTGTATTATTTGCACTATTTTCATGTGGTCTTTTATATTTACTGGGTTTTCTTCACCAGGGTCTGACACCATTTCATACAGGAGTGGTTCTTCTAGTTTTATGCTTTGGAAACACATACAGGCAAACGTGCACCTGTTTTGACCAGGTAAATAATCTGGTGTTTCATAAACAAGCTTCCATACTTTGTTTCCTGAAAGAAAAATATATGTAAAGTGAAAATGAAATTCCGTCTTTTCGATTTTACAGTCCCACGTTCGATTTGTGCAGGTATCTGACGTAAAAGCATTGTGACGTCATTAAATTCCTTTGAAAACGTCATATATGTAACCCTGTTTCCCTGAATTTCATGCTGGTTTCCATAGAATATGATGACGTCACAATGCGTTGACGTCAGATACCTGCACAAATGGGAAGTAACTCTGTATTTCGAAAAGACCGAATGAAGCGGTGGATTCCCTTCCCTACTCCAAAAGATAATCATTATGGATCCTTGGGATCAAGAATGACCTTTTGTAGAAAAAGAGAAGGAATCTCAAATTATTGGGATCTCAATATTCTTTAATGTATAACAACGTTGCCAAAAAAAAAAAAAAAAACAGGTGGACAAACGGACAGTTTCAGATATGTCTCAAACACTGAATGCGAGAGCTGCAAAAGTGTATACCACATGCGTTAATATTTTTATGATAGTGCTAGTTAGTCAATTAAATTGTACTCGAATTTTAAACGCAGTTTATCTACCATTCAAAAATTATGTAACCCATACAAGATAAACATCAAACAATTGATATAAATCATGTTACATTTTTCTTTGGATTTCCACCTACCGGATTTTGGTCGGTACCTTGCTGCTTGCAATATATCACCACAGTAATGATAGAAAAAACTGGTGCGGCGTTTGGGATCTTTTCCTTTTTAATAGGGGCATCAGGTCTTTTCCATCAATCTGAACGTTCTTGGGAAGTTCTGCACCTATCAAGTTAGCGAATGTTGTAAACGTGTCCAACTGCATAGTCGGTTCGTCAATGACTATATTGCTTGGAAGTACTGTCGGGAACCTGAAAATTCCGGGAATTCTTATACCGCCGTCTACAGCACCATGTGCTTTTCCTCCTGTCCAATGAAAAAAAAATCATATATCTTATAAGTCGGCTCCGCTTACCCATTGGTCTCGGTGGTTTATTTGTAATCTGTTGTTTTATTACTTATTCCTATGGCGTATGTCTCTTTTTCGTCTCTTGCTTTTCTTGTTTGATATTTCTAAGTTGTGAGTTGGTTACCTTTCCCTTTTGCGTCTCCTGTGTTTGTAAGTCTGTGTTTTTGCATTGGGTGTTTTGGGGATTTGCTTTGGGTGCTACAACCGAGTGTTGGTGGAGATCCTCTCCCTTCCTTTTATTTCCACTAAAATAATGTTATCAGGTATGGGATCTCATATAAAAAAATCAAATTCAAGGAATTGTGGTCCCCCGCTTTTGGGTGTTTGTCTTTAAAGAAATGCTTACAGACATCCCCCCATTCTTAAGTTTAAATAATATATCTCATATATTATCAACATTCTAAATATGAAAGATTAACTCCAAGAAAAGGTCAAAAGGTACAAACTTTTGTTTTGTTTCCAAGGGACAGGGCTTATAAAAAGGTATGCACATGTGAAATATCTAAGACCTATGATTTAAATTAAAATCAAAAACTTATGGTTGAGGTTGAAGTTTTTAAATGTGGGTCAACCTCCATGGACAAGGTCACAAGGTCAGGTTGTTGTTACGAACAGAAAGGTCTCATCACAAGGAATACACATGTGAAATGTGAAAGCCCTATCATTTTCCATTAAAAAGTTATGGACAAGGTTATAGTTTTTTGAAAAGTAGGTCGAACTCAAAGGTCAAGGTCACAAGGTCAAAAATTTTGGTATCCATGGAAAGGTCTTGTCACAAGGAATACACATGTGAAATATCAAAGCCCTATCACTTTCCATTCAACAGTTATGGTCAAGGTTAAAGTTTTTAATAAGTAGGTCAAAGTCCAAGGTCAAGGTCACAAGGTCAAAAATTTTGGTATCAATGGAAAGGTCTTGTCACAAGGAATACACATGTGAAATATCAAAGCCCTATCACTTTCCATTCAAAAGTTATGGTCAAGGTTATAGTTTTTTGAAAAGTAGGTCAAAGTCCAAGGTCAAGGTCACAAGGTCAAAAATTTTGGTATCCATGGAAAGGGGTTGTCACAAGGAATACACATGTGAAATATCAAAGCCCTATCACTTTCCATTCAAAAGTTATGGTCAAGGTTAAAGTTTTTAATAAGAAGGTCAAAGTCCAAGGTCAAGGTCACAAGGTCAAAAATTTTGGTATCCATGGAAAGGTCTTGTCACAAGAAATACACATGTGAAATATCAAAGCCCTATCACTTTCCATTCAAAAGTTTTGGTCAAGGTTTAAGTTTTTAATAAGTAGGTCAAAGTCCAAGGTCAAGGTCACAAGGTCAAAAATTTTGGTATCCATGGAAAGGTCTTGTCACAAGGAATACACATGTGAAATATCAAAGCCCTATCACTTACCATTCAAAAGTTATGCACAAGGTTAAAGTTTTTGTGACTGACGGACAGACAGACGGACAGACGGACAGACGGACGAACCGGTTTTAATGTCCCCGCGCTTTCGCGAAAGCGGGGGACAATAACTTAATTATGTATGGAACCTCATATTAGAAAGACGGTTACTACTTTCGTAGAAATTTTTCGAAATTAAAAAGAAAGCTATGGGCAACAATATATCTCCATCTTTAAACAATCCAACAATAAACAATTCTTCTGAATAAACATCTGAACTGATATATAAATTTACGTTACCTTTGAAAATTCCATTTGATCCGCCATCGACTTCACCATTTACCCCGCTTTCCTCCAAATGAGCACCATTGTCTGACGTCATATAAACTAGGGTATTCCTTCCAAAGCCAAACCTATCCAAAGCGTTCATAATCTCTCCTATTCCATCATCCAATTCTTCTACTGCGTCGCCATAACGACCATGCTTTGATTTCCCGCGGAATCTTTCGGATGTTCGTATTGCTGTATGTGTATGGTCATATGACATCATGAGTAGAAAGGGATTATTGTCTTTGGATCTTTCTTCCAAAAATTGCACACCCTCTTTTTTATACCTATCATGCAATGTTTCCAACTGAATGGGCTGTTCAACAACGTCATAGTCTCGAAACAGAATACTGTTCAGAAGTTCCAAATGTTCAAACACGAAAACCATATAAATAACAGGAATAAATACTATGCTGTTAAGAAACAGGAACCCTATAATTCCGATCAAGCCTAATTTCTTAATGATTAAAGTAGTGATAATACTTATTAGGAGGGCCGATAAACAGATATGATAAAAATGCCGCCATTGTGATAACACTACTCTATCACCCTCCCTGCTGAAGTCCTTCATATTTGTTAGAATATGTCCGTAATAATAGTCAAAACCTTGGTTCATCGGATGAAACTTATTGTCACCATAATGTTCCTTTGAAAGTCCTAAATGCCATTTTCCTGAAAGATAATAATATTTATGCATGTTAAAGCTCATATAAAGGCGCTGTTAAGATAAGGCGTAAAATCAGCCCTGAAAAGTGGAATTTTGAAAATTGAAATTTCAAGAACCTTTTTTGGTAAAATGTATACCTATACGGCATCCCATCAGAATATGAAGTTATTTTTTATCTGTTTTGCATAAAATTTCTAATTTTTAGGTCAAAACTTATCTTTTTCTCATAGAAATCAATAGAAAACGGAAAAGTTTTATTGAACATTGTTCTCCCCGGATATACAGAAAGCCACTTTTACTGGAGATGTGTATCCATGATACAAATTTTTTGGCAAAGTGGGGTTCTGTATCTCCGGGGGGAACACTACCCCAGAGATGAAAAACTAAAAATGGAAAGGGGGGTGCATTTATAAGAATCGATCTTTTTGACCATTAAATATAGCACATTTGACTATTTTTCCTCTCTAATCCATCAAACATTGTGTACTCAATATGATTGAATGAAAGATACAAGAATTAGAAACGAAATAAGCAAGAATGATGTTCATTTCTCCGTGAATGAAAGGCTTACATTGTAGCCATTGAATGAAGAATAAGACCGTATTTTAAGTTCCGGATTTCATTATTTACCGATTAAAGGAGGTAGAACGTTCGAAATCTCTTTCTGATACACAATGTAGACATATTTGATGTCTTTTAGCTTATATTTATCCATTTTAGATAAAATATTCAAAAATGTAAACGTTTTTTGTCAATATTATTGGATTTTCTATCCGAGCACCCCTACCTCTTTCGACCTTAATTTTACAACCTTAAGAGTTCCTTAACATAATGTAAAACATGTAAAAGGTCTGCAAATACCTTATATTTTAATAATTATTCATGTTTTTCTGTGTACGATTCGCAATGCGGAAGAAATAAGTCACGAGATTCAGGGCTAAATACGGCCCTTATCTTAACAGCTCCTTAATCATGTAAACGATATTGCAATAATTCAGTTTTCGGTTATTAATTGTACCGTCATACTAGACATTTGCTTTATAATTTATTTACTTTTAATTTTAATTAATTAATTAATTTTACGAGATGTAAAATGATAACACAAGGCAGAATTAATAATAAAAACAAATGTGTGAAAATGTTTACTTTGTTATTTCTAATTCGATCTTTATGAGATTACCTATTAAGGCAGTTTTATAACCAACAGTTTTGGCCAGCTCAGCTATCGTCGTCTCGTTGTCAGGTAATCCAACGTAGTTGCCCACGAACATATTCACTCGCAATCTGTTAGTCGCTACTAGACCTGTAAAGATATGTTAGACAACATTGACATGATATCAAGCAATTCATTTGTTTTTTTTTTTTTTTTCTTTAACTTCTTTGCAACCTTGTGTTGTTGGAGATCCCCTCGATTCTTTTATATCTACACTTATTTCGTGTTGCAGTGTGGAGTTGGTAATATAATTCCCCGTGACCCGATGTTTGAAGTGTTTTAATTCTATTTCGTTCTCTAACTTGACTATGTTGTAGTGTTTTCCATGCAGGATCTCTATTCACCCTTCTTTGCATTGGGTGTTTTTGGATTTTGCTTTGGGTGCTGCAATCTAGTGTTGTTGGAGATCCCCTCCTTTCTTTTCTAGCAGCATTATAGGACAGCAAGTATACCAAACTACTTTATCTTGGCGTACCTATGAAATTGCGATTTTGCTAGCTTATGAGCCTGTACTTTGCCCTTCTCACATTTTTTTTTAAATTTTATTCTCCGTGGAATGTAACCAGAATTGTCAATTAATTAGTCCTGTGGCACAAGCCGATTGTGATACACAATCACACATTTTGGGATTACAGCAATGTTGCAGAATTATCATTTCTCATTATATATGCTGAATGATTTTGATTTTGAATGGTCTGTTCAATTTTTAAATCAATATCTAAATGTTTCGTAACGACAGTGTTTCCAATTGCTTGAAATAAAGCACTTGCATGTCGACGTTTTCCATGAAATCTTGCAGCAAATGGTGGATAATTCAATTTTACATTTAAAGCTACTTTTGAACAAATTTGAATTCTTTTTTCACTGAATACCATGTACAAAAGTAAGATTGGGTTTTGGTGTTCCTTGTCCCTTTTGCGTCTCTTTCTGTGGGTGTCTGTTCTGTGTTTTTCTTACATTGGGTGTTTTGGGGTTTTGCTGTAGGTGCTGCAACCTAGTGTTGTTGGAGATCCCTTCCTTTCTTTCGTGTATCATAATTGATCTCCGCCACAGGAAATGACTCTTCTATGCATTAAATGTGGGGAAGGGCAAAATACAGAAGCTAGGTTGGTAAAAAAAAAATGTTGCATGGTGTCGTTGACGACTATGAGATTGTGATGATGTGACGTAGATGACACAATGAAATATGCATGATATATACTTGAAATTCTGATCATCTAACAATAGCGTAATCTTTCCAATCTATTCGAAATAGCAAAGGACGACACGACAGATCACTTGATTTCATTGCAAGTTAAAAAAAAAGACGAAAGTTTCTTGATTTGCTTGCGAAGAAAAAACGAATTTGACAGAGTTTCCGGGAAAAATCCAATTTAAAACAGAAACTTTTCTTACAAGTAATGACATTTTGAATAAAATTGGAAAGTTTGTAAATTTCAAATTCTACCGAAAAACCCTATGCGAAAACACTGAGCAGACAAGCACAACAAGGGACGCAAAAGGATAAGACACGAAATAAAAAACAAATCACTAAAGACTTCACCTAAACCAAGGAGACAAATAGCAATCGATGCAAACTGATGACGGCCACCTGCAACGTTAGTAACAAATTATGTGCGCACAACCCTCCCACTCCTCCAATTACCCAGTAGTCTCTCGAAAAACGCTCTGTAGTTGTGTATAATATTCTCCTCATTGTAAGTTGACTACACAAAGAAGACATAAGAACATAGGGGCCTAAGACTAAGTACACTCTTATGAATATGCAAATAAATATAAAAACATAGGGACTACTAAAACAGTCAGAAGACTGCTGGTTGGAAAAAGCGCATGCAATGTAAACGTCTTCAAATTGAATAGCATCATTTAAGAACAGAACAATTGGCAACGTGGACCAGAAGTACGTAATCGCCCGATGAGTCCAACCGACATTCAGAGAGGAAGGTGACCTCGACTCTGAATTGTCTTTTGCAGTTGTTAGATTCAATAAGTCGATTTGTTTATTTTGTAATATCACTGTTACTATGTAATTTGTATTCAATTTTATTCTATACTTATCAAATCTATTAAATTCCATTCTAATTTTTTCTCTTCTTGACTCACCTGCTCTGATTGGGTATCTGCCAGTGAGCATAGCGGCTCTACTTGGGGAACATACACTTTCAGCTGCAAGATGATGCGTCAATTTGACGCCATCCTGAGCAAGTGCGTCAATATTCGGCGTCCTTAGTGTAGTGTTACCGTAGCAGCCGACATCTCCATACCCAAGATCGTCTGCTAGCAGAATCACAATATTCGGCTTAAACCCTAAAGGATTTCCTTGTATATTCGTTATTGCTGACAACGCCAAAAGTGCTATTAAAATTTCCATAACATCGAAGTCAGTTTTCTATATTCAAACGCTGCTGATCCACTCCTCTTCCCTCTAGTGTTAAATTTCTGTGTTTTGAATAGATTAGTACTTTTTCCTTTCTTTTGTGAGAAAATAAATAAGCGACGATTAAATGTGTTACTTCAACTAATGTAAGAGTCCGAAGTACGATAATAAACTCACGTACATGTACAACTCATTACATCATTGATCATAATTGTAGATCTTTAGACTCATTCAACTGATTTTCATTCATTCTTATAAACATACAGATAGGTCAAATACTAAAACATTTTAAAAGAGGAGACTCGCAGCTTTTAAACGCAAGGTAACCAGTTCCACTTTTTCACCCGCAGTAACTTCATAGTGCACATTGATAAAGTTAAAGTCTATTCATTCAAGGAGGTACACCTTCTATTTACATTGTAAAATTAAAGTCGATGCATGAATACTTTGAAACTCGATTAATGGTATCCTCGGGCACAAACAGTCAAACTTAATTTATATATTCACCTGTGTTGCTTGGGCCTCTGCGTTTTGTTGTATTGTTTGTGTGGTTATCTTACAGCGAAGAGGTTATTCTGCGATACAATTTTGCGTTCTTCGAGACCTCTGGGTAACCTGGAATTTTTGTGCGCACATAATCCGGATAACTACAAAATTTGCTATTTGTTCTAAGCGTCCTATGTCGGCACCGATTGCTCATTGGTCTCGTTGGTTTATGTGTTAATTTTTGTGTTTAATGTGTCTATGTCGTATTTGGTGTTCCTTGTCTATTTAAATTTGCATTTTTTGCTGTGTTTGTCATCTCTGTGTTTTCGCATGGGGTGGTTTTTTTTTTTTTTTTTTTTTTTTTTTTTTTTTTTTTTTTCTGCGTGTGCTACAACTGAGTCTGGTCGGAGATCCACTCCGTTCTACTTTTACAGGAGTTTGTCCTTTACATATACTTTTTAGTAACTAAATTTTATTATCCACAGACTAAGAGACGTGGATGATGCAGGTATGTACAGCTGTTGGGGTTGTAAATGAATTGAAAGATACTTGTAAACAAAATTGTATAATTTTATTAACTTGCTGATATGAACAAATATAAACGTAAAAACTAAAGGCATTTTCTTGTTAGACTAACATCGATTTACCATGAGATTTACAAAATTTGCAAATCGAAATTGACAAAACTGACAAATCGAAATTGACAAAATTTGCGTAATTTCACAATGTGAGCAATTAGGTAAAACAAGCAAAATCGTGCCTTGGATCAAATCCAGAGAGCTGCTTCATTTAAGGATTCCATTATATGAAATACCAAGAAATGTTTCTAATCATTATGTATGTCATGAGTAAATTCTAACACAATGCATGCGTAGTACCAATGTAATACTTATTTGTAAATACTGTAAAATGTTTGCAGATCTGAAGTTAAATTCTTTAAACTGGTATCCTTTGTTCAATATTTGCTGTACATGTTATGAGGAAAATGAAAATAAAATATTATACCCTTGCATATCTTCACTACAAAATTAGATTAAGTAAAATGAAACACGACGGTCTTCAAAAATTGGACCTTCATAATTGGGCAACAAAAATGACTATAAGTCTTGTATGCTTGGGTAAGACCTAAAGCGCTTATAAAAAGCATGGGATGCAAAGTCTAACTAGAGGTTAAAGTAAAAGTTGAAATCGTTATGCATTCTGACAATGCTAAAATTATACAATAGTGCGTCATTGAAGCTGATCATCCACCGTTCAGACCCAAGATCGACGACAGATAAATGTTTCAAGCATGCCCTCTTTCTTCTTTTGAAAATTATCACAAGGGAACAAGTTGGAAAATGATACTATTTGAGGGTATTAAGATAACTTTCTAAGATTGATGGACAGGATCTTTACAGTTACAATAAGGGAAATTACAACATGGCTGCATATTTGGCCTCCATAAAACTTTGTACCACGTCATCATGGACGGAACAGGTTGTATGGATTCTGTATGCTTCTTCACAGCTTCCTGTATCGTTTTTACTATTTCCTTATGGTCTTTTATATTTACTGGGTTTTCTTCTCCTGGGTCTGATACCATTTCATAGAGGAGTGGCTCTTCAAGTTTTATGCTTTGGAAACAGATACATGCAAACGTGCACCTGTTTTGGCCGGGTAAGTAGTCAGGTGTTTCATAGACGAGCTTCCATACTTTGTTTCCTGAAAGATACAAAAATAACAAAATTATTCAAATACGATGTCATGTGATCTTCATTTCAACTACTTTTCACATAAACAAATATAATGTTCATCAATGAATTATGTAAAAAATACAATGGTTGAGAAAAGAATTATCAATCACCAATTAGTTCATGAACAGAGTAATCTGGTCTTCGTATATAAGATTTGCAAGGTCAACGACCAGGCAAGCGTCGTCGATGACTGCAGAGCCTTTATATATTTTGGTAGGATTTCCCTGTTTCTGTACAAAAAAGCCTATTCATCTAGAATTAATTTTAAAATACATACAAACCATAAAATTTACAGAATAATTTATCTAGAATAACAGCCAGCTTTTTATCTACTGATTCAATATATTTAGGTTAAACATACCGGTTTTTGGTCGGTATCTCGCTGACTGTAATTTGTCACCACAGTAATGATAGAAAAACTGGTGTGGCGTTTGGGATTTTTTTCTCTTTAGAAGGGGCATCAAATCTTTTCCATCAATCTGAATATTTTGGGGAATTTCAGCACCGATTAATTTGGCGAATGTCGTAAACGTGTCCATCTGCATAGTCGGTTCGTCAATGACTATATTGCTTGGAAGTACAATGGGGAATCTAAAAATTCCGGGAATTCGTATACCGCCATCTACAGCGCCGTGTAACTTTCCACCTTTCCAAAGACAAAAATATAATACATCATAATAATAATTTAAAATTTTCTGATTTCGTCATGTATGTATTATGGAAATATTCACCTTCCTTCACATACAAAAGAAAGGAAAGGATTTCCAACATTAATCGGTTGCAGCACCCACAGCAAAACCCCAAAACACCCAATAAAAACACAGAGCAGACACTCACAAAAAGACTCACAAAAGGGACAAGGAACTTCAACACACACAATAGAAACATGAAACACAAACCAACGAGACCAATGGGCAACCGGTGCCGACTTAGGACGGTCATGTGGTCATGTGTCACGCAATAAGCAGACGGTGTGGTTACATAGATTACGTGCGCATAACCCTTCCACTTTTCCGATGACCCAGAGGTCTCGCAGAACGTACAATTGTGGTGTAAAATAACCTCTACACTGTAAGACGATCATACAAACAGACAGCATGACACAGGAGCCCACGAAACACACAGATGGATATGTAAATGGATATAAAAACAGAAGGCATACGAAATACTGTTCGTGCTCTGTCGACTGTAGCTTACTCATGCATGTGATCACCCGATGTATCCGACTGACACTCAGAGAGGACAGGTGGTCAACCCTGTCTTCTCAAAAGAGGTTTGGACAAGGTCCGTCATTGAGTCCTGTCGTCACAGTCAGTCAGAGTGCAATTCTTAAGAATGTGCTGGTACAAGGCTGTAGATTGGTCCAGTACTGAGCCAACTGTCCGTCTGGTGACAGTAGGATCATATTCACGGTATAGAACAAAGGAGGTATAGAAGTGCAGTTTGAGTTATTATTAAAACGGACAAAGAAAATTAAAAGTCAATAGCACCGAGTTTCTGTTTCGGTATTGCTTGTAGGTCGGACTCGGGAGATTTCGTCTTGGAAATTCACTGGTAGTTTTCGCAAAAAAAAAATCATCATAATAGAAGATGCAAGATGTCCAAATCGAGAACCAGCAAGATCGACATACACATCGATTCGTGCCGAATATGTAATGTATTTCAATTAATGTCCATTTAACAGCATGGTTGAGTCTGCGGCCAACACACAATATTCATCCAAATAGCAAAGTGCTATTGGCCGTTTTTGAGGCTGGACGAAAAGGTATCCAAAAGCTTTAAGATAAGGCGCAATCAAATTAGTTCAAAGTAGGAAGTTCATTATTCGAAAAAAAATCATGACATGTGTAATGAATTTGAATTTATTATGTCTAGCGAAAAAAGTTGTTCTGTTGAGAAAGAGTTGAAGACTTTTTTTTTCTTTCCTCACATATTCTTGTTGCGATGACTTTCTTACCTTTTAAAATCCCATTGGACCCACCATCGACCTCACCGTTGACCCCTCTCTCTTCTAAATGAGCACCATTGTCTGACGTCATATATACTAGTGTATTCCTCCCAAAACCAAATCTATCAAGAGCATTCATAATCTCTCCTATCCCATCATCCAATTCCTCTACTGCATCACCATAGCGACCGTGCTTTGATTTCCCGCGGAATCGTTCAGACGTTCGCAATGCTGTGTGTGCGTGGTCGTATGACATCATGAGTAGAAATGGATTATTGTCTTTTGATCTTTCCTCTAAAAATTGCACACCCTCTTTTGTGTATCTATCGTGCAATGTTTCCAACTGAATGGGCTGTTCAACTACGTCATAGTTCCGAAATAAAACACTGTTCAAAATCTCCAAGTGTTCGAACACAAAGAATAAATAAGTTACAGGAATGAACACAATACTGTTAAGAAACAGAAATCCAAGAATTCCAATGAAACCTAATTTCTTTATGATTAAAGTAGTGATGATAGATATTATAAGAGCAGTTAGACAGCCATGATAAAAATGTGGCCGTTGGGATAAAACTACTCGATCGCCCTCCCTGCTGAAGTCTTTCATATTGGTTAAAATATGTCCGTAATAATAGTCAAAACCTTGGTTCATAGGATGAAACTTATGGTCACCATAGCGTTCCTTTGAAAGTCCTAAATGCCATTTTCCTGTAAGATAAAAGTATGGACGTATTCTTAATAAAGAAATAATATGAGTAATTTAAATATTGCAGTTTTGCAGTTGTATATACCTTATGCAATAAGTAACAATCTACACTGGAAATATTTTTACTTGCAATTTAGTACATTTGGTGAGACGACAAGTAAGTTAGGTAATTCGAATAGACTTTTTTCACCAAGACGGACTTCGCACTTCGAACATTGAAAAATCAGTGGCGTAGCTGACGTACACGTATAAACTCATAAGCGGAGTCATCTACATTTTGATTAATAGTATACTCAATGGAATTGGTATATCGGACTTCCTGTACTACTATAAAACATTCTATCATTATTTGAGTGTGAAGTTCGGAGTACGAAGTTTGAAGTTCGTCACGGTGAAAAATGTCCAATGACAACACTATTGAATTTTGCTATTTACACGTCAAATAGGTCTATTCGTTTCGGATACTAGCTGTCTTTTTTATTTTTGTTAGATGTTTTGCAATGTTATTATGTACTGGAGTAATTATTTTCACCTGGAATGTACCTGCATTTATCAATACACCCCTTGGCATCAGAAATGAGTCACTTTGATTTACTAATGTTTGTAATGTAGCAGTGCTTTCAATATACATAGACAGTTCATATACGTTACTCCTTCTGAGGGGTTTGATACATGAAATGATGGTCTTGTAGAGTTTGTTTCATATCAGGAATGACAAATATGAATAATGACCTATCCCTGTATACAGCACAAGTTGGTTCTTTTTGTAGTTTTAGCATGTTTGCAATGTTCTCATGTACCGGAGTAATTATTTTCACCTACAATGACCATATCCCTGTATACAGCACAAGTTGGTTCTTTTTGTAGTTTTAGCATGTTAGGGGATCGGTTGCACAATTTTATCGTAGGAGATGTTAAGTCATAAGTGTGAGAAAATATTTGCTCCTCTGACGTTTTCAATTCTAACTCATTGTTTATAGATTTACCTATTAAGGCAGTTTTATAACCAACAGTTTTGGCCAGCTCTGCAATCGTTGTCTCGTTGTCAGGTAATCCAACGTAGTTGGCTATGAACATATTTACCCGCATTCTGTTAGTCGCCACTAGACCTGCAACGATAAGTTAATGAAAGTTAGACATATTTAAGCATGCATATATATAAGGATGTTGTAGACGATTGTTGCTGTCGGCGAAAACTTTGATGGTACAGCATCATTGAGATCAGAACTGAAGGATGATGGAAACCATAGTCATGTTTTAAAGTTCAACTGTGCAGCAAGACTTAGTGGGAGCCGATAACAAGTGGTGCTGATGGCGTAGTGGTTAGCGCGATGGACTACGAACCCATAGGTCATGTGTTCGAATCTCACAATCGCCAATCATTGCAAAACCATTGTAACTTTGGGGAAGTCACTTTACAATACGTTGCACTCTCTCCATCCAGGAGTAAACCGGGTACCTGGCACATGCGACGAGCTTGTAATGTGAACGCTCTGCTAGTATACTCCCAAGGGAGTTGAGAATGTACTGGATTGTATAGGTCTCGCCAGGGAGAAGATTGTAGAAGTCGCGTGAGGCTCAGGCGAACGAGACTATAAACCCTACCTTTACCTTTACAAGACAACAATGGTAAAATAGTTCGATCATATCATTGACGATTATCGCGACATATTTTTGAGTCAACGATAGCAATGATTCAATATTATATAATTGTGACACATTATTCAGATTGTGAAAGTACAAAAATGTATCAAATTGCGATGTTGTGGAACATATCAGGTTACCGTTACGATTTTTGTGACGTGATATTGATACCGCGACTTCAAAACAGAAAAAGATGCCGTCGACGGCAAAGAAACAAAATAATGACGCATTAAATGATTATCCTTTACAGTTCGTTGCTGTCTCCGATTTTTGTTCTTAACTTGTTATGACAATTGTAAAGGTACAACATTGAAACAACATTGGGGTGCCGACGACGATTATTGTTGCATTGTTGTAATATAAACAATATAGAGAACAAAATGGAAAATTCGAAAATCATTAACCGAAGGGCATACAAATTCATGATAAAACATTAACAAAATCAAACATATTCATATGGTGGACAAAAAATCCACCATATGAACAGAAGCGAACTCCTAATAAGGAATGAGACCAAGTGCCCAGGAAGAGTCGGCATCCCCTGCTTGCATGCAACAATACTATGATACATCAGACGATTATAGGGACACGTTTTCTGTTTGTTTAACGCGGCCACTTCAAAACCTACCCACATGCCAGAAACAAATCAAATTTTCATAGGACAAATTTAAAGATAAAAATAAAACATGATAATGAAGACTTCTGTATCATTTACTAATTCATCTAAGATGGCAAAACCAATATACCAAAACGGAGAATGATTTTAGTAAGGACGAAGATCGATCGATTTCGTAGATACTCATTACTTTCATCTTGTTTTTGTTTTTTGTTTTTTTATCGAGGGGGAGGGGAGGGGGCTAAGGGTTGTTATTGGGTTTTTTTTTGGGGGGGGGGGGTTATCTATTTACTTGAAATATAAAAACCAAAAGTTCTTGATGTTGTTTTTTATGTCCGTGAGCTCAAAACCTAGGCACAAGCAAAAAAAAATTTAATAGACTTCATACGGATGAAAACTTTTTAAATCGTTACATATTATGTATCAATTTTCCTCCATTGTTAAATTCATAAGTCGATATGTTGTTTCCGACAAGCTCTCATTCTGGAATAAATTATGTTCTATTTCATTCCTCATGTTCTGTTCTATTCTTTATTCAACATTTTTAACTTATTCTATTCTATTCTATTCTATTCTATTCTATTCTATTCTATTCTATTCTATTCTATTCTATTCAATTCTATTCTATTCTATTATTTCTTACCTGTTCTTACTGGGTATCTCCCGGTTAACATAGCCGCTCTACTCGGTGCACACACACTTTCTGCTGCAAGATGGTGCGTCAATTTGACGCCATCCTGAGCCAGTGCGTCCATATTTGGTGTCCTAAGTGTAGTATTACCGTAGCAGCCTACATCCCCATAACCAAGATCGTCTGCTAGCAGAATCACAATGTTCGGCTTAAAACCCAAAGGATTTCCTTGTACATGGGTTACGGATACGAACGTTAAAAGTGCTATTAACCTTTCCATGCCATTGAAAGATATGTCCATTTTTTCTGAAATTTAATACTGTAGATATTTCTGTGTTTTCAGAAGAATAGTTTATATTTCCGTATGAAAAATTAATATAGAAGCGGCTAAAGATTTCAGAGTCCGAAGTACACTTATAAATGAACTTACTACTCACGGCATCATTTGACGTATTTATACCATGATACAGTATCATAGATTGATCATATATCTATATCTGTAAACCCTCACATATTTATATACGAAAGGAAGGGTTAAATACTAAAACATATATAATGAAAGAGAGGGGAATCACAGCTTGAGCTCAAGGTAACGAGTTCCAGTTTCTGACCTATAGTCGATTCAGAGTATATATCTATAGTATATAATTCCGTAATAAGCTAGACGGAATGTTACTATTTCATGACAATTCTATTATCACTTCATCGTGTCGGAATCATATAGTGTTGTTTTTTAGATCTTATCTTGACAATCAGGCGCGGATCTAGATTTTTTTTTTTGGGGGGGGGGGGTTCCTAGTCGTCGGGTAAGGGAGGGGGTCCTACCTATGGTTCTGAATAAAAGTAAACAGGGAATAAATCAGAATTTTTGGCAAAGTCCTGGGGGATGTCCTGGCCCCTAACCGCCAGCCCTTTAGATCGTTGAGAGATTGAATGTCCAAAATCTGGGGCGCTTAAAACTTGGGTACACATGATCGCTATTCAAAGTGCGTTAATGTTTTATGATACTTTATGTTTCTCCTTATTAACTTTAGTTTTAAGGCGACCTGGGGGGGGGGGGGGGGGGGTGGAGTTCCAGGTTGTCGTTTCGTTTATTTGTTTGTTGGGGGTGTTTCTCTCTCTCTCTCTCTCTCTCTCTCTCTCTCTCTCTCTCTCTCTCTCTCTCTCTCTCCCTTTTCTTTCTTTTTGTTTTTGTTTTTGTTTTGTTTAGTTTTGTTTTGTTTTGTTTTTTTAGTTTTTGTTTTTTGATTTGATTTGTTTGTTTTTGTTTTTGTATATTTTTTTTGGGGGGGGGGGGGGTTGAGGGTGTATGTTTTTCGGGGCGGGGGTGTTTGTTTCTTATGTGTCAATTTTGCACCTCTGGATCCCCTTGTATTTATCAAACTGAATATTTTCCAAATGTTTTCATAATTATGATAATTATGTATATGCATATAAAGATATCCTGGTTCATTACGGCTCTCTACATTTTTTTTTTTTTTTTTTTTTCAGTTTTATTTTCATATGATTTTTTATTTGTCTTTAACGGAGAACCTTCAGTAAACAGAAAGTGCGGCTGTTAGTTTTAGTTTTTAGTTTTTGTTTTTTGATTTGATTTGTTTGTTTTTGTTTTTGTATATTTTTTTTGGGGGGGGGGGGGGGTTGAGGGTGTATGTTTTTCGGGGCGGGGGTGTTTGTTTCTTATGTGTCAATTTTGCACCTCTGGATCCCCTTGTATTTATCAAACTGAATATTTTCCAAATGTTTTCATAATTATGATAATTATGTATATGCATATAAAGATATCCTGGTTCCTTACGGCTCTCTACATTTTTTTTTTTTTTTTTTTCAGTTTTATTTTCATATGATTTTTTATTTGTCTTTAACGGAGAACCTTCAGTAAACAGAAAGTGCGGCTGGTCAAAAACTAGGTCTAGCCGGTTCACCTGTGTTTGTGCGTCTTCGATCCATGATAATATATTTTATATGTATTTACAAACATGCACAAGTCTTATACACAGTGTAAAATTATGATATCTCACTATTTACATATAAAATCTACACTAGAGCGAAAATGTGATAGAGCAGTGTCGCTACCGGTTCATTTACACTTCGAACCTTCTTTTTATCGTTATGACAAAGTGATGTCTACGTTGCGCTAATCAGCACTTTGATGTAGCTTAACACATTTATGAATGAACCGTTTGTAACGATGGAAAAGTTGCTAACAATGATAATCTTCGTGTCAGGAGCGTATGTGCTGGGAAATCCTTTGGGTTTTAAGCCGAATATTGTGATTCTGCTAGCAGACGACCTTGGATACGGAGATGTCGGCTGCTACGGTAATACTACTCTAAGGACGCCAAATATGGACGCACTGGCTCAGGATGGCGTCAAATTGACGCATCATCTTGCAGCAGAGAGCGTGTGTACTCCGAGTAGGGCCGCTTTGTTGACCGGCAGATACCCAATAAGAACGGGTAAGTTTTAACATAAATTCCTGAATGTAACAGGTCATTGCGTAAAACTTCCTTATTTGGGTCATATTGTGATAAATTTATGCGTCCTTTCATCTCAAGAATTGGAACGACAAATCACATCAATGAACATTGCATTATGGGATTACTACAATAGTAAACTTTTCACCGTCTGTTCATACTGTCCGTAAAATAGGACAAAAAATAGAGCTTACATTGGGCACGGATGTTAATTACGTCCATTCATTAACTTTCTTAATCACTCCCCTCACCCCGTATTTTCCAGTCGTTTCTCTCCTTTGTTTTTGTACAGAAAAGATTAATTTATTATAACAAAATGATAAAACTGTACAATAAATAAAGATTCAAATTTAATACGTCGATCTATCAATATTATGTATAAAATTTCTGCATCGTATCTTTACAGGTTTTATACCTTCAACTGTAATTCGGGTAGATATTTTCGTAGCCAATTACGTTGGATTACCTGATAACGAAACGACGATAGCTGAACTGGCCAAAACTGTCGGCTATAAAACTGCCTTAATAGGTAATAATTATTTACATGCAATATAATAGTAAATGCATTTGCTGTAAAAATAAGAAACTGAAACCTTTGTGAACCGTATGGACATAAGCGACGCTACACGAATCATTGTGTATTTTTTTTGGGGGGGGGGGGGGCAGGGGAGTACCTCTCTCCCCCCACTCACCCCTTACCTCCCCCCTCCCGCCCCCACCTCCCCCTCCTTTCCCGCCCCTTCCTCCCATTTCCCCCTTTCCTCCCTCCCTCCTCCCGCCCTCTTCCTCCCACCTCCCTTTCACCCTGTCCACCCCCTCATTTATAAGTATGACTTTCGCTTCGGCAATGTCATTCTAGTTGTTCAAAGTCTTGAAGGAAACCTGATGTTCAGATGAACCTGTAGGAACTTGAATCCCTCTTTGAAATAATCCAATTTAAATGTTTTCTTTTACGTCCCGGTCATTTTCTGAAAGGTACCCTCCCGCCAGGCAAGGAAACGCACACACACACATGAATTATCAAGAACTTTTTGGTAATGGATTGAATAAAGAGACGAAAATAGAAATTTCGATATTAAGCTTGTTACATGTACCAGTAACTCCATATATCGAGGCAAATGAAACATTTTCTGGTCTTAAAGATAATCTAAAAGGATTTGGTTTGATTTGAAATGACTTTTTGAATTTTTCTGGATGTTTGTGTATGCGTTTTTTTCCCTTAAGAATTCTCCTAAAATGTACCCTCCAGGGGACGTGAAACAAATATTTAATTACTATGGCATAATTAAAAATACTCTTCTATGTGGAAGTTTTTAAGAACTCTGCTTCTATTGCATGTAGCTTCTTTTTATGCTTAGTTTCTCAGATTATTATTGTGTTTCAACCAGAAACTTTACCAAAATGTTAACGAGATGAATAGACAGACAGGCAGACAGACAGACAGACAGACAGACAGAAAACATTGTCAAACAAAAGAAAATACTGATAATCATTGCAGAGTGATGGTAATTTTAGAAAGTGTTGAAGTGTATTGAATATGAAACTAGAGAGCAACATGTACAGTTAGTTCATCATCTTAATTATACAATTTATGTTTCGGATTGCCAAACTGAGTCGAAAAAAAAAAAGAAGAGAGCGATGTTGACTTCACCTCAAACTTATTTTTGACGGTTCCTTTTCACAAGGCATAGATACCGTTTCACATTTTGCTTTCATATTATTTTGTTTCCTCAATTTCGTGTATGGTGACAGTATCTGTCTCATATTTCCTGTTCAAAAGACTGTTGAAGTCCTGAATTATCTGTTCCATCGAGTGGATTTTACTCTTGCGGTTAACTAACGTGTAATCGTCATACTCTGAAGTCACTATATCCTTTGAAAAAAGAAATAATTATATTGAATGCTAAAATCTTGCCTTGGCAGTCATTTCTCCCGTTTCACTTATTGTTCCGTTATCATCTTCTAACTTCAATAGAAGAATAGCCTTAAGATAAATAATGTATGGACATAATCATGATGATTCGAGAAAGCCATTTGAACAGTTTTGAACGACCGTCACAAATCTTTTATGTTCACCTTTATATTTCAGGAAAATGGCATTTAGGACTTTCAAAGGAAACTTATGGTGACAATAAGTTTCATCCGATGAACCAAGGATTTGATTATTATTACGGGCATATTCTAACAAATATGAAGGACTTCAGTGGGGAGGGTGATCGAGTAGTGTTGTCACAGCAACCGAATTTCTACAAAATCTGTTTTTCTGCAATCGTTATAAGTATTATCACGACTTTGATCATTAAAAAAATAGGTTTTATAGGAATTCTTGGTTTTCTCATACTTAACAGTCTAACAATTATTCCCATAGCCTACATGGTGTTTTTGTTTGAAAATATTGAAATTTTGAACAGTATTCTGTTTCGGAAGTATGAAGTGGTTGAGCAGCCGATACACTTAGAAACATTGCATGACAGATATACAAAAGAGGGTGTAAAATTTATAGAAGACAGATCGAAAGACAATAATCCATTTCTACTTATGATATCATATGATCACGTGCATACAGCATTGCGCACGTCAGAGAGATTCCGCGGGAAATCAAAGCACGGTCGTTATGGTGACGCAGTGGAAGAATTGGATGATGGGATAGGAGAGATTATGAATGCTTTGGATAGATTTGGTTTTGGGAGGAATACCCTAGTTTATATGACGTCAGATAATGGTGCTCATTTGGAGGAAAGCGGGGTCAACGGTGAGGTCGATGGCGGATCAAATGGAATTTTCAGAGGTAAATATTCGAAGATAATTTGAGACACAGAATAGTGCAACCATCAGAAATTGATAAAAAAGAAACCGTTAATCAATATTGTTTATATGTCTTTAGAAATGTCAACATTTGAACCCCTGCTATCTACCTCTTTCAGAATTTTGAACCGATTTTAAATTCAAATAAAGCTAACCCTAACATCTCTGTCAAATACTTGTAGTTCGTAAAAGCGTGCATTGTTTTCCCAATGCCAAACTGGCAGTTTAACAGAGGGATCTACAAATATTCGAACATTGCATATTTGTCTTTTTTTTTGCATTTTAAGTACGAGGTTATTTATGAAAATTAATGATTGTTTCTGAATGTATGTATAACATTATGTATCAGAATGCTTTGTTTTTATATTTTATCCAGGTGGTAAAACCCATGGTGCTGTAGAAGGTGGCATACGTATTCCAGGGATCATCAGGTTCCCGACGGTGCTTCCAAGCAACACTGTCATTGACGAACCGACCATGCAGATGGATACGTTTACAACATTCGCCAACTTAATAGGTGCAGAACTTCCCAAAAATACCCAGATTGATGGGAAAGACTTACTACCTCTCCTAAAGAGGAAAAGTCCTATCTCTCCCCATCAATTCTTCTATCATTACTGTGATGGTGCCTTGCAAGCAGCTAGATACCGACCAAAAGCTGGTACGTCTTCTGGATTGAAAGATTAGATGAAATGACATGCGCTTTTTCTTATATATTTTTCTTTTTTGATTCGTTTTTATTAAATCTTAATGATTCCCAAAAAAAGCGGAGGGGAAGTTGGACACTTGCAAGATAAATTACGAGGAATGAAATTCGAATGTTTTGTCAAATATCTATAAGGTTTTATATTTTTTTTTATTTTTCAAAATGTTTGATTTATCTTTCAGGAAACAAAGTGTGGAAACTCGTATATGAAACACCGAACTACTTACCAGGTCAAAATAGATGTCTTTTCACCTGCGTATGCTCTGACAGCATAAAACTAGAAAACCCTCTTCTTTATGAAATAAACTCCGATCCTGGTGAAGAAAAACCATTGAATTTGGAAGATCGTAAGGAGATAGTGCTAGCAATAGAAGAAGCAGTAAAGAAACACAAAGAATCCATCCAACCAACGCCGCCTATGATGGACTTTTACAAAATGTTATGGAGACCTCATATGCAGCCTTGTTGTAATTTCCCATATTGTAGTTGTAGGGACCCTGTTTATCAGACGACTTAGTATATGTACCTATTTTCATCATTTCGAATACTTGCAAATGTTTCCAGCCTCAATACTCAGGGAGCGAATAGTCTGCTTGCTATCATATTTTTCACAGTCATGATAAGTAAGAGTATCAGCATTTTATTGTTAACACAATTTAATACCGTGAGAAATATGTGAACATTTATTGATCTATAGGGAATCAGATAGTCGACTCACACTTTTCTAATATAAAACTGAATATGTGTTTATTTGAGCCCTATAAAAGGCCAAACTTTTATGTATGAAATGGAAGTACACCATCGTCAGTTCTAATCGATGCGATGTGTATTACATTTAGCTAGTTTCACACAAATTCTCTCGAAAAATTTCAGGAATTTTCGTATGTTTCGTTATCAAATAAAAACTTAAAATGGGGGGTTTTTTTTATTCAATTTAGATTATATTGTGCTTTCTAATATCATTTTTATATGTATGATAAATTCAGAAACAAAACATCAAGATTTTTAGTTTATAAGAAGTACTAAGTGATCGAGAGTTACGAAAACTACTAAACATTTTCGAAAAAGAAATTTGCGGAATAGGCTGCTGGGCGATTGTCGATAAGAAGGTGAAAGGTCTTAATGATGAATATTTCTCTTACTGCATTGTCTCCAATGATCCTTTCATATTTCTTTGCAAAATTTTTTTTTTTTCATTTTCCTTAGTATCAATTTAACTTTTTTATCTTCATATTTGTGACATGTATTTTGTGCTATGAATGCAAACTGTTCTCCTCATGTTCACTACGCATGTAAAATTTGTAGTGTATGTTCTTATAAACATGAAATGCGCTTTTACATATAATTATATTATCTTGCATTTTTATGTGTTTTAATTAGACGTAACCAACATTTTTGATACAACGGTAGACATTCGACATTATGTCGTAAAGTAATTCCTCCTAAAGAAGATCTTCTAAAAACAGTTAAACGAACCTAGATTTTAATTTTTGTTCACATATGTGCGTGTATGTGCGCTAAAAGAAAGAAGAGTTTGTCAGATTCCATTGAATGGTAAATTTAATTTTTATGTGTTTTATTTAATCATATTGAAAAATATGTTCTATTACAATTATTTCAAGTAGTGTATCGTATGCGAATTTAAAAAACAAAGTATCAACAGTGATACTGGAAATCAAAAGAGAGGAAATTCAAATAGTGAATATCAGAAGATCGAAATTCTAAAATACCTAAAATATATTCCAAAGAGGTAGCTAAGAACAGAGCTACATCTGTAATACTGACAGTAAGTGTTTTAATGTTTTCCTGACACGGTCACCATAGCACTTTCTATATAGACATAACCTCAGACAGTGCATGTATTTAAGATATTAGTTTCATTTTCATGCGTGAACATCGACGGCGGGTGCGGCTATCAAACACGGGATGCTTACTCCTCCCGGCACCTGGTCCCACCTCTAGCTTGTTAGGGGTCCGTCGATGCTCAGTTTTGTGCTCTATTGTGAGTGCTGTTGAGATTATCGTCAGGATCTTCTTTAAATGAGAGAGATACCCCTTAGTTTTAGAATAATGTATCAAATTTAGTTTAAGAAAATTACAAATATATTTCAAGTCAGTGCAGACGCATAGTAAAACTATTCTTGGGGACAAATAGACAACCAGCAGAGATACCAACCCAGTGATGGAAATTATCATATTGAAATGTCAGGTTATACGGAATAGACCATTTTGACATTTACCGCTAGACTTGCATTTTAGCCACTCCTACCCCGACATCACAACTTTTGACGTTATTTTTCATTATGATGTCACAAAAATGTTTCGACATTACAGTCATGCCAGGTCTTGGAGTATCTAAAATTCAAGTCTACTGCGTTATTGATTAGACTATCGTCTATTGATTAGACCTGAATAAACAACTCAATTTCATTAATAGTCGAAATAAAAGAGATAGAGGAAGAATTATTAAGATGTGACAGTACTATGTTAAACGTCTTCAAATTCAATAGCATTATTTTTAAAAGAACAGATAAATTTGCAACATGGACCAGACATGCACGTTTCGGGTACCTAACCCTCGTCAGTGATCCTTAATCTTAACAATGTAATATGGCCAAAGGGTGTGAAAATTATTATGTCCAAAACTGTACCGAAAGACGTAGCAGGATGGGTGGGATATGATGCTGCAGGACCCACGTTTCAGAGATTTCAAGATATTTTGTTATCATATATTTTCGAATGCGTTGAGGAAACGGTCAACCGAAATATGTTACAACTCCAAAGTACATAAAATTTTATTCTTGAAAAGATTAAGTCTAAAAATAATAATGATGGACAAAAGAACCGATCAACCAAAAAACATATTCGACAGATGGTGCAAATTAGTGAATGAAATAAAATTTTTAAAAAAATTACCAAAAAAATTAGATTTCAAAAATCATTATCAGTGAACATACACAATCGCGAAATATACAAAACCGAAACGCAATATTATCACTTTGAAGTATAATATAGTGAACTGGAGAGGAGCAATAGTGAATTATCATTGTTGATGAGATTTGATGTCCAGAGAGTTAGGAACACCCGTCACTTATCTTGTCATATTACATTGTTTAGATTGAAGATCACCGACGAAGGTTGATTACCCGAAACGTGCATGTCTGGTCCATGCTGCAAATTTATCTGTTCTGAAATGATGGGCGTTTAACACTTAAGCTGTGCATAAAAGGTTAATGTGTCGATTTTGTGGGGGGGGTTTAACTTAAAATTTCTTTCACCACTGTGGGCAACGAGACGTTGAATAGTGTTTTTATATTTTCATTTTATTGCACTTAACATATTTGCAGTATTAACATGATTAAAGTCAGTCTCTCACAAATATATCTTATCTGTAACTGCAAGTAGTTTCTCGGTGAGTCGTTTTTCCCTCAGAGAGAAGTGGTTATAGCTTCAGCTTACAGCACATTCAGTACTTGTCCTGTGTCCTGTTTCACAAAAATTCTTACGAAAAATTTCAGAAATTTTCGTACCTTTAATCATCAAATTAGAACTTAAAAATGTTTTTCAATTTAGATTAAATTGTGCTATCTAATATAATTTTTACACACTGAATATAAATTTAGATACAAAATATCGCGATTGGTTGTTTATACAAGGCACTAAGCAATTAAAAGTTACAAAAAATCCTTGATTTTATCGTAAGTATTTTTGTGAAACAGGCTGCTGGACTCTGGAAATTGTTCATAACATAAAGTCGGCCTTCATATTCTTATGAAGCTGTTTTATTGTCTCCGTCTGTTTGTCCGATTTTCTTTTCTATTGAGAAAGATCCTTTTTATCTTTTCAACAATGTCTAAATAATCATTTGATTGTGATTTTTGGAATCTGAATCCGTATTTTGTGTTTGACTTTCATTCACTAATGGCTCTGGAATAGCGTATCAATCGTGAAATGAATACACAACACAACAAAGGAGGAGATCTCCAACAAGATTCGGCTGGAGCACCCGTAGCAAAACACCAAAACATCCCAAGTGCAAGCACAGAGCAGACATACACACAAAAGGGAAAGGAACACCAAATAGGACGGATCGTGGTATAGTCTTTGACGGAAGTAGATAGTACGCTCGCGTGGAAGTTGCATGGGAAATTGTGGTTTAGGTAGGTGACTAAATGCAAATCAGAACGGACATGCTGCACGCGCTGTAGTCGCGATCTTGCGTATTGGAAGATCGACTTTTCCGTCTTTTCGTTGGTGTATGCTTGCGCTCGATTTAGGACGGTATCTCACGTAAAAGCAGCATGACTTAATAAATTTTCTATAGAAACATTGTTTTTGTAGCGTAATTTTCCTGAGTTTAACGTTGGTTTCCATGGAATTTGATGTCGCCACAGTAGGTTTACGTCACATACGGTCCCGAACGGAAAGTAACGAATCCCGAATTTCCACGCAAATGGTGTGGTTATCCGGATTACGTGCGCACAATCCTTCACTTTTCTGATTACCCAGAGGTCTCGCAGAACGCACAATTGTGGTGCAGAATAACCTCAATACTGTAAGATGAACATACAAACAGACAGCATGACGCAGGGGCACAAGAAACACACTGATGGATATATTTTCCGGGTACCCAGAGGTCTCGAAGAACGCACGATTCTTGTGTATAATTAGTAAGGGACGAAAACTGTTCGGAAAGGAAAATTTGTTATTTTGATGTTGAAATCACGTTTGTCATATATCGAAATATCTAGGTGAGTATTTTTATAATGCCCCACTGAGAAAGGTAATGAAATTATATCAAGCAAGACCATTTTGTAACGACCACAAAGTGATACAACCGGAGGATAAAAAGGTGGACTTTTAGACAAACAACTCAATAAATAACAGGAGATAACTATACACACAACTTCCACACCAAATAGACCAATATGGTAGGGATAACGAACATGAAACATGGATGACAACGCATTAAGTTAGGGACCCGGCTTTGGTTTGCCACAAGCTGTAAAAAAGCGAATGGTGTGGTAACTCTGATCATATACACATCCCCTCCCACTTATCAGAATACATCGAGATCTTCCATAAATAAAATATCTCAATGCTTTGTAAGGTGAGGTGACATCATGAACAAAGCAGTGAAATGCAGGAATCACAGGTTACCATGTGTGAATGGACATCAAATTATTGGACATACGGCAAACACTCTTTACTCTGCTGGCTTAAGCGAGCTCATGATCGATTACCTGGAAAGTCTGATCGACCATCAGAAAGGACAAGTGATCAGGGACTAATCTTTTGTAAAAATAATCTTCTTAAGTCTCAGATAGATTCTTACTCTAAATGAGAAAAATATAACTTTACAGAATCAACTTTAGAGAGATGAGAAATAGGTGATTTTAGAATTTACGTGACTTGACAGTAGGTGTTTTGAATATTTTTCCCTGACATGGTCGCCATAGTGCTTTCCATGTAGAAACAACCTCGGGCAGTGCATGTATTTTCTATATCGTTTTCATTTTCGTGCATGAACATCGACATCGACGGCGGGTGCGGCTAGCCAACAGGGGATGCTTACTCCTCCCGGGCACCTAGTCCCACCTCTAGCTTGCGTCGATGCTCAATTTGGTACTCTATTGCGAGTGCTGTTGAGATGGTCGTCAGGATCTTCTTTAATGGCATTTGAATTCGGAGTTCAATTGTTCAATGCCTCCTTATAATGTTTCGGTTTTGATTTGTTTTCATAGTATCAAATAAAAGTTCATGGACATATCCCTCTATTGCCGTTCAGTGTTTCACGAGGAAATGAATTATATATTCAAATGCTGTATCAAATAGTTCATACAAAAACTTCCTATCAATGTTATAATTATCCAACTTCCTTTTTCGATCATATAATTATTTCCGATCTGAATATATTCAATACGACTAAACTCTCAACCAAAATGAAATTAAGACCTACTTTTAAAGTAAATACCAACAGATCATTAAAAGTCTATTCACCTTAGCCAGTTACAGATAGTAAATTGCCATAATAGATAGTGTACATGCATGCATGTCATACATATGTATAATGATAATAAGTCTACAGTCTACCTATATATTTATACAGATAGATAAAAATAGTAGATCATTGTAGTAAAGTGATAAAATCAAGGATGACTTGAATAAATTTGTAAGTACAACGCTTTGACAGAGGTCACATGATTCGAACATGGCGGAGGGATCCGCCGAAAAGGTTTCAAAGCAAGAACACTTGTACAAAGTTCTAGTTATTGGGGAATTCGGTGTAGGTAAATGCTGGAAACTGCTTCGAATTTTATTTCTTTTGAAAATATATTTCAAAGTGAAAGCATTTGTTTAATGGGAATTAAAGCTGATTTTGTAGGTGTCTTTCGAAAGACATAGATATCTAATGTTTATTTTTTCAGGCAAGACATCCATTATTCGACGTTATACTGAAGGTAAGTTTGTTTCTAGAATTAAAGAGCCACATTCTGGTATAATAAGTACTTTTACATTAGGATGTACTAGCTCTGAATAACAGAGGCTAAGCAAGAGTGATGTCAGTCTGATGGGCAATTCTTATGGACTATTATAGAAGTCTTACGCTTGAAATTAAGTCCTACATATGAAAAATAATTTTTATACAAGTTTGAGATTAAACAGATACTAAAAGGATATAATACCACATCAAACGAACATACATTGGAGACTTCTACTTGTGTTGTGTAGGAATTATCATTTTAAAATATGTTATATATCGAAAAAACTAAGTACATCAAATGCGCATTTCAACAAATTATGTATCAACAGTGATGCTTTAGGTAAAAGAAAGGTTGTCCAAATAGTGAATAAAAGTGAAATTGTATAATGAATATTAAACGTCTTCAAATTTAATAGCATCATTAAGAATAGATAAATTGTCAGCATGGACCAGACATGCACGTTTCGGGTACTTAACCCTCGTCAGTGATCCTCAATCTAAACAATAAAATATCGCCAAAGAGTGTGAAAGGTATTATATTTAAAAATGTACCGAAAGACGTAGCAGGATTGGTGGGATATGATGCTGCAGGACCCACGTTTTAGAAATTTCAAGAAATTTTGATAACAGAAAATTTCGAATGTATGGAAAAGGACCAGTTAAGGACAGAGCTATGCCGTGAGGCAGATACTGCTTACTTTAAAAAATTGTCTTTAGTTTCATAAAATTTACAAATTTATTTCAAGCCAGTACAGACGCACAATAGGTGAACGATATCCTGTTATTAAGACTGCGAGTTTAATTATCAGATGAGTGATTATCTGTCTCTTTTCAAATTCTCCGTCATGACCTTCTCAATTCTATGGGTTGTAGTTTAGAGATGTCTTTGAAACACTAACACAAGCAATATTCGTTATTCTAAAAATCAGAAAAAGTACATCCAATAATTGAATAATTAGCAAGTGAACTTTTTAAGTAATTTGTAGGTTCATTTTCTCCAAACTACAAACTTACGATAGGAGTTGATTTTGCTTTAAAGACGCTTGAATGGGATGAAACAACAAAGGTTAATTTACAACTCTGGTAAGAATCACTTTGAAATTTTAATTAAATATAATACATATATCTATTTATATCCATCAAAATATTATTCCTCATTGTTTTCTATTAAGTGTTGATCAAATTGATGGTACGAATAAAACTCTTGTCCAAGGCGGCGCTTAAAACGAAACGAGATTACATAAATGTACATTTCATGCTAAATCGTGATTACATTTGTATTCAATCTTTGTTTCAATCATGTTTATTTCAGGGATATTGCTGGTCATGAAAGATTTGGTCATATGACCAGAGTGTATTATAAATATGCGTAGGTAACCAATTCTTTTACTTTTTATTCGCTTTAAAAAGCTTAATTTCACATTGGTTAATGAGTTTAATCTAGAAAGAGCTATATGCCTCGCCTTGATTAAGTATGAGCCATTTATAAATTTCGATGAAATATCAAAATCCATTTCTTTTTTCCAGTATTGCAACGATCATAGTATTTGATCTGTCAAGGTAAGTCAACACAACACAACATTTCAAAGTTATGTTTCACGTGAAACAAGTTGAACATAATTGATTTAAACATTAATCATTTTTAAAATTAATAAAAACTCGTTCATGTAGCTAAATATCAAATGAATGAATGAACGAACGAACGAACGAACGAACGAACAAACGAACGAACAAACGAACGAACAAACGAATGAATGAATGAATGAATGAATGAATGAATGAATGAATGAATATACAACTTATTTCTAGAGTGATACTTGACTTCCTCTCTGTCCTTTTTGATTCAAATGTACCTTAAAACGTTCCTGAAAATAAAGTTTTGAAGACTATGTTTATCTATCAGCCTTCGATTTCTGTTTCTTTCCAACTTTTATTTTAGGCCAGCTACATTTGATACCGTAGCAAAGGTAAGTATAACTAGATGGCTACTGTTGCAAGCAACAGACGGATTCCTCCTTTATTAGACCTTCCTCGGAACTGAAGTGTTAAAATCCGAATAAAGAAGATGGAAAAAAGAATAGTTGCGTTTGTACCTAATTCACTTCAGCAAATAAGGCAAAGGAGCTTATGTCTAATTTGGGACTCTTATTTATTTATCGACAAAATAGAAGAAAAAGATGATAAATACCTTTCAAGTTTAGGAAGGCTTTAAACTCCTAGATCTATTCTATCCATTTTGATTCCTTTGAAATTACTATCCCAAAAAGAATTGCACAATGAATTAGCAATGAGAAAATTTCTATAAATAGAGAATGACAACAGCATGAAAGTACAGACAAGTAATGCTACAAAGATAAAAAAAGGAAACATAGAACAAGAATAAAAGAGTTATCTATCTTACTATGTAAAGTTCAAATAAGAAGTACTACTTGTGTGAAGAATAAATATTTAAGAACAAAATTCTCTCAATCCTACAAGAGTAAATGTTTGTTATGACCTTGAAAAAGTTTATTTGACCTTGAACCAAGGTCATGGATGAAAGATAAGCATTTTAGTTTATTCTCATCAAAATTCCTTTTCATCTATTCAAAGCTCAATATTTTATCAACAAAAGTCTGTTTTGACCTTGAAATCGAACAAATGACCTTGGGTCAAGGTCAAGGTGAAAGGACTTGATGTAAGGAACATTTGCGCAAAGTTTGAACTCTCAAGGTCAAATGGTCTTTGTTCTATGGGAAAATTTTTGTTGTGACCTTAAGAATGAGAATTTGACCTTGGGTCAAGGTCAAGGTGATGGGGCTTGGATCAATGATTGTATTTATGAAGTTTGAACTGTCAAGGTCAAATAGTCTTTGTTCTATAGGCAAAAGTTTGTTGTGACCTTGAGAATCAAAATTTGACCTTGAAACTAGGTCATCATCAATGACTACCTATAAGTAACCTACCATCCAAGTTTCAACTCAAAATCTCAAAAACTGTAGAAATTGGCACTGTGCCAATTTAAAGTTCCAATTTCAACTCAAAATAGCGCGAAAACCGTAAATATTTTATCGAGCATGTAAGCATATAAAAGTTTGCATATTTCCCAAAGAACAATATAAAACAAATTTCATTCAAATCGCACTGTTAGTTTAGGAGTTATAAGGTTTTAAAGATTTTACCTTTGATGACCTCTAGCGGGGGCATATGTAAACTTTTCGACAAGAAAAAAAATATATATGAAGATCTTTATTTGCTCTTTCACATGATACTTTCCATTTTATCATATGATGCGGAACTTTGTTGTAAAGTCTCTGGATTGGCTTGGGGGTAAGAATAATAATAATAATAATAATAAGAACTAGATGGCTACTGTTGCAAGCAACAGACGGATTCCTCCTTTATTAGACAATCCTCGGAACTGAAGTGTTAAAATCCGAATAAAGAAGATGGAAAAAAGAATAGTTGCTTTAGTACCTTATTCATTTCAGCAAATGAGTCAAAAGAGCTTATGTCTAATTTGGGACTCTTATTTATTTATCAACAAAATAGAAGAAAAAATAATAAATACCTTTCATGTTTACGAAAGCTTTAAACTCCATGCACAATCAATATCTAATCCTTTACAATGACTTTCTCAAAAAAGAATTGCACAATGATTTTGCGATGAGATAATTTCTATTAATAGAAAATGACATCAACATGAAACTATTGATATGTAATGCAACTAAGAATAAAAAAGAAAGAAACAGAGAACAAGAATAAAAGAGTTATCTATCTTACTATGTAAAGTTCAAATAAGAAGTACTACTTGTGTGAAGAATAAATAGTTAAGGACAAAATCCGGTGTATTCTACAAGAGTAAATGTTTGTTATGACCTTGAAAAAGTTAATTTGACCTTTAACCAAGGTCATGGATAAAAGATAAGCATTTGAATTTATTCTCATCATGAGTCCTCTTAATCTAATCAAAGCTCAATATTCTGTCGACAAAAGTCTGTTGTAACCTTGAAATCAAACAAATGACCTTGGGTCAAGGTCAAGGTGAAAGGGCTTTATGCAAGAAATATTTGCGCCAAGTTTGAACTCTCAAGGTCAAATGGTCTTTGTTCTATAGGCAAAAGTTTGTTGTGACCTTGAGAATCAAAATTTGACCTTGGGTCAAGGTCAATGTGAAAGGGCTTGACTCAATGATTGTATTTATGAAGTTTGAACTGTCAAGGTCAAATAGTCTTCGTTCTATAGGCAAAAGTTTGTTGTGACCTTGAGAATCATATTGTGACCTTGAAACTAGGTCATCATCAATGACTACCTATTAGTAGCCTACCATCCAAGTTTCAACTCAAAATCTCAAAAACTGTAGAAATTGGCACTGTGCCAATTTAAAGTTCCACTTTCAACTTGGAATAGCGCGAAAACCGTAAATATTTTATCGAGCATGTAAGCGTATAAAAGTTTCCAATTTTCCCAAAGAATATTTAAAAACAAATTTCGTCCAAATCGTACGGTTAGTTAAGGAGTTATAAGTGTTTAAAGATTTGACCTTTGATGAGCTCCAGCGGGGGCATTGCTGAACTTATCAACAAACAAAAAATAGTTAAAGAAGATCTTGTAATGCTCTTTCTGATGGTACTATCCCTTTTGCTCTGTGTTAAAAGACCTTTGAATAAATTGTCTGGAAATGATGAGGGGGTAAGAATAAAAATAATAATAATAATAAGAATAATAATAAGAACTAGATGGCTACTGTTGCAAGCAACAGACGGATTCCTCCTTTATTAGACCTTCCTCGGAACTGAAGTGTTACAATCCGAATAAAGAAGATGGAAAAAAGAATAGTTGCTTTAGTACCTTATTCACTTCAGCAAATGAGTCAAAAGAGCTTATGTCTAATTTGGGACTCTTATTTATTTATCAACAAAATAGAAGAAAAAATAATAAATACCTTTCATTTTTACGAAAGCTTTAATCTCCATGCTCTATCAATATCAAATTCTTTACAATTACTTTGTCACAACAGAATTGCACAATGATTTTGCAATGAGATAATTTCTATTAATAGAAAATGACAACAACATTAAAGTACAGATATGTAATGCTACTAAGAAAAAAAAAGAAACAGAGAACAAGAAGAAAAGAGTTATCTTTCTTACACTATGTTAAGTTCAAATGAGAAGGACTACTTGTGTAAAGAATAAATAGTATAGGAGAAAAAGTGTTAATTCTACAAGAGTAAATGATTGTTATGACATTGAGAATGATTATTTGACCTTGAAACGATGTCTTGGATGAAAAAAAGTATTGTGATTATTCTCATCACGATTGATTTTAATCTGAGAAAAGCTCAATATCTAATCAAACAAAGTCTGTTATGACCTTGAAATGAAACAAATGACCTTGGGTCAAGGTCATGGTGAAAGGGTTTGATGCAAGGAATATTTGTGTAAAGTTTGAACTCCCCAGGTCAAACAGTCTTTGTTTTATAGACTAAAGTTTGTAGTGACCTAGAGAATGAGAATTTGACCTTGGGTCGATTCAAGGTGAAAGAGCTGGGCCCAAGCATTATATGTATAAAGTATGAACTCTGAAAGTCAAATAGTCTTTTTTCTATAGGCAAAAAATTGCTGTGACCTTGAGATTCAGAATTTGACCTTGGGTCAAGGTCAAGGTCCAAGAGCTTCGTTTAACGATAATATGTATTGAGTTTGAACTCTGAAGGTCAAATAGTCTTTGTTCTATGGCCAAAAGTTTATTGTGACCTTGAGAATCAAAATTTGACCTTGAAAGTAGGTCAACATTAAATGACTACCTATAAGTAACCTACTATCAAAGTTTCAACTCAAAATCTCAAAAGCTGTAGAAATTGGAACTGTGCCAATTTAATGTTCCATTTTCAACTGGGAATAGCGCGAAAACCGTAAATATTTTATCGAGCATGTAAGCGTATAAAAGTTTACAATTTTCCCAAAGAACGTTTTAAAACACATTTCGTTCAAATCGTACGGTTAGTTTAGGAGTTATAAGTGTTTAAAGACTTGACCTTTGATTACCTCTAGCGGGGGCATTTGGGAGCTTATCCACAAACAAAAAATAGTTAAAGAAGATCTTGGTATGCTCTTTCTGATGGCACCATCCCTTTTGCTCTGTGTTAAAAGACCTTTGAATAAAGTCTCTGGAAATGATGAGGGGGTAAGAATAAAAATAATAATAATAATAATAAGAATAATAATAAGAATAAAGAAAAGACATTGCAATAACAGAAAGGATTCCGACGGAATAGTCGGAATCCTTAATAAAGAAAAGACATTGCAATAACAGAAAGGATTCCGACGGAATAGTCGGAATCCTTAATAATAAGAATAAAGAAAAGACAATACAATAACAGAAAGGATTCCGACGGAAGTCGGAATCCTTAATGATACTAGATCTACGAATGACATTTGTTTTATTCATTTGAAACACTGATTTTTTTTTTCATTATCATTATTGAAATTAGACTTTTTCTTGTTTGAAATTGGTTGTCTTTTAATTTAAACGATTGAAATAAAAGAGATACATACATGAAAAGATTTATGCATTCAACTTGGTCATAGATTTAACAAAAGACTTACTTGATTGCAGTGGTTAAGTGATATAAATTCTAAAGTGATGCTAGCAGATCAGAGTCCGGTGCCAGTTATGCTTTTGGCGAACAAGGTAAGCTTTTGTCGCAGCAAAGTGCTTTAACTGGGGAGGGGGGGGGCTTACTCGGATGTCAAATTGATAGTTTTACAGTTTGTCCTCTTTTTCTCTTCTCATGAATGTTTTTGTTCCGCTGATGTCAAAGCAGCGTTGCCTTGTTGAGTATCGTTTCCTTTTATGTCATCTGTTTTATTGCCCTTTCTCTTGTCCTATTATGCTTATCTCCTCTATTTTACTTCATATTTAGGTATTTTAGCGTCCTCAGAAGTCGGCACCGATTACTCATTAGTATCGTTGGTTTATGCTTTTGTTTTAATATATCGTATTTGGTGTTTATGGTCCCTTTTACGTCACTTGCTGTGCTTGTCTTCACTGTGTTTTCGCATGAGGGTTTTGGTGTTATGCTTTAAGTGCTGCATGCAACCGAGTCTCGATGGAGATTCCCTCTTTTCTTTAGTGTTACATGTATGTCGAGATTGTCGTAATTATGTTTTGTTGGACATCCCTCCTTACATTTCAAGTTCTGTCCTATCTCTGGTGCTGTATTTCAAGTGAAGTATTATCAAGCACATATTGATGATTAGAAATTGAATAACAAATTCACGTTCTTTAAAATACGCCAATATAGTAAAACAGTTGCTTGCAAAGCGATTGATCAAGTTATGATAGTGTAAGTGTAAGAGTTATAGAACTTTGTCCATCGCCAAGATATCAGTTAATTTTGTATGACATTCATAAATTTACAGTATCAAAATTCACTTCTTTATTTTAAGTGTGATTTGGAAGAGTCATACGTGGATTCTCTAAAGTTGGAGAAATACTGCAAAGAACACGGGTTGATTGGATGGTTTCCTACCTCAGCTAAAAATGATAGTAATATAGGTAATGAGTTAAAGAAGATCCTGACGATAATCTCAACAGCACTCACAAGAGAGCACAAAATTAAGCATCGACGGACCCCTAGCAAGCTAGAGGTGGGACCAGGTGCCCGGGAGGAGTGAGCATCCCCTGTTGGCTAGCCGCACCCGCCGTCGATGGTTAAGCACGAAAATGAAAACAATATATAAACTTCATGCACTGTCTGACGTTATGTCTATAATAGAAAGTGCTATGGCGACAATGTCAGGGAAATATATTCAAAACACTTACTGTCAAACCCCTCGCGGGGAACTTTTTTACGAGCTCCATACGGCAAAGGGCATAAGTGTGACACAAATGAGTTAAAGAAGATCCTGACGATAATCTCAACAGCACTCACAAGAGAGCACAAAATTAAGCATCGACGGACCCCTAGCAAGCTAGAGGTGGGACCAGGTGCCTGGAAGGTGAGCATCCCCTGTTGGATAGCCGCACCCGCCGTCGATGGTTAAGCACGAAAATGAAAACAATATATAAACTTCATACACTGTCTGACGTTATGTCTATATAGAAAGTGCTATGGCGACAATGTCAGGGAAATATATTCAAAACACTTACTGTCAAACCTCTCGCGGGGAACTTTTTTACGAGCTCCACATGGCAAAGGGCATAAGTGTGACATAAATGAGTTAAAGAATATCCTGACGATAATCTCAACAGCACTCACAAGAGAGTACAAAATTAAGCATCGACGGACCCCTAGCAAGCTAGAGGTGGGACCAGGTGCCTGGGAGGAGTGAGCATCCCCTGTTGGCTAGCCGCACCCGCCGTCGATGGTTAAGCACGAAAATGAAAACAATATATAAACTTCATGCACTGTCTGACGTTATGTCTATATAGAAACTCCTATGGCGACAATGTAAACGTCTTCATATTGAATAGCATCATTTAAGAACAGATAAATTGGCAACATGGACCAGACATGCACGTTTCGGGTACTCAACCCTCGTCAGTGATCCTCAAATCTAAACAATGTAATATGCCAAAAAAGTATGAAAGTTACCATGCCGAAAGGCGTACCGAAAGACGTAGCAGAATGGGTGGGATATGATGCTACAGGACCCACGTTTTAGAAATTTCAAGAAATTTTGATAACAGAAATTTTAGAATGCGTTGAAGAAACGATCAACCGAAATTGATCGAACTTGGCTACATGTGCCCTCGGGGACTCCTGGTCCACCAGCAGTGACATTCACCAAGTGGTATAAATGTAAACGTCTTCATATTGAATAGCATCATTTAAGAACAGATAAATTGGCAACATGGACCAGACATGTCAGGGAAATATATTCAAAACACTTACTGTCAAACCTCTCGCGGGGAACTTTTTTACGAGCTCCACACGGCAAAGGGCATAAGTGTGACACAAATGAGTTAAAGAAGATCCTGACGATAATCTCAACAGCACTCACAAAAGAGCACAAAATTAAGCATCGACGGACCCCTAGCAAACTAGAGGTGGGACCAGGTGCCCGGGAGGAGTGAGCATCCCCTGTTGGCTAGCCGCATCCGCCGTCGATGGTTAAGCACGAAAATGAAAACAATATATAAACTTCATGCACTGTCTGACGTTATGTCTATATAGAAAGTGCTATGGCGACAATGTCAGGGAAATATATTCAAAACACTTACTGTCAAACCCCTCGCGGGGAACTTTTTTACGAGCTCCACACGACAAAGGGCATAAGTGTAACACAAATGAGTTAAAGAAGATCCTGAGGTCTTCAGGTAAAAATTAAAGGTAAGAAATTATTAATAGATTTCTAGGTGATTTTAAGTTTGGTTCTTTGTTGTATGTAAGACCGTATTGTAACACAATTTATCGAATAAAACATAGCATTAAACATTGAAAATGTTTATCCTTCGACAGTGAGCAGATCTTTCACATTGCAATCATTTATTCATCATTTTGATGACAGAGGTTCCTTCACTGTTACGTCGGGACTCCATGACAGGCCCTTTCCAATCCTCTTTAGAGAAGACAGAGTCCCGACCACCTGTCCTCTCTGAATGTCGGTCGGACTCCTTGTATGATCATGCATGAGCTCGCTACAGCCGGCAGAGCAAGGACTGCATTTCGTACGCCCCTACCCTAATTTTATATATATTTACATAATTCATATGTATCCCTTGGGCCCCTGCGTTATGCTGTCTTGTTTGTATGGTCATCTTACAGTGAGAATGTTATTTTACACAACAATTGTGCGTTCCTCGAGACCTTTGGGTAACCGGAAAAAGTGGGAGAGTTGTGCACACGTTATCCAGTATAACCACACCATCTGTCACTAACGTGTCTGATGGCCGTCCTAAGTCGGCACCGATTGCCCATGGGTCTCGTTGGTTTTTGTGCTGTCTTTTATGTTCGATGTTTGATGTCTCGTTTGCTGTTCCTTGTCTCTTGCTGTCTGTCTTCTCTGTGTTTTCACTTTCACTGTGTTTGGTATGTTGCTGTTGGTGCTGCAACCGAGTCTTGTTGGAGACCCCCTTCTTTCTTCATTTGATGTTCATTCAGTTTTTTCATACATTGGCTGTTAGTCACTAAACGTTTTAGCTTTACAATTTCAGATAAGCAGTTTATCGTCTATTTTTCATTTTTTTTCCTTCCAGATAATGTCATGAAGTGCCTAGTAAAGCCTTTTATTATTTCAGATAATGCCATGAAGTGCCTAGTAAAATCTTTTATTCTTTCAGATAATGCAATGAAGTGCCTAGTAAAGCCTTTTATTCTTTCAGACAATGCCATGAAGTGCCTAGTAAAGCTTTTTATTCTTTCAGATAATGCCATGATGTGCCTAGTAAAGCCTTTTAATATTTCAGATAATGCCATGAAGCGCCTAGTAAAGCCTTTTAATATTTCAGATAATGCCATGAAGTGCCTAGTAAAGCCTTTTAATATTTCAGATAATGCCATGAAGTGCCTAGTAAAGCCTTTTATTATTTCAGATAATGCCATGAAGTGCCCAGTAAAGCCCTTTATTGTTTCAGATAATGCCATGAAGCGCCTAGTAAAGCCTTTTATTATTTCAGATAATGCCATGAAGCGCCTAGTAAAGCCCTTTATTGTTTCAGATAATGCCATGAAGTGCCTAGTACAGCCTTTTATTATTTCAGATAATGCCATGAAGCGCCTAGTAAAGCCCTTTATTGTTTCAGATAATGCCATGAAGTGCCTAGTAAAGAAGATCCTAGAGCTTCCATCAGAAAGCCAGCAAGCTTCTGAACATATCTCATTGTCAACCTCTCTCAGTAAAACCAAATCACAGAAAGACGATTCGTTCGAGATGACACAGGAAGTGACGACAAAAAAAGCATCGTGTTGTAGCTGAAAGTGACAATAGTGTATTTCTTATTCACTGTGTAGTTATTCTAATCATTTAATTTATTTGAATTCATATGTGCAATTAGCCGTCGGCCAATGACATTTTACAATTGCAATATCTTATCGAAAATGAAATTAATACTCTTTGTTTGATAAATGTTAAATAAAATGTTGCCACTTTTGTCGCTTACTCTTTAAGTTTTATCTACAATATCATTATCACTTGGGGATAAATGTCCTTGTAATAATTCGATATTTTACATATCAAATACAATATAAAACAGAGGAGGGGATATCCAACAACACCAGGTTGCAGCACCCACAGCAAAACCCCAAAACATCCAATGGAAAAACACAGAGATACATGTATTAAATTAATACGCACATGCAATCTTAAAGAAAAACACAGAGATACGTGTATTAAATTAATACGCACCTGCAATCTTAAAGAAAAACACAGAGATACATGTATTAAATTAATACGCACATGCAATCTTGAAATGAATCATTCTTTCTGTGTAAACATAAATGCATTGTGCCACAGTTATTCATGATTGTGTGTACTATTAAAACACGACGATTTCAATCTGATATCTGAATTTATGTGTGTTTCATGACAAAAGGCATCTCCTTTTTATTTGAATCACGGAACAAAAATGAAAGAGACAAATCGAAACTAGTCGTGTCGAGTTTGAAATGAATGATACCATATACTTGGTCTGAACAGGTCTATCAAAACTATTTCTGATAAGAAAAAAGTTACAATATCAAACTTTAAGTCAAATAAAAATCCGAAGGACAAACTGCATGACATCAACGAAAGATCAGTTCTGATGGTTTTGCTTTCGTTTTCATAATTTGCGTAAGGTGTGTTAAGATTTATGACAATGAAGCGAAGCGGCAGTTGCTAGAATTCCTCGTGAAATGATTTCTCCGGGTACCTGGTCTCACTTCGGAATTTTGTTCATTCCAAGGTTCGCAACCGTTCCTGTGAAAAAAACTCATGATTTTGCCTTGCCTTCTCGACTATGAAACTGAATAACTGATGGGTACTTCTGTAATGTTTATTCACACATTGCGCACCAATCGTGCGTCGTGCATAATCAAGAAAGGGGGGAAATTCCAACACCACTGAGTTGCAGCACCCACAGCAAAATCCCAATTGAAACACCCGATGCAAAGAATAAAAAAAACAGCATACACGCACAGAAAGAGACACAAAAGACAAGGAACACCAAATAACACCATAGAAACATCAAACACGAATGACTACACATGAACCAATGGAATCAATAAGAAATCGGTGCCGCCTTAGGATGGCCATCTGCAACGCGAGTGGCAGACGTTGTGGTTATCCGGATCATGTGCGCTCAACCCTCTAACGTTTCCGTTTATTTAGAGGTCTCGAAGAACGCATAATGGTGGTGTAAAATAAATTCCTCGCCGTAAGATGACCATACAAACAGACATCATTAAGCATGGGCCCAAGAAACACAGAGATGAATATGTAAATGGATATAAAAAACAGAAGGCATACGAAATACAATTCCGTAGAATGCGCTGGTACAAGGCTGTAGATTGGTCAAGTACTAAGCCAGGTGTCCGTCTGGTGACAGATAAATATGAATATTGTTCCGATCATACTCAAAAAGGTCTTCTGTAGTGTGTTCAATCGATTCATTTGAAACCGACGTGAATTTATATCCATTATCATCCATAGCATGAACTGGAAGTTAGAGAACCTTAGCTCAGTACAAAACGGTCAAAAGAAAAACTTTCTATACCAATATCTACATATGGCTATGTGAAACACATCGGGATTACAAAATATTCTTTTGTCGGATCAAGGGGCGGTTAAAATGGAGATAGTCAGCTCTCCTCATCCTTCCATGAATACATATAAAGCAAATGACATTCGCAATAAGAAAGTAATAAATATATGAAGCCGATCCGATCTGGGATTGGTGAGTATAAGAAATAACTTTCTTACCTTGAGTCGGCAAAAAGCTAAAGAAGCGTCCTAATGTCATATTCTGAATGAATTTTTTTTTCATTTCCTAATTAGGAGATTCAAAAAATCAGACTGTGGCATAAGGACGCTTCCGTGAAAAGCCGATCTTTTTTTCTCAGATAAGGAGAGGGAAATGTTTCCAGGAGAACTTCGCTGCAATGGTCACAACGAAATAAAAGTATGCAGAATAAGCATATCAAACACCATGCATATGTTAAACAAACAAATGGAATGAACAAGAAAACAAAAAAACTGTATGACAAATGACAAATATGGGAAAAAACCATATCCCTATCAAGAAGTACAAAATCGTTAATCGAAAAATAATCTATCTGTATGCTGATTGTGCCCCTGAATTGATACAATTCTTTAAATTCATAGCATCATTTAAGAACAGGTATGAACAGCATGGACCAGACATGCACGTTTTGTGTACTTAACCCTCGTCAGTGATCCTCAATCTAAACAATGAAATATGGCCAAAGACTGTGAAAGGTATGTCCTAAAAATTACGAAAAGACGTAGCAGGATGGGTGGGATATGGTGCTACAGAACCCACTTTGAAGAAATTTCGAAAAGAAAATTGAGGACAAATTTTAGAATGCGTTTGAAGAAACTATCAATTGAAGTTGATCGGACTTGGCTACATTTGTCCTCGGGGACTCCTGGTCCAGCAGCAGTGACACCCACCAAGTGGTACAAATGTTACGCGTCACAATATCAGGAATCGAGGGATTTTGGAATGGATATGTCAGTATGGTTTCCAAAAGTCGGAAATTCAAATAAATAGGTGTTTGAAAAATATTTTCCTCATAAAGATCACGCATGAGTGACCAAAGTGGATAACAGCCCTATGCTGAAGTATCCGAGGGTACACACAAGTATAAGTTTTCCAAAAAAGCTTGCCTGACCTTAAAAAAATAACAGCGACCCTCCTCACCCCGTAGTCTTGACTTGATGGTCCCTTGGGGAAAATAAAACAAACAGGAACACGTTTAAATAAATCTATAACTCAGTATAGTATACATTTCTGATAACTCCGTAGTAATGTACAGAAGTCCCCCCCCCACCAATAAAAAAACAAGAACACGTGTATCATGTAAACAAAATGAGGGCTCCTGATTTGTCAAGTGGTCCGCTATCGTGTGCAATAAACTGACATTTTTCATGTTCGCGGGCGTCATTGCATTTCGAAGGGACTTTGCCACAAACGCAAAATATAAATTCTATTCCAATGAACTTAGAGTACTCTGCGTGAAGAATTTATTTGTTTTCATTTGTATCGATACACATTGTCATTTCGTCCAAGTGTGTTCAGATTTAACGTTTCTATAATCGCGCCTGATTTCTATTATGTGACCCCTAAAGTGCGAAGTCCGGAGTGCGAAATCCGAAGTACGTTAACTTGAAAAATGTCCAATATGTACTTCATCTACCATCAGACACATATTTTCTCATGTTTGCAACGTGCCACGATTTTGTACATTTAAGCTGAAAATTAAAATTTGCAAGTGACCGCGTGTAATGGTAACGAAATAAAATATTCCAGTGATCGTCCCTCATATGACCGTACCGGGACACGAACTCCGGCCGTCTGCGCGAGAGGTTAACTCCTTAGCCACTCAGCCACCTAGATTTCTTATACCCACTTATATCTTCACGTACATTTTGTATAAGCGTACATGTTAAAGGAGCGGTAACTCTTTAAAAGAGAATGCTGATTTTGTCTGATCGTGTGAATGTTTGTAAACGGCGCTTTCTCCATTATTACATGCAAACGCCGCATTTACTTCTCGTTTGTTTCATGCATTTCAAATCTAGGTGTGTCTGACCTCACAAGGTCAGGCAATAAAGGTTACTAAAATTCGTATCATCCAATGATTCGATCAACCTTCTTTCCGAGAAGTTGAAATTAGTTCTTTTTTATACATTCTGTCCCTTTAATGGAAAATTTCCCTTATCTTTCCAATCTTTCCAGATTCGCGCCTCTATTCAAATAAATAGAATTCAAATTGGCACTTCATATGTCACACCCAGATCGACACTTCCATGCTGCTTTCATTGTTACATAACCGAATGAAAATAAAAATCTTAATTGGGTCCAGAGGATGATCGATTTGCTCCAGCTTATGTCAAAAACTGCAACAAATCTACAAGAAATCATTGATTTTGACTGATAGTTAAAGTGCAATAACAATGGATATGGACCAGCCCTTTTGGTGTTTGGATGATGGTTTGTCGAGATGTTAGATTAAGTTTCGCTTTTCTCATGCAGATGAAAAGAGGGAATGAAGAGCTCCCCGGCATTAGACTTTATTTATGTGTCTGCTATATGTTCAGATTTCTGATCATATCAAGCTTCCTGAATGTTGACGTTATTCCTCTAGTTTGTATTTGTTTGATCTCTATCATCGACACCAAAAACAAAAGATTGAATGAATACGTAATCTGCCTATAATTACACCTTACATATGTTTTTGTTCACCGCATTTAGAAATTTCTATCCAGAAGGTTGTCGTCTGCATGATAGCAGATGTAGACACTTCCCTTTTATTTGTTGTCAATATAAAGTAATAATATTATCAATTTTTATATTCTACGATTAGAGGCTGAATTTTTCACCAACATGTTTGTGAGAACAATTATTGGGACATTTCTTCATTCCAGACTATTACTGGAAGATCTGGTCATCGTACTCAATCAAAAATTTTTCGAGAAATAAAAAATCATACCTTTAGTTGTCGAAAGTCAAAATGAAAAAAGTTCCTTCATTTAACATAGTATATTTATTTCTATGTTGAATATTTAGTATCTTTAAAATCTAACCTTTCTGATTTTTTTTTTACAAAGATGGTATGTCGTTTAGATTTTAATTGACTGGAATGAATTAGGAGGCACTGTTCGTCAATCTTTTTTGTCTTTACAGCGATTCAAATAATTAATAAAACACTGAAGATCGATCGGTGGATTTGAGAAAAGATCCTCCGGTTTGTCTTGAAAATGTCTAAGCTGCGTCTTACAATGACGATAGTTCTTGACAGTGTCAACCATTCTTTGTGTATCGGAGAGGTGGAAATATTGGTATACAAGGGCCATCATCATCAGCTCCAATATAAAAGGGCATCAGACAAATAAAACAAATGAGTGGCAAGGGCATTCAAAACCTTTCATGTCATTCCTCCATCAGTGGTTGTGGTCATTTGGACATCTTCTTTGTGAGACCAGTGGGAACCTATCAAAGCTAAAAAAGCACCGGTACCTATATAACTATAAGGCTTTGTGTTAGATTACGGATATAAAAAAAACCTAGAGAGAGAAAGTAGTTTAGGAGCAAGTAGGGAAAACTCTTTCGTATGTCCTTGCGGTTCGCTGTGATCAATTCACCTTTTACTTACCACAAATTATGTCTCCCCCCCCCAACGGGGAGGAGACATATTGGTTTTGCCTTCGTCGTCCGTCCGTCTGTCCGTCTGTCCGTCTGTCACACATCGTGTCCGGGCTATATCTCCTGAACCGTTTGCCCGATCACTTTCATATTTCAGTATGTTGTTGCTTATGACCCGAAGGTTTCACATCACCTTGACACAAGGTCATGTGACCAAGGTCAAGGTCACTTAGTGCATTTTTAAAAAAAATTATGCATACATTCCTGTCCGGGCTATATCTCTTGAACCCTTTGCAGGATCATTTTCATATTGTAGTATGTTGTTGCTTATGACCCGAAGGTTTCACATCACCTTGACCCAAGGTCATGTGACCAAGGTGAAGGTCACTTAGTGCATTTTTAATGAAATTATGCATACATTCCTGTCCGGGCTATATCTCTTGAACCCTTTGCCGGATCACTTTCATATTGTAGTATGTTGTTGCTTATGACCTGTAGGTTTCACATCACCTTGACCCAAGGTCATGTGACCAAGGTCAAGGTCACTAAGTGCATTTTTAAAAAAAATTATGCATACATTCCTGTCCGGGCTATATCTCTTGAACCGTTTGCCGGATCACTTTCATATTTAAGTATGTTGTTACTTATGACCCGAAGGTTTCACATCACCTTGACCCAAGGTCATGTGACCAAGGTCAAGGTCACTTAGTGCATTTTTAATGAAATTATGCATACATTCCTGTCCGGGCTATATCTCTTGAACCCTTTGCCGGATCACTTTCATATTGTAGTATGTTGTTGCTTATGACCCGTAGGTTTCACATCACCTTGACCCAAGGTCATGTGACCAAGGTCAAGGTCACTTAGTGCATTTTTAATGAAATTATGCATACATTCCTGTCCGGGCAATATCTCTTGAACCGTTTGCCGGATCACTTTCACATTTTAGTATGTTGTTGCTTATGACCCGAAGGTTTCACATCACCTTGACCAAAGGTCATGTGACCAAGGTGAAGGTCACTTAGTGCATTTTTAATGAAATTATGCATACATTCCTGTCCGGGCTATATCTCTTGAACCCTTTGCCGGATCACTTTCATATTGTAGTATGTTGTTGCTTATGACCCGTAGGTTTCACATCACCTTGACCCAAGGTCATGTGACCAAGGTCAAGGTCACTAAGTGCATTTTTAATGAAATTATGCATACATTCTTGTCTGGGCTATATCTCTTGAACCGTTTGCCGAATCACTTTAATATTTTAGTATGTTGTTGCTTATGACCCGTAGGTTCACATCACCTTGACCCAGGTCATGTGACCAAGGTCAAGGTCACTTAGTGCATTTTTAATGAAATTATGCATACATTCCTGTCCGGGCTATATCTCTTGAACCGTTTGCCGGATCACTTTCATATTTAAGTATGTTGTTGCTTATGACCCGTAGGTTTCACATAACCTTGACCCAAGGTCATGTGACCAAGGTCAAGGTCACTTAGTGCATTTTTAATGAAACTGTACATACATTCCAGTCCGTGCTATATCCCTTGAACCGTTTGCCTGATGACTTTCATATTTAAGTATGTTGTTGCTTATGACCCAAAGGTTTCACATCACCATGACCCAAGGTCATGTGACCAAGGTCACTACGTGCATTTTTAATGAAATCATTCATACATTCCTGTACGAGATATACCTCTTGAACCATTTGCTGGATCACTTTCATATCTAAGTATGTTGTTGCTTATGACCCGTAGGTTTCACATCACCTTGACCCAAGGTCATGTGACCAAGGTCAAGGTCACTTAGTGCATTTTTAATGATATTGTGCATACATTCTTGTCTGGGCTATATCTCTTGAACCGTTTGCCGGATCACTTTCATATTTTAGTATTTTGTTGCTTATCACGTAAAGGTTTCACATCACGTTGACTCAAGGTCATGTGACCAAAGTCAAGGTCAATTAATATATTTTAAATGAAATTGTATTTGTTACATGTATTATGTCCAGGCTTAATCTTTTGAACCGTGATTGGATCACATCATATTTTAGTATGATGGTGCTGATGATCCAAAGGTTTCACACCTCCTTGATCAAAGGTCATATGACTAAGGTCAAGTATTACATTTTTTAATGAAATTGTAAATGCTATTGAGTCTGTGCTATATCTGTGTAATCGTATACTGGATCACCCTTATACTATAGTATGCTGTTGCTCAGGATTGGAGGGTTTCTTATCATCTTGACCCAAGGTCATGTGCCCAAGGTCAAGATCATTTAGTTCTTTTTAATGAAATTACACATACTAATATTGTCTGGGCTATATCTCCTGAACCCTTCTTACAATTGTTTTCATATTTTAGTATGTTGTTTCTAAGGACTAAATGTTTCTTATCACATTGTCCCAACGTCACATGGTTAAGGTAGCTTTTTACTTTGGTAATGAAGTTGTATATGCTAAGCATGTCCAAGCTGAAATTGTCTATGCTAATAATGTTTAGGCTTTATATTTTGAACCGTGTATCCAATCACTAATTCAGTTTTTTGTTGCTCATGATCCATACAATGTTAAACGTCTTCAAATTCCATAGCATCATTTAAAAGCAGATAAGTTTGCGGCACGGACCAGACATGCATGTTTCGGGTACTTAACCCTCGTCAGTGAGTGTAGGTTTCAGATCACCTATATCCAAGGTCATGTGACCAAAGTCAATTTCTTTAAATATGCTTATAATGAAATTGTATATGCCAATCATGTTTGGCCTTTACCTCAAACAATGTAATGAATCACTTTCATGTTTTAGTACGATGTTGCCCATGACTCAAAGGTTTCACATCATTTTGCTTTTTGGCCTAAGGTCAAAGTAACTTAGAGGGAGGGGGGACATCTGTTTTTTTATGAAAAACATTTTGTTTAATTTTACAATGGTTCTTATTCTAATTGAGGGATCAACCCCTATGTATTATCATCATATGGCAAAATAGCGCTCAATTTCCTAATTTGCATAGCGGCCATATTGGATTCCGTAGGCTTCATATTCTTACTATAGGAGTCTATGGGGAGCAAATAATAAATTGAGAATACTCACGATTTCATGACACCAATCAAATTTGTCCACATATAGGAAGAAACTCTACAACAATCTGAATTTATAAATCCACATCTTTGATAAATTAACGAATTTTTACTTCTGTCACTTTTGAGGTGAAAATTCGAGGCGATACTGCCCATACCCCCAATGTTAAAAAAGTCCAAAACTTGTCACTAGCCGCACTTTAACTTTGTTTATCAGTAGGAAATCTTAGGAGCTGTGTATTTGTCCACATGGTTTCGGAGAGATCGCGATATCAAATTCCGGATTTTGTCAACATGAGAATCATAAAATGAAATTAAGTTCTGTCACTTTTGGGTTGAAAAATCGATATTTTGAGAAATAGGCCTGCCATATTGATGGAATCACTTTATCGGCTTTGACAGGATAAAGATAATCTTGGGTTCATACGTAGAGTGGGTAAATTTTTTGGTAATAAATAAGCTTAAATAGATTAGAAACAGTTGTATTTTGCCATGGGCACATTCTGCTCTTTGCATTTATTTGATCTGATGTATTTAAAATGTATTGCTTTTCCTGGCATGTCGGGTCATTCTTGTTTGAGATTTGGCGCGTTTCAAACATAGGTATATGACGTAATATAATCGTCATATGAATACATTTGCATATATGAATAAATTGAGCGCTATTTTGCCATATGATGATAATTCACAACCTTTTTGCCTTTCAAAAGTGCAATATGAAAATGTTCATGTTTCGGAGGCAAAGAATTTGAGATTGTCCGCATGCTTAATTGAAGTTTTAAGAATGTATCTCCATGTCGTGTTGATTTTTTTCTTCCCTCTTAGCGATTTCCTGTATTAGAAATTTTCACCATTGCTAACTTGTCCAAGATGTCACATCATAGATAACAAAACAAAGAACATAAGTAAGATTCTATGATTTATTTTCTAAAAAATTGCTTCTGAGATATGTCAAGTCACGTGAACCGGAGTCATTTTAGGATACTTTGGTGGTACGAACCTTCCGCGACCAAACGGAAGTGGTGAATTGGTTGCGTGTATGAATCGTGATGGCGTCGACAGACGACTGCTTGGGGGAGGATGAATGTGTAATGAGGGAGCATGTGGTGTCGTCGGTATCATTGGTGGTAGATGGGTGAGTTCCTTGACCCTGAAGGCCAAGACAACGGACAAGGTGGCACCCAATAGAGAAATCGCCACGGAGACACAACACACGGTGAACGACCAGGAAAGTCTCATGTTATATTTCCCGGACCACTTGGGAATCATAGAGTAAGAAATAGTGTCATATGAGGCACCGTATAGACACACACAGAACAAGTTGAACACAACTGAAAAGGAAAATTAATGAAAATTCAATTAATTTCAAGTCTCTTCAATTTGCTATTTTCGAAAACCAGAGTTACTTCCCATTTGAGACGGTATCTGAAGTAGACTGGTTATGACGTCATCAAACTCTATGGAAATAGTCCTTAAAGTCTGGGAAATGACGATATAAAATTGACGTTACCATACAATTTTCATGACGCCATAATGGTTCGCCATGCATTGAAACAACTTATTCAAACCCTCGATCAGATACCGTCTGTAAGGAGAAAACTCTGTATTCCGCAAAGACTCAATAACTGTTGCATTGTTTTCTCTCTCTTCAACATGATTAAAGTCAATTTTAGTGATTTGATGAGTTTCTCCTTTTTAGATTTAACTTTATTGTATAATTTTCTTTCAGGTCTCGATTTGTAATATTGATTTCTGATTTTCTTTTCTTCGACTCATGATATGTTGTTGTCAAATCTACTTTACAGACTGAAATTATCACGTACATGACATTATTGAGTTCAAATTAATGTGTAATAATTGATCAACAGGTGCATGTGTTGCAACAATTTCAATTTGTCAAATATCATGTGAAATGAAATTCTCCGTAAAACAGATTTTGCGTATTATTATAGATATTATAATTAGAATTAATTTCAAAAAGGCATGTTTATCGTGACATGCTTACAAGAAAATTAGTAGTATGACATTTCGTTATCAAATATTATCAAAATTATTTCGGATTTCCTCTGCTATCTTTTGTACTTTTATAAAATTTAATTATACATGCATATAATATCTTACACTACCTATAATTTCAATTATCAAATATATTAAAAAATATATATTTATGAAATTAATTCGAAATTTCGTTACCGGCTATTATTGAAATCATTCCGGATTTCCTCTGCCACCTTGATGCACGACTCTTTGTTTGGAACACAGAGGCCACCGACCAAATGGTTGAGAAGGTGAGAATGACAAGGCTGACTATTGCAAGGGCACTGCATATGAAAGGCATCACTGAAAAACAAAATCATCATACATTGTAGCAAACGCCATGCATTGAAACAACTTATTCAAACCCTCGATTTTGTGGGCATGTGGCATCCAATTCAAGAGTATTGGTCCGGAGTTTACAGACGGTAGGAGCTGAAGGTCTTGGGTTCGATTCTCGGTCCGGTCACAAGTTTTTCTCTCCTTTTGAATAAGAGACAAGTTTACAAATTTAAGTTTCATCAGTTACGACACAGGCGTATTGGCTACATTGTATAACATAGTTAAAATCCGTTAAAGAAAATATTTCTCGTCATTCTTCATAATACCAATGTACATGTACTCGATGATTTCGATATCTTGTGGTGTTTTTTTTTTCTTCTTATATTTGATTGGAAAAAAATATACCTTTTAGATTCAATTTGGGAATAAGATCAAAGTCTGTTCCTCTGCTTTATAAATGATGGTGTATCCTTTCCTACATATTTTTTAATTATTTTTTTTTTTTTTTTCATTATCATTTTTATTTTATCTATCTATTTATCTATTTTATTTTTTTACCTTTATTTATACATTTTCAACAAGTTCATTTTATGAATATAAGATAATGACAGAAAGAGGAATATCCATTCATCCACCCCTAAACAAATATCGAAAAAGATGAAAGCAGCTCAATGTATTATATTGTCTTAACTGTGATTTTTTTTTCAGTTAGCATCCAATTGCAATAAGTAGGTAAAACTCGATGGATGCATTCATAGGATGCAGTATCTGGACGGAAATTTTGATTGAAAATTAGAAAAAATATATTATTTTAAGATCAAAATCAGATTAGGCTTAATCGTTCAGAATATAACTTACCAAAATATAATTTGATTTATTCCTTTTTTTAATTCATATATAATTATGGAAGAGGTTATGTTCAGTTTATTCGTTTACTTACTTTTTGCAAATGGATCAATATCATGAATGATTTTATTTTTTATTTAGGATATTTGTTTCTTGTCTATTTACAAGTATATCATGTACATTTGAATTTCATTTAGATACGAAAAATATAATTGGGAGGAATAACTCCCCATGTGCACTGTTACCTTCATGGGCGGATCCAGGAATTTTTTTCAGGGGGGGTCCTAAAGACCGAATTTTTTGAAGAGCAAAAAAAAAACAAAAACAAAAAAAAAAAACCAAAAAACAAAATAACGCAAACGCAGGAAAATAAAGGTATTCATTGATGATTGTTCTGTTTCTGATTATTATTAAAACAGGAGACTGGAAAGTAAATGCGAGCAGAAAGTTAAAATCTTGAATTTTCACATCAAAGTACTTGATTATTGATTGTCAGCTTTATTATGTGATTACAACAAATGGCGAGCGATAGCGAGCCAGCCATTTTTTTTCCGAGAATTGGAATAAAATTCACTATTCATGTCCTTTTCAGTTTCTTTTCGTCTTCTTAGTGCCCTTGTTTATTGACATATGTGTTGTATATAAGAAAGCGCAGTATCATTTGAAAACAACGTACATGTATATAATTTTTTGAATACTGAGGGCAAAATATTATCAAAATGAAAGATTTCTAAAACAAATTCATAATAAATTTTCCAAATATTATGACAACAAAAGGGGAATTGGGACTTAATCTTATGAAATAGGTATATTAATTAAAAAAAATGCTATGTTTCGAAAATTCCAGGGGGGGTCCGGACCCCCCCCCCCCCCCCCGACCCCCCCCCCCCCCCCCCCCCTCTGGATCCGCGCTTGACCTGGATCCGCGCTTGACCTTTTATCACATACTCTTATTTACATTACCGTTTACAAGCTTTCCCATTGGCCAAAACGCGGTCACGTGCAATGCGATTAATCGTCGTATTGAACCGGTCATATTGACGCGTTTCCGGTTTTGTGTATTAGAGGAAAACGGTAGTCGGCAGCAAACTGTGTGTTTCTGACATGACTGACTATGCTATTTGGCAGCATTTTTTAATGAAAATAAATAATAAAAGCTGAAGTGTAAAACATTTTACTAAAAGGTTCATCTGAAAGCAAAATGTGAAAGTGAGCAGTGTTAGGGAAGCAAAACATTATGGTTACCCTTTTCTCTTCCAGTTTTCTTGTAAATGATAAAACAATTATAGCACAGATGATTCGGTCGATATGATGATTTATGGAGTGATAAAACCAATATCAACCTCGGCCTTCGGCCTCGGTCGATATTGGTTTTATCACTCCATAAATCATCATATGTACCTCATCATTGTGCAATAATTGTATAATATCAATTTTTAATCAGAACAGGACATGCAAGTTCGATACATTAATAGGCTTAAAGGGGACTGAAAATGTACTTTTTCATCAATTGGATTTTTTGTGCTACATGTATTTACCTGCTATATTTTGGGTCTAAAATATTTTTCCTTTACAAAAATCGAACAGTTAAAAAAATCAAAAGTGTTTGGGTATTTCACATCATTGCTTACCTGCGATATTCTGAAATTCCAGAATATAAGAACATTTTACTTTTTTAAACAAAATAAATAAACAAAAAACTGAATACATAAATTTTGCTTGCCGTTCTTTTATTATTACTTTTTTCTTTTCAAAAAAAATCATTGAAACTTCGTAACTTTCACCTTCTTAGGATAACACTTTACAGTCTAATGATTTCATTCGTTATAAAAAATGAAAGATGGCGGGCCGGAGCGGGAAGGGGCGACTCATCGCAGAAATATATATCCATTCTCTCGATGAAAGATTCTCAAGAGTATTAACAACATACTTACTCGGTAAATGATCCCTCTTGCTAAATTTAAAACAATCACGGTCATCATCAGCGGGACTGAGTCCGCGGCACATCTCCCACAATCCTACATTTGAAACCCGGTCAACTGACCAATGAGATGTACTGATGCTGACGACTTGCAGAATCCAACCAATGAACATCAAGATTGGACCAGGAAGGAAATAGATAACCAACCAATCACATTCCATCAGACAAAAAGTTCTGAGCGATGTACTGCGTCATATTTTTTCTTAGAAATCAATAAGATTCAGGAAACTTTTGCAAGTATATTACTTGAAATCTCCATTCTCGTTTGACATTTTCGCCAACTGCTCACGGTTGATCCGTTGTAAATAGACACAACTTTTCTCAATCCACAAATTACGAATATGTTTCTTTCCAATTTTCACTCGCAATATCGCGAATGGATCAAATTAGACGTTTCAGAGAAGTTGAAAAGCTGTCAATTAATTCTTCAATAAAAGATCCCTGATTATAAGACTTGACTTCGCCTCGGTAATATTCTGAAATATCCAAAAATTTCGTTCCCTTTGTATAAGGATCTGCTTTGATTAGGAATTTTCTTATAGCAGGTTATCGCAGTATTAACATAGGCATGTACTTTGAATTAAATTCTTCTTGATAAATGATAATTTCATGTTAGTTCTAATCGCACGGCCATTCTCTAATATCCTTTCACCTTTTCCTCGCGGAATCTTTATAACGCCATTTATTCTCTCCAAGTGAAAGCGCGACCATAGTTTGTTTAGAAAACTCTTATCAGAAGGGACGCAGTCACGAAACCTAACATGAATATCGAAGTCTTCACAAAATGCAAGGTTTTCGACAAAAGTTGTAAATTAGCTATATTTACAGCTTCGATTCTTGTCATGAAATGAACGTAAATGCGGTAATGTATTTGCAGTGGACACTTGAATGGTAGATATCATCGCGATATATCATAAAAATGTTTTGACACTTCAGTAGCAATCTACGTTTGCTGTACTAAGGTCTAATTTTAGTGTGATAACTTACATTCTATCAAGGGGAAATAACATCTGAAGGGCTCTTAAAAATTTTAAATCGCCCCAAAGTTTTTAAAAATTTCTACGTAAACATCTGAAATATACAATTATGTTTGTAATCAAACAATTACAGAAAAACTAAGGCACAGTATGGGCGGGACATATCGTACCGCGCCTCGATCGTCCTTGAACGCTCCATTCAAATTGAGAGCACTTATTTACTAGAGTTCATCAGTAATTAAATTCAAATTGTAATATCAGAGTCAATATGAACGATAGGTATCAGTCAATACATTCCATGTTTATGTTATGTTCCGCCCGATAAATGAAGAATAATAAACAAAGAATGATAAAATTGACGGAAGTTTAAATTGCTATTTAAGAAGACAACTCATATTCTGGCTTACAAGGAAATCCTCTCTCTCTCTCTCTCTCTCTCTCTCTCTCTCTCTCTCTCTCTCATTTCGTATTTGATAGTTTCTATACTCAAAATGAAAACAAATTTGAAAAGAGATCATTGGAATCCTTGAAATCTTCGATTAAACACGATGAGGAGTTGATTTATACATTTGCTTATTTGTTTTCGTTTCAGAAATAAATCTCTTCTATTTGACTTCTTCTATTTTTCAATGCCCATCAATATTTTATCTGTATAATTCTTGGTTGGGGAGGGGGGGTTACGGATGTGGATGATGGCAAACATGGAGAATGGAAATATGGAAAATATTTCATTAGAACTGTACTTGAAGTAAAAACCAGTGAACAGTTTCACAAAAGTTCTTTCGAAAATTTTAACGATTTTTCGTAACTTTCGTTCGTTAATAAAAGGTTCAAAATGTTTTCTAGTAAGATTGTATCATATTTTCTAATATCATTTTTTACATACTAAATATAAATTAAAAAACAAAACTTCTCAAATCTAATTAAGTAAGTTAGTAGATCTGAGGAGTCAAATGTTACGAAAATTCCTTCAATTGTTCATAAGTATTTTTGTGAGACAGACCGCAGAGTTATTGTCATGGCGTCAACTACATGTAAGTAGAGCTGGGGTTCAAATTGTGAATTTCAAACTGATGATTATAGAAATATATCTGGTCATAGAACTAATCTCATTAACCTTAGCGGGGTTTAGATTAAATGGTATGAGATTTTTTTTCTAATTCATTCATTTGTCTAATTTGTTTATCTTTCATTCCATTTTATTTATTCTTGGCTTAAGATTGCTGTGTAGTTTGTTTGAAATACCAACTTCCTTGTTTCCAACCATTCAATAGAGGAAGCAAAATATGTACTTATTGATAAATAGTTTAGAACCAGGAAGACCAACTTAATGTGATTAGAGAAGTAGAAAACAAAAACATTTACCACGTATATCGATGGTTTCATGGAAATTGAGGCTGTGTTTTTTTTTCTTCCCATTTTTCTCTTTTCAATTTTCCGTTGGGAAAAAAATCAGAAAATGGATGTAGACGCCAAAATTGTGCAAGAAAATTTAATAGCTTAGTTTGTATTTTCAAGCTTTGATTCTGAATTTGTGTTGAAATTATTTCGTTAGTCAATCAATTTACTGACAAATAAGACGTGTTTCTTTTTCCTGTCTCGTATTAATTTGGCTTTGTCACTTTGATTTGCGTTCAATTAGAGAACTGTCTAGATTTTATCCCCAGGAAACGTTGAAAGGCAAAGGAAATCCAATCGGGATATTTTTTCTTTAATGATATTAAGTCAGCGCGGCGTGAATGTTAAATCTTTCGTCACCGTAGCGCTTTGCAAAAACCTTTGCTGCTCATATGAAATTTGTCCTCAGAGTTGTCTCTGGAAGCATTCTGGGATTTGTGACAGAAAATGTCTCTTTCGATTCATATACTTATCGTAGGTTGTGCTCAATGTGGATAGGGTATTCTACTGAAAATCCAGCTAACGAGAATATTCAATAAACTTACACGTACCAAATATCTGATATGACATGCTCAGTTGATAAAAGATTCATTAACTACAAATTTAAGTTCTATTTTTATTGATAATGATAAAGACATTCAAGCGTTTGATAAACTAAAATGTTTCTTTTTTCAATTCGAGTCCTTCCAAAACAGATCCTTCTGTTCCCCTTCCTCCTGGGGTGGGGGGTCCAGCCAGTTCGGAGGGGGGGGTGTCCAGCATATATATGTTTTAATGATTCATACGTAAAATGGCAAAAGTGTAAAAAAAAATCCAAGGGAAGAATTTTTTTTTAACAAATGGAAAGAGGGAGGGGTCATGACTGCAGTCAAATCTAGAAACGTCCTTGGTTTTATGCAATTTGAAGGCATTTAACGAAGTCAAAACTTTTTTGATATCGAGGTAAAATAAGACGATCTATATCAATTCTTGAAGGGAGGAAGTGCGAAAAACTTAATCACGAAATAAACATACGTTCCCCTTCTAATAAATCTTCATGTTTTGGTACCAATTTTCTCACGTGCTTTGAATTCATTGCATTTAAGTTCTAACAGGTTCGATCTATGTGCAAACCATTAGCCACGATCTGACAATAATTTTGATTGGAATTTGATGGATGGTACATAGTTCACGTGTGCTAACACCTCGTGTGTATATCAAATCCAAGGGCCAATGGAAAACCTATCACATCAGAATGTGCTGTTGTAATTATGGATGGGTATCAATACATACTCCAAGGAAACTCTCATTTCCTTAGCTTACATAAACTACATCAATATACCATAGCGAATTCCCTCTTCTAATATAAACTAAGAGATGAATACAAATAAACGAATTTATTTTGAAAGATGTTTCGAAGAATGCCACTGCAGAGAGTTTTGCAAACACTTGTATCAAACAAATTTATCTCTCGAAACAAGTGAAGTTCCTTCCCTTCAAAAAAGGTTTTCTGATGGAAGACTTTAGGAAGTCTTTGAAGTCCACGCACCATCAAAGTTACAATTTAGTATTCTTTTAGATCAGCAATATCTCATCCATTGCTCCAGCCCCTTACATCTGATATTACTTATCTATTGAAGAGTAAGCATGGGATTTAAGGTATGCAATTATGAGCATTGCTTCCTACATGTATGTACGTATATCAACTTCTTAAAATTTATGTTGAGTGATGTTAATAAAATATACCTTTAAACTTAATATTCTGTCCTTCTGTGATGAGCATTGCTTCGTCCATGTATGTACAATGTATATCAACTACTAAGAATTAATGCTGATAAATCCTGACGATAATCTCAACAGCACACACAATAGAGCACAAAACTGAGCATCGACGGACCCCTAGCAAGCTAGAGGTGGAACCAGGTGCCCGGGAGGAGAAAGCATCCCCTATTTGGCTAGCTGCATCCGCCGTCGATGTTGACGCACGAAAATGAAAATATCTATATAAAAAAAACATGCACTGTATGAGGTTATGTCTATATTGAAAGTGGTATGTTGACCAAGTCAGGGAAAATATTCAAAACACTTACTGTCAAACCCCTCGCGGGAACTTTTTTACGAGCTCAACATGGCAAAGGGCATAAGTGTAACACAAGAGAGTTGCTGGTACTTGTTTGCGACCTTTTTGCTGTACTAAATCAATAGAATGACAGAATCAGATGTTGCGAGGAAGTACGAGCTTTAGGTTAGTAGGAATTGCCATGCAATATCCATATTACTCGACTTTGTGATGACAGTATCATTTGGATCCATCCTGGCACAACACTATCAATTTACCATAGAAGTACAGTAATTTTTTTTTATTGATACTCATTATGAAAACAAATGTAGTTTTTGCGAACCTCTCTAGCCTTGAGAAATGCTTCCATCTATAAAGAATGTTAAACGTCTTCAAATTCAATAATATACAAATGAGTTAAAGAAGATCCTGACGATAATCTTAACAGCACTCACAATAGAGCACAAAATTGAGCATCGACGAACCCCTAGTAAGCTAGAGTTGGGACCAGGTGCCCGGGAGGAGTAAGCATCCCCTGTTTGGCTAGCCGCACCCGACGTCGATGTTCACCCACGAAAATGAAAATATCTAAAATACATGCACTGTATGAGAATATGTGTGTGCTATGGCGACCATGTCAGGGAAAAATATTCAAAATATTTACTGTCAAACCCCTCGCGGGATTTTTTTTTTTTACGAGCTCCACACGGCAAAGGGCGTAAGTGTGACACAAATGAGTTAAAGAAGATCCTGACGATAATCTCAACAGCACTCACAATAGAGCACAAAATTGAGCATCGACGGACCCCTAGTTAGCTAGAGTTGGGACCAGATGCCGGGGAGGAGTAAGCATCGACGGACCCTAGCAAGCTAGAACATATAAAAAATTTTGTCCTTCTTTCATTCGTAGTTGCTTCATGGCAAAAACTGGATGGAATGTACCCCCTCACACCCTCACACACACATCTTTATCGGATTCTCGATTATCAATTTCGTGTTTAACGTAAATCAATTCAAAGAAGCATTCAAAATTTGAAAGTTATTCCATCTTCATATGGAATAAAAGAAAATTTGAAATTCAGGTCAGGTTATTTTTTTTAGACTTTTACATGACATCAGTTCTAACAATAACAAAATTATAGCACGAATAAATCCTCAATATTTCTTTACCTGATACATGTATGTACATCAATATGTACATCGAGACAATCATCGAATTTGACAAGTTCTCATGGAACTGTTGCGACGAGTGTTCCGTGCAAATAGATGACGCTGACTCTCCCCGGGCACCTGATCGCACTTTGGAATATTGTTTATTCCGGGGTTTGCAACTCTTCTGATGGAAAATCTAAGGATTTTGCCTTACCTTCTCGAAATGGAGACTAAATTACTGATGTGTGCTTCACACAAATACCAAAACTATATAGGAACAATTTTCTAACAAGGTCATGTTGTACATGTAGTACCCTAAGTGTGCACACAATGAAACAAGAAACAGATACGACGCAAAACAACCCCAACAAGAAACAGCCGGATAAAACAAGACCAAAGAGAAAAAACGAACCAAGTGGAACAGCCAATAAACAAACCGAAGAAAGTCTAATTTGAAACATCACGCATCGTACTAATTTCAGCCAATGACGTCGCAGTATGACGATCATGTGGTGTCCTACCTTGACGCTGAGGTAGGTCACTTAATTTTCGAACGTCAAAATTTACAAATAAAATGTTACAAAATGGTTCTCGGCGTGATAAATTCGTTATAGGGTTAGTTCCCGTCATACTTCCTACTCAAATTAGATGCGTAAATATATTTATTTATATTAACAAATTTACACAACCAGTTTGAGTAGAAGTATGACAGGAACTAACCCTATAAGTAATAATGAGTGACAAAACATATGAAGGAAAGGAGACCAACATGAACTTACTATAGACAGCCGTCTAGATAATTCATAACAATGGATGTGGTTATCTGGAGTAAATGCGCCAAGTTTAACCCTCCTTCTTATCTTGATTCACGGAGGGCTCAAAAGAAGATTGGTTCTTGTATACATATGCTTCATTTTCATTGTAAGTTAAAAAGATCCTGGCAACCATCTCAACAGCACTCACAATAAAGCACAAAATTGAGCATCGACGGACCCCTAGCAAGCTAGAGGTGGGATCAGATGCCCGGGAGGAGTAAGCATCCCCTGTTGGCTAGCCGCATCCGCCGTCGATGTTCATGCACGAAAATGAAAACAACATATAAAATGTATGCACTATCTAAGGTTATATCTATACATAAAGCGCTATAGCGAAAGTGAGATTGCAAACGAAACAACTAGTCGCATGGGCAAGCGTCACAATCGGTAGGAATTCGTTCACCCTCTAAGAAAATTCTTTGAATCCTCGCTCCAAATTGATGACATAATCACAGTCATGTAAGAGTAGATATGTATCAAAATGAAATATCCTTAATGTGATAAGTGTATGTGGGTGTATGGTATGTAAAATCAGTTATATATACAAATTTTATTGATATGAAATATCTGCATCAATTATTCTATAATTACACAGTGTCAAGGTCGTTTGTATTTCATAATAGGGGATTTTTGTCAATTACAATATCTACCTTTCTGTACTAATTGCAGCTGCTCCCTTAAGGTAGAGCATCCCTCAGGTCTCAGATGCTCATATTTCCTAAATATCAACTTTTACAATATTTTCATTTCCATATATTCAAAGCTTATGTTAAACCTGATATACAAACAAAATAAAACTCTTGGTTTCATGATTATACCAAGAGTGTAGCCGTTTGAACTTTAACATTGGACCCTACGGGAAAAGTAAGAAAAATCCCTTTTTAGGGGTGATGAAATGTAGCTATAAAAGTTTCTTTTCCCAAAACCATATTAGTTTGATAATCTGAACAATATTCTGAAGAGAAAAAATAGGTTATCCAGGCATAACATTTCCAGAATTCTGACCTGAGGGATGCTCTACCTTAAGTCTTGTTCGGCATACTGAATATGATACAAATAAATGTTTTTGTCCGTTTGGCGTCTCTTTGGCTTGTTCCCTCTGTGTTTCAGTATTTTGTTATGGGTGCTGTTGGCGATCTCCTCCTTTCTCTCTTGTATATAAAGTAATTATGGTGTAATGGCAGAGCTTAGATTCAGATAAAGAAGGAGGTACTACACACAGTCAATATTATACAATTATTGACTGGGAATTCGGGCAATATATGATTTGTTGGACCTGAAGATAAAATATTGCCCGAGGCCGAAGGCCGAGGGTAATATTTCGTCTGAAGGTCCAACAAATCATATATTGCCAGAATTACCAATCAATAATTGTTTTGTTATACCTTACATCAATACTGCAGCAACGAACCGATTAGCCCGGCATGTTTACGTTCATTTTCTTCTATAAGAGAAAGAGCGCAGAAAAATAGGTAGAGCTAATAGCGTCATCAATGACGTGACGTCACAAACGATGTACCGTTCATCGGTCAATATCTTTTGAAATATTGCCCTAGGGCCATATTGACCGCTTGGTCAAATATTCGAATTTATAGGCATTTTTCCTATGGGATTATATATAGAGATACTGACAAGGATATAACAATATACAATTATTGACTGGGAATGAGGGCAATATATGATTTGTTGGACCTGAAGATAAAATATTGCCCGAGGCCGAAGGCCGAGGGCTATATTTTGTCTGACGGTCCAACAAATCATGACGTGACGTGACGTCACAAACGATTTACCGTTTATCGGTCAATATTTTTTTAACTATTGCCCTAGGGCCAATATTGGTGTAAATATTGACTGCTTGGTCAAATATTCGAATTATTAGGCATTTTCCATATGAGATTTTATTGATAAGGGTATAAAAATGAGAAATATGACCTATTATGAAATTTCATTGCACCATATGCGCATTTCAACAAGTTATGTCTCATCAGTAATGCTCGAGCCAAAAAAGAAAATCCAAATATGAAATTATGAAGAGGGAAAGTCTAAACTTAGCCTCATTTCTGCCAACGAACCTGCTAAGGACAAAGAATGCTATCAAGGATTTGCCCATTAGTTTTTGGAAATCTTCATTAGATTTTGTGACGGAGAGTTTACAAATATATTTCAAGTCAAGTGCCAAAAACGGGTTGAAACTAGGCGAACGATATCCTTGCAATCAAACAGAGATACCGGCCTAGCGGGTGAAATTGTCAACATTGAAAAATATGTTCTATTATAAAATTTCAGTGCAACATATCATATGCAACAAGTTAATGTCTCATCAGTGATGCTTTAGGCAGAAAATAGGAAATCGAAATAATATTAATATAAAATTATGAAGAGCAAAAATCTAAACTTGACCTAAATTTTATGCCAAAGAATCTGTTTAATCATATTACATGTATGGCACAAATTTGAACAAAAACTGATGCATTTGAACCAATTTGTAACAACGTTTGTATACTCGTAAGCAATGTAATTAAGATGCAAAGGCAAGCAAACAAACTCAAACATTTTTCACAATAATGCGGAAGGGTTCCAACTCTATACTTTCTTGAAGAAAAACGACCCAACCACTACTATTTTAAGTTAGGATCATTCAAATTGTTGACATAATCACATGCAAGAGTTTTATGCAGTATCATATTTTTCAAAATGAAATGCTCATAATGTGATAAGTGTATGTGGGTGTATGGTATGTATTAATAGTTTTATATAAATTTTTAATTGATCAGATATCTGCACCGATTATTCTGTAATAATACAGTGCCAAGATTGTTCATCTTTCGTAATAGGAGATTTTTGTCAATAACAACGTTTACCTTCCTGCACTTATTACGACTGCTCCCTTAATTTTTTTCGGTGTACTGAATATCGTACATATAAATTTTCTTATCCGTTTGATGTCTCGTTTGCTTGCCACCTCTGTGTATTTAGGAGTACGGAGGGGATCTCCAGCAACACTCGGCTGCAGCACCAACAGCAAAAACCACAAAAATAACCAATGCAAAAACATAAAGCAGACACGCACCGAATGAGACGGAAATGGTACAACGAACGCCAAATCACATAGAAACATCAAACATAAATGACTACACATAAACCAACGAGACCAATGGGCAATCGGTGCCGACATAGGAGTTAAAGGAGATCCTGACGATAATATCAACAGCACGCACAATAGGGCACAAAATTAAGCATTGGCAAGCTAGAGGTGGGGCCAGGTGCCCGAGACGAGTAAGCATCCCATAAGGAGTTTCAGTATTTTGCTAAAGGTGCTGCAACCGGTTCCTGGTGGCGATCCCTTCATTTCTTTCTTGTTTATATGATTATTGTGTTGTAATGGCAGTGCTCAGACTCAGTTTCAAAAGGGGCTTGTATGACAGTTACATAAAGCTTCATATACATAGGATTATTCTACTACCTGTACTATGACAAATATGGATAATGACCATATCCCTGTATACAGCACTAAATCGATAATTCAGAAAATCAGAAACCGAAGTCATACAAAATCAGGATAAAAAACAGGAACCAAAGCAAACAAATAAAAATTTCCACCATATGAAAAGAAGCGAACTCCCGATATGGGAGTGAGACCAGGTGCCAAGGAAGAGTAAGCATCTCCTGCTTGCATGCAACACCCGCCACTACAATTCGGTAGAACTGTCACATTCGGTTACTTCCATTTCGGAAGACATAGAGTACAACCTTTGGTTGGATGGTTCAAATGGTCTATGACAGAATATCATCCACCATTCTGGAGAGTGGGACATCATAGTGTATGACGAGTTCCCCATATCGACAGTGACGATGTTAGTCTGTCACAAACATATCCCTGACTGAGAAGCTTATCTGAAAGACGCCTAGCTCTCAGAACACAATCCGTATATTTGGTGTATCATGTCATGTACTGCACAAGCTTGAACTAAACCTTTGTATTATTTGAACGAATTTATAAATACGTACCAAATATTAAACTTGTATGAATATACATGTAATTATTTTATCGCTGCTGGTGGACTGTAAGTCCTCTAGGATATCACTCACCTAGTTATAGTGTTTACGCACTGCATTGAAATTTCTTGTCATCGAATTAGACCTAAATTTCTAAAACAAAGGGGTATCTCCCTCTGCCCTTAGCTGGGATTTCGGTATAGTTTTTCGGTTATGTTTAGAATGAAGCTCCTTGTGCCTACCCTCCAACGGTTTTTGACCATTTCACTTAAATACGCGTCTGAATAAACCCTACACAAAATTTTGAGCCGCTCATTTCGGCAAGAGGAAATTAAAAGTCTGTATCGTAGATGACCTCAATAAAATTCATTTTGGCTTTATTTAAACTATTTCATATGAAGTGCTACTGACGAGGATTCATTTATCAAAAACGCGTGGTAATGTAGAACATATATTTCAATATTGACAATTAAAACATTTGGAGACATTTAAGTGGCATTTAATTCGAAATTTTCTATACGATTGAATTTTCATTAGAAAAGAGTTGCTAATTTATATATTTACTTCAGTTTTCAATCTTTTCCAGTAATACATATAGAATGTTTCAATAACCTGCCATTCATAGCTATTGGCGGAACGTTGGGCGAATAAGAATCTTACCGTACTTCCATTTTACAATTTTATCAGTCGACAAATAAAATCATTTTATGCTGTGACAAATATTACATTTCATATTATAATGACAATGGTCACCTTATATTTCAATGTGACATGTGTGACAAACATAGCGACTTAACTTCAAATATTTCTTTTCCTGAGTAGTGATATTTGTTCGTGCTATAATTATCAAAATCCGTTCTTGACACTTCCTGTCCATCAAACATTTATTCACATCGAGCATATCATCGTCCTTGTCGTCTTCTCTGTCATTCTTAGATGAGCTAGCATTTCTCAATTTCCATTATCTAGCTTTCCTGAAAAATCAAGAATTATCCTTATCAATATCCTTCGTTTTTCCTCACAGAAGTCTCTTTAATTCTTCCCTGTATTCGTCAATGTCTGTCCAGAAGTCAAAGGTGTGCAAAGGGTCATTTCTAATGTAGAAAACTGCCTTTGAAAGGTGTAAAATCCACTAGCTACCTCGGATTTCGACCCCTGAATCCTCACCAGGAGTTCACCCTAGACCCATTTAGGGCCTCATGGTGGCCCAAAAACACCTGTCTAAAAAGGCACTACCACTTGAAAAGTACCTCTGGCTACGCGCCTAATGTGTATTTCACTTTATTGGAGATGAGAAGTGATTGTATTTCAGTGGCATGACGCTCGATTGCTCTCGTTGTCTCCATCTGTTTGTTCCTTTTATCCTCGTTTCATACGTGTGTGTTCCGCTGTGATCACTTCGGTGACGTCATGGTTGAAATCTTCTCGTTATCATTGTATTTGTTGATAAATTACTCTGCTTATATTTATCCTGTAATTTCGATGAGCAGGGTTACTTCCCTTATGGGACGGTATGTGACGTCATATAATTCTATAAAAATGGTCAATTTAATCTAGGAAATGACGATACATGAACGCCGTTACCATATCAATTTCATTACGTCATAATGGTTTTACGTCAAACACCGGTTCAAATGGGAAATAACTCGATTCCGCAAAGACTAAATATCGTAAGCCGAAATGTTTTGTTTTTGTAAGATTAAATACTTGTTTTATACAAATAAACACTTGTCGAGATTCCACCCTATCATTTCATTGCTATTTGCATTTGTTTCCATATTGCACGACCTTCCTTGGACATCTAAATAGTAATTCCACTCACAATGTATATATCTGTCTACATCAGACCAGCAATGTTGTTATTTCTAAGAGAAATTGATCTCCTCACGAGGCAACTTACATCGGTCATCTGGCCCAATAAATAGAAAATTGGAGTTTTAACAAAAGGATTGGGGAATATTTAGTCTTGCTTCACATACTCTGGGGATGGCAAAGCAATATTTCTATTATCAAATTACGTCATTTGGTGTCTGTCCACATTAAACCCAACTTTATCTTGCGGCCCTCTGCATATACATATACATTGTAAGCAATCCTATCTTTCATACTAAATCAAGCTAAGATTAAATCAATGTAAGATATGATATTTCGCTTTTCATTTTATAATTCAATACTACCTACTTTGCCATCATTCAATTTCTCTCTTTTTTTTTCTTTTTTTTTTTTTTTTATTTCATCTATTATTTCTTTTGTTATGTTTTGTTTTGCATTATTTGTTTTGTTTTTGTTTGTTTGTTTGTTTTGTTTTTTGCTTTTTTTTTTGTTTCTTTGTTTGTTTTGTTTTGTTTTGTTTTGTTTTTTTTTTTTTTTTTTTTGTTTTTTTTTTTTTTTTTTTTTTTTTTTGGTTTTTGTTTTTGTTTTTTTTTTTTTGTTTTTTGTTTTTTTTGTTTGCTCTTATTTTTGTTTTTTGCGTTCATGGAAATTTTATGGTATATATCTTTTTGAATAAGGGTTTTCTCGCTCATGCATAGCTTCTTCCTTAGCTTCTACATGTATCTGTTATAGTGTTCATTTTCAGAGACTTTTTATAAACTATCGATTTTTTTCTCAAATATCTTCGATGAAACATACATCGTTGAAAATAACTAATGGTGCACTTAAACTAATTTAATGAAACTTTCCACAGATGAAGTTTTGAAAAAAAAATTGCAAATTTGGTAATCTCCTTGTTCTACTCTTTCATTTTATTTTTTAATATTCACTTTTTTTCTTTAAAATTCAATTTTCCATACAGCATTTAAAATATCTTATTTCTACGAAGCATTTCATTAGTCTATGAATAATCTTTATTCATATTCTTTGTAGTTATATTCTATATTGCTTAAAGTTTGTATTGATATGTGATGCCATTGATTTTAATAAACGGAAATATCAAGACACTTTTCTAGCGACCCAATCGGTTCTCATTATTCCTCTTACCACAGACAAATTCAAGAGAAAATAAGGAATAGAAAAGTCTTCTGCAATTACATAACCGGAGATGAGTCTTTTTAGATGAAGTATCAACTACTGATGACCAATGTTATTTACAATTGTTTGTTTCCTATTGACCACTATTATATTTTCTGCCTTGCTGCCCGCTGACACATAGCATTTCTTCTGGCTGATCACATTCTGTGATGTAGGGGATATTGCATCACGTATGTAATCATTTGTCCTTAGAGTTGGCCTTAAGTCATGTCTGGTATATGCCCTATACAGCGTAATTGACTTCTTTCTCTGATGCATCTGGAAACTTGTGATCAGATTCGTTCAACAAACATTGAAAACATTGATCTCTACACAAAAACATATTGAGACGAATATGCCCAATTGAGCATGTTAACAGAAATCAGAATTTTTTATATAGTAGTGAATATCACGTCTTTAGAAGACATTCAATACAAAAGTTAAAGTGTATTCTGAGATCAATTATTATAGGTTTTTACCATCTATGTCTAATAGTGTCACCTAGTAACAATCCACTTCGGTTGATCGTTTCTTCACCATCCCTCCAATGCTATTTTAAACATAGATTTTATTTGGATATGCTACTCAATCGACCCTACAGGAAATTTGGAGCCGCGCACTCATTCTCTGTAATTTAAATATAAAAAATCTAACTTCAAAAAATTAAAGAGGGCGCTACTGAAATTATTTTTGGTGGTTCCGCTGGAAGCATCACTGATGAGAATTCAATATTCGAAACTCGTCTGGTGCATGGAAATTGGTTTGGAATTTTCTTCAAGAAGGTATAGAGTTGGAACCCTTCGACATTATTCAACGCATTTGAAAACTTCTGTTATCAAATTTCTTGAAATTTCTAAGACGTGGGTCCTGTAACATCATATCCTATCCATCCTGCAACGTTTTTCGGAACAGTTATTGGCATAATAACTTTTCCACTCTTCGGCCATATTACATCCTTTAGATTGAGGATCACTGACGAAGGTTAAATACCCGAAACGTGCATGTCTGGTCCATACTTCAAATTTATCTGTTCTTGAATGATGCTATTGAATTTGAAGACGTTTAACATTTGTACCACTTGGTGAATGTCACTGCTGGTGGACCAGGAGTCCCCGAGGGCACATGTAGCCAAGTACGATCAACTTCGGTTGATCGTTTCTTCAACGCATTCGAAAATTTCTGTTATCAAAATTTCTTGAAATTTCTAAGACGTGGGTCCTGCAACATCATATCCCATCCATCCTGCAACGTTTTTCTGTACATTATTTGGCATAATAACTTTTTCACTCTTTGGCCATATTACATCCTTTAGATTGAAGATCACTGACGAGGGTTAAGTACCCGAAACGCGCATGTCTGGTCCATGCTGCTAATTTATCTATTTTTAAATGATGATACATTGAATTTGGAGACGTTTTACATGTACATACATGTGAATTGAGGGAGACCAATATGTATCCATTGTCGACGTTGAACTAGAAATAGCAGATGCTATGCTTATCAGGATTACGTAGGTGCAGCCTTCCCACTTATACGGACCCACAGAGAATCGCAACTGTTGTAAGATAAAGTAACTTTTTGTCTTTAAGATTACATCACAACAAAGACAACAAGAAACTCGGATAACAGTTCTTTTTTCACTGAAATCTTAAATAATTTTTCTCGATACGGCACAGGTTGCGCTTCCAAAAGTTGGAATTTCTTGTTCTTTTGGCTATCTTTTTATATTAAGGTGTTTCTTTTTTTTAATGACTGCGATATGGTCTTATCGTAGATATTTTAATCATTTTACAACCAGAAAGGGTTCGAGTTACATTTTACAACCAGAAAGCGTAAGAGTTACAATGTTTTAATCATTTTCAACTAGAAAGTGTTCGTGTTACAATGTTTCAATCGTTTTACAACCAGAAAGTGTTCGAGCACCATCTTTTTGTTTTCACGCCATGTTGATTCTTGCTCGCTCTGGTCGTTGTAGCTGAGATCTTCTAAAGATAGTTGAAGGCTAAATACAGCTCTTATATAAAATAATTAGCAGATTTTTTTTCTCATCTTTTATTGTTTCTCACCATGACAAAATATAAGTAAAAGATTTAACACACAAGTTCTGAATATATACAGATTACTTCTAGAAATATAAGTAGTGGTAATGGGAATCTCATTCTTGACCAAATACATTGTTATTTTTTCAGCCTTACTTAATTATCTCGGGATCTGACTTAGTCTTACTTTAAATCATAAAAACTCTTTAAAAATCATTATAAAAATTGACTAGTCTTGGCACAATATAAACAAATCCCTCAATAAGAAATAATCTGTTTCATAAAACTGAAATCATTACATTTTCATTTCCCAATAATTGCATAACATCAAAAAGCATTTAATACATATGATTAAAAGTTATTACATAAATATTTTATTTAAAACACTTGGTAATTATGACTGTATGCTTTTTCATACTAAATCAACATATGAATTTACAGAAATTTATGTTCTATATATCTTCAAAACATATCATATGTATCTAAATCTTATGAGACGTGTGACATTTTTTTTTCAAAAAAAAAACATAGGATCCCATAGCATTTCAGAATGTCAGTGTGCATTGTACATGACGTACGTGTATATCTATGAGTTAAAGAAGATCCTGACGATAATCTCAACAGCACTCACAATAGGAAAAAATTGAGCATCGACAGACGCCTAGCAAGCTAGAGGTGGGACCAGGTGCCCGGGAGGAGTAAGCATCCCCTGTTGGCTAGCCGCACCCGCCGTCGATGTTCACGCACGAAAATGAAAATATATAAAATGCATGCACTGTCTAATGTTATCTCAATATAGAAAGTGCTATGGCGACAATGTCAGGGAAAATATTCAAAACACTTACTGTCAAACCCCTCGCGGGGAACTTTTTTACGAGCTCCACACGGCAAAGGATATGCTTTTATTTCAATGATATCAATTAGATAAAAATTCTATTAAAATACTATAGTGTTGACCATTAGAAAACGTCAAAATACTTTTAAAAGAATACAATGAATAGTGACTATTTCAGTGACAACACATGAATATCAAATTGTCGAATGTCTGTTGTCATATAACTTTTCTAAGAAAATTATGATATAAAACACGCACATGTAGCTGTTATACATATGATTTTGTATCAAACAAGGAGTGACAAACGTGATTTTGTAATTGAAAACAGACAATTATCATACAATGTATTTTACTGACGTACTGACGAACAAGGGATGAACACCTATGGTCCCACTACTATCTTTGAATCAAATGATTTTGAGGAAGTCAAAAAATATTTGCTAGAACATATCATAGACAAGAATGTAAATACTTTAATGTAATTTTTTGCAATATTAACGAAGCATTTGAAATTACAATACTCAACAAGGTGCAATGAATTGTCTCTTAGACCAACACTTTGCCGATATAGAAAAATGAATAACGATAAAAAGAATGACTCAAAATGACAAAAAGAATCCTTTTTTCTATATTGTGATATGTTATACTTTAAAAACAGCCCAAAAGTACTTCCTGTAAGTAACTCTCTAGGGATTGAAACTATTCTCTCGTGTGATCACGTGGTAATGACGTAATACAAACGTCAGCCAATCGGTGTTAGCTTGAGTAAACTCCATCATCGTCGACGTCAAGATCTGGATTTTCCATTCCACGTTTCATGTGAAAACAGATGTAGAAATAAACTTTCCTCCATGCTTCATTTACTTCTTTCGTATATTTTGCCTGCAGAACCTGTTTTAGTCCATAGTTAAGTGATGGCCACAAGCGCTGAAATATACAATATAATTATGAATGATAGACAGAGTTCGGAAATTATTTCTATTTACTTCAAATAATCAAGAGCACGCTCATCAACATTTTAATTGAAGCATTTGAGCATAGAAATGTTTAAATTGTTTGCTTCTGATCTCTGAAGTATACATGAGATGACGAGACGTGCACATCAAATAATGTAGCTACATATGAAACGGAATCCTAAGTCATTTTGTTATCATTACACTTGAATGAAACGAGCTAGCTCTAATTTGGAAGGGAAGATGAAACAAAGAGGAATATACTGATAATTGGATATGATCTTTAAGAATTAATTAGCTAAGCTTTCATTATTTCAATTTCAAGTTATTTTTTTCCTTGCTCTTATAAGTTATCTTTAAATACAACATTGATTATATGGTAAGACTTGTTAAAAAGAAGGGAGGAGATCTCCAACAAGACCCCGTTGCAGCATCAACAGTAAAACACCATAACACCCGATGCAAAAACACAAAAGACGAGTACAGAAAAGAGACACACGACATGTAAACATCAAACACAAAAGACTACACATAAACCGACGAGACCAATGGGTAACCGGTGCCGACTTTGGACGGCCATTTGTCACGCAAGTAGCAAATGGTGTGGTTATCCTGGATTACGTGCGCACAACCCTCTCACTTCTCCAATTACCCAGAGGTCTCGAAGAACGTACAATTGTGGTGTAAACAACCTCCTCACTGTAAGATGACATCACACAAACAATACCGCGAACGCAAGGTCCGTGAATTGAGATACCAATTAATACAGAATCGTAAGTCTTCTAAGAGAAAAACAAGGTATTCTTCATAACTTTTTGAGTTGAGAATTCGGTCAATCAGAAATAGTACACGAAAAGAACGATTCGACAGATACATTGATAGGCCTATGGACACAAATACAGAAAATTCAATTACCTTTTACAGCTTACCATTACTAGTATATTAAGGAAATTACAAACTGAGGAAATTATCATAAAAGAAAAGAACATACATTTTAATATTTCATGTTTAAAAATGCATTTCTCTCACACGGTTGAAGTTTTCGTTAATTCCTTTAATCTTTTTCAGTTGCTATTCTAATTCAATGATTCTGTGCCATCAGCAAATCCTACAGCAAAACTTAAAACTAGAATTTTTTTAGACATTTAGTCTCAAATACATTTTCATTGAGGAATACCAGAGATGAAATCTTTATTCTCTTTAAAAAGAGTTATTTTAAAATTTATTTGAATGGTAGATCTCCGCTTAAACATCCTCTAACATTTACCATAATAAACTATTGGTATTTGTTCAAAAATTAAGACAATGCAAACAAAATCAAATCGGAAATACTCTATTGGGGTACGTGCTTTTGAAATAAAAACTAGCCTAAGAAAGCATAAGCATACTTATAATATATGTATTCATGAGTACCTTCAGCATCTGTGGCTTTACTTGTCTTTTGATATGAGTTTGACCAATAGATACCAGCACACTGTTCAGGAAGTCGGACTCCTCAAGGCTTTCCACCGCCGCCCCAAGTCCTTCCATGACGGTGACCGCGTGTTTCTGTAACATGTCCTTGTCGATATCCCACTCAAGCTGATTTTCACTGTTCATCTGGACAATCTTTGGAAATAGCGATTTAAGTCCGGGTTCCGTCTCAAAGAATCTGCAGAAAAAATATAATATTGAAATTTGTAATATTCTTTTAGAGCAGAACAAAATTAAAACTTACGTTGAAGCAGTGTAGAATTCTGAACTAGTCTACATGGACATAGATCGCTTTTTTAAATCTTTACTATTTATCCACATCGTGTTCATAAGTATAGGTCCCTGTAAGAATCAAGTAGGGGTGATACATCAAAAATTTTTGCAAAACTTTTTATTTGTTTTGAGATATATATGTGGTACAAATCAAACATATGATATTCATTTCTCAAGGAAGCGATGGTGGAGCGAGATATTCAACTCATAATTTATAAAGAATTATGAAGGAAAAAATGGCGGAAAATTTTTCAACCAAATTTGCTACCCCTATAACTTTCTTCACAATCCAAGAATGAGGAAAATTCCTTCAGAACATTCATATGGAGGCTCATCTGAACACATTTCAAGAGAAAAAAGTTCCGCAAAAATTTTAAGGTTTTTCAGCTCCCTGATCCTTACGTGGACCTGTATTTAAACTATTTATGCGAGCACAATCCTTAAACGATGTAAAATTATCTTTAGTCTTAAAGCTTTCATGAAATTTCTTCATTGTTGAGGACAGTTGGTTATTCTGTCTTGTAAATATGGATCAATTTATGCAACGTGTTTACTTCACAAATGAATAAGTTCTCTGAAGATTTCCAGCTTCATAGACATTTCAAATTATCAATTTTGAAATACATTTTCTATACTGAAATAATTTAAGTGAGATAAAGAAGATCCTGACGATAATCTCAACAGCACTCACAATAGAGCACTAATTGCGATTTAAGACAGGGTTCCGTCTCAAAGAATTTGCAGAAAATAATATTTGTTGAAATTTATAATATTTCTCTTAGAACTAGAACAAATTCTACAGAAGCTGGAAATCTTTTACAACTGCATTTCAAGTGCAATGTATAAAGTTTTTTTTTGTTTCGAAGACTGCGCTCTTAAGGTGGGTCCCTACTCGTGAATTTAACAGATGAATTTTGTATTTTAAGGTTATTTTCTATACATAATAGTCAAAATGACATAATGAACACAGACATAGATAGGTAATTTTGTTTTCATTAAAGATACAGTACATTAAAGAAAGGTAACCTAGCACTTAAAAATTGAGAAATATCAAATATCCATCATATGCTTTTGAACCCTCCAAATTCAGTGATGATACGAATATGATTATTTGTTTTGTTTTATTTTATGATAACAAGTCATACAGAAGAAACATAACACATAAAATGATATTGTAACATACATCTAAGTATGACATATCTCCAAACATTAGGGTACCCCCTTATAATTTCATAACATTTTTAACCAAGAATATGAACTAAATCCAACCTTTTGCATAAAAAAACAGATGAATTTTTTTCATTTTGTAATATTTTATAAAATTATGTATGTAGATGAAGAAAAAATCACATACAGGTAAATAGTTTTTGAAATGATCAAGGTATGGCTCCAAACATTATATGATGATAATGATCATATTTTCGACAAATAATATATAGTATATCACATTTTTGTGCAAAAAAACAGATGGAATTTCTTCAAATTAGATCATTTTATACGATTATGTATATAGATGGTAAAAAAATCGCATACAGGTATACAATTTTATAAATGATCAAGATATGGCTACAAACATAAGGGTACCCCCTTATAATTTCATTACATTTTCAACTAAGAAATTATACTATATGATTGGTGTTGACATTGATAGATTGCACCATCTTTTGCTTCTTTTGGCATTTAAGATCTTCTGTCTGTGTTTTTCAATAAGCTGGCTCGTCCCACACCAGCCATTGTGAAACGTTATACGCAGACTGCTGCATATAAGGAAAAACCTATAACGGTTCGAGTAGGGAGCCACCTTAAAGCAATGTTTGAATGCCGTTTACGATTATTTTCTCTGATTTTAATCATTCCACATTTCAGTATTAGGACTTAGTTTACTGCATATAAGCATCGGACTTGCGCATCGACGGGACCCTAAGTATACCATACGCGCATTTCAACCAGTAATGTATCATCAGTGATACTCGTGGTAGAAAGAGAGTTAATCCTTATAACAAATATATGAAGGGAAAATTTCTAAACATCTAAAACTTTTGCCAAAGAACCAGCTAGAGACAGATCTGTATCTTCAGGGAGATACCCTTTAGTTTAAGTATAGTTTCTTCAATTCGCTGACGGAAGATTCACAATTATATTTATAGTCAAAGACCGAAATTAGCGTGAAATTCCGCGAAAGATATCCGTGGGGGCTAACTCTTCAACAGTAGAGAAATAGCCATTCTTTTGCAATAATTTTAGCGCACCTTATGCGCATTTGAATCAATATTATCCAAGTGATGCTCAGGCCGACAGATGGGAAATCCAAATACTTTATGTAATTGTACTTTCTACTTTAAAGCTTTAAGATATGTGTCTATAAATTTTCACCCTTCAGTTGTCTGTAAAATGTTTCTTGACAACCATTTTGCAAACTTGACACAAAATCTTTGAAAAGGCTTTGGGTTCTGGGATAAACGTATTTCCAAGTTCTACTGCGTGACTTTCGTTGACTCTTTTGAGAGCTAAAACGGAAACCACTTCAATGATACCAGAATTCACAAGATGATCGATCATTTTATCATCTGTTTTTACAGTGGAAATATTGTCTAGATCTCTATGATTTACTGGATGGGCACGATTTATCTAATTAATAACAGCTGACCAGTTTTTTCCCTGTCTGAATAAATCAGATAGGATGGTTTCAAATAATGATAGTGACATGCTTTAATCTAGATCCATAGATCGTGTTTCATTAACGGTTTATCTCATTTTTGCTTTATTTACTATAGTTTAATGTGATACATTGCTCCAGAAAAAGGGAAACATATGTTATATTCACTTCAATGTTGCCCGGACGGAATTACATTAGGCTATAGTAAACACCATTACTACGAGCGGTGACCTTACGCGGATTGTGGTTGCATGCTCGAACACTTCCTTGATTCTCATGAATATTCATTAGCTAACGCAAGGGAAAAAAAGATAAGAACGATGTCAGAGCACATATTTGTAGACTGAAGTACAGTTTAGTGCAGATGCATATGTATCTCTAACAAAGATCACATCTGTTTAATTTAGAACGTTAATATTTTAAGAATAATCTAATTTGTACTCTTCAAATCAATAGCATCATTTAAGAACAGATCAATTTGCAGCATGGACCAGACATGCACGTATACTAGGAATAAGTTTATTATTTTATTTCAGTTTCTTGTAGTCTAAAGGACATATTCTTGTCCGTTGAAGTACTGCTCAAACATTCGGTCTTGTTCGACAATTTCTGTATTTTTTGTTGTTATCTCAAAATTAATTGTGAAAGCAGATTCAGTCTAAAGCTATCTATTAAGATCATGACTAGGTGAAAGAGAATAGTCTGTCTGGTGTGTGTAACTGTGATATCTTTCATACGCACTGTATGATATATCAAGAAGATAACAACGGTTCAGTATAAGATGACAGTACCCAAACCATTTTTCCATAATTTTTAAATCATATATTTCATGAGGACATACCAATAAGCAGTACTTATAATGTTCGTATATCATAAGGAAAATTAATGATTCAGAGGAAGGATCAAATTCATTTACATAAAAGAAAACATGTTCGTCTGAAAAATATATCTTCTACCATTACGGTATAAGAAAATACACGTAAATGAAAAAAATGGATATGAAATACCATGTCAAAATTATTAAGATAGAAGTTCTTCAAGAAACGTTAACTATTAAAGTTCTCTGGATGACGCGCACAGACGAGCTGTACAAGTATATATTTAGAAGTCCAGAGTGACCGGTCATGGAACCTTCATTCCAGAGTTACATTACTTTATCGCCTTTTACAGTTTCTGAAGCAAGTTCATTAAGATTAATACCGTAGCACCTTTATCATTTCAACTTCATATGAGTTGAAAGCGTCAATTTTATGTCCTTAAAATGTTGTGTAAGCCTGTGAATTCATATACATGTATATGTATCAATAAAATGTTTTCCGGAGGACTAGATCATTATCAGTCCATTATTTTCTTAATTTTATATGCAAATAGCATATCCAGATAGCATATTTCATTACATAATCCAACGAGAGCCTGACTTTCAATATTTCGAACCCCTTTCCCCTCACATGTTCCTGTATCGGTCTTTTTGTTTCTTGCGGCAATATTGGGTCGAGCTCAAATTAACGCTTTCCATTTCTCTGAGTGGTGCAGACAAGTGTTATTATTCATAATAGCGCCATTTCTCAAAATGATACTTCCTCTATCTTTAATCGCACCTTCATTGATCGCTAAGCTTTTGTGAAATAAACACACTTTTCATTTATTTTTCAAGTTGCGAAGACAAGTGTAATTATACATAATTTCACCACATGTATTACTACGTTACGTTCTGTGTCATTATTTTGCAGCCTTTCTTGCTCGCTGAGCTCTTGTGGAAAAAATCCGCCCTAGCTTTCTATTTCTTTATGACTTGTGTAGACAAGTGCAATTATTTATAATTGCTCCATATATCATATTAGTACGTTCTGTATCACTATTTGCACCCTTCCTTACTCTTCCCATTTCCTCCCTATCATAGAATGGTAAATGAATTGGAATGCTTTATCACTGCTTTACCATAATCAAGCGAAAACAGATATTAAGAATATACGGTTATGGTCGCTCTGTGCTTAGATTTATCATGTTTATTCGCTCTCTGGGCCGCGTTACATTAAAAAGCCACATTTCTGGAGGTAATTCAATAGCCGAATCAGGAGCTGAAGCATATAATGGCTGAGATGTGGACAGCTATTAGCAACTTTGGGTATTAGTAATGCTATCTATGGCAAAATACACAATAAAAATGTTCCAGAGATCAGGAGAGTGAAGCCAACTTTAACAAACAGAGGAAATTTGGGATGATTGATATGCATTCTACAATTTATCCAATAAGCATGCCTTCAAAGATAGCATAATGAAAGTGTCATCTAAGTCCGTCATGAAGAGAGAAATCGCTTTCGTCTGTTGCATATGAATGAATATAGAGTACAGGATGGGTGTCCAAAGCTCAAAAAGTTAATAAAAAGCACTGAATAGCTCCATCAACGCTGAATGAGAAAATATGATAGATAGTGACGCAGACGTCCTTACTTTGTACGTCTTAGTTTAAGGCTTAGACATACATATGTTGTATCGGTGAATGAAAGGCGTAGAATGTGACATAAGAATTACAAGACAGGAACAGAAACATTGTTTATGTCCAATCCTCTTTCTGTGAATGACAATTGCTGTTCAAGAAAGAGGATAATTTTGTCTTAATACAGCCTACACAATTTATCCTCTACACGTGGTACAAGTGGCATGGCTCAAACTGTTAAGTTGTATTTGATATCAAACAGTGAGGAGGCTGTTTTACACCACAACTGTACGTTCTTCGAGACATCTGGGTAATCGGAAAGGGTGAAGGGCTGGGCGCACGTAGTCCAGGATAACCACAATGTCTCTTCGAATGTTTATATCTTCACTTTTAACGTATTGATAATTGTCATGTCGTTTTGTTTTTTCAATCCATTTTTACATCATCATTCTTTTAACGAAAACGGCCTTCAATGGAAATCAGCTTAAAAGTCGATCGATCAGCCTTTACAGTCGTTCATCAAACCTTTACAGTCATTTATGCTGTCATGCTGTCTGTTTGTATGTTCATGCGTCATGCTGTCTGTTTGTTCATCTTACTCGGAATTTTGTTAATTCCGAGGATCGCAACCGTTCCTGTGGAAAATCTAATGATTTTGCCTTGCTTTCTAGACTATGAGACTGAATAACTGATGGGTACTTCTGTAATGTTCATATTACAGTAAGGAGGTTAATTTATAACACAATTATGCGTTCTTCGAGACCTCTGTGTAATCGGAAAAATGGGAGCGTTGTTCGCACGTAATCCGGATAACCACACTGTCTGCTACTTGCTTGGCAGATGACCGTCCTAAGTCGGCACCGATTGCTAATTGGTCTCGTTGGTTTATGTGTTATCTTTTGTGTTTGATGTTTCTATGTTGTGTTTTCATGTTCTTTGTCCTTTTTTGTGCCTTTTTCTGAGGGTGTCTGCTCTGTGTTTTTGCATGGGATGTTTTGTGGTTTTGCTGTCGGTGCTGCAACCGAGTGTTGTTGGAGATTCCCCTTTCAATTTTTCAATCAGCCTTTACAGTTGTTCAAAAGAGGGGAGGCGGGAATCTCAAACAAGACCCGACTGCAGCATCCACAGTAACACACCGAAGCACATTAACGCGAAATCACAGAAGGGACAACCACAAAAGACACCAAAGGAACAAGAAAAATTTAAAACTGAACATCAAAAACGACATCAAAAGATTTTTAAACACAAAAGACTGTAAGATATGATCCAACGAGACCAAATTGCAACAGCTGCCGACGAAGGCCGTCCATCTGCTATCAAAGTACAAGGCTCCAGAATGTGATTCTTGAGACATTGGACTATAGCATGTTCAGAATACCAATAATAAACAACAACGTGCTTCTTATTACAAAATCGCCATTTACTTCATATCAAAGGCATGAGAGTTCTATAAGAGCTGATTCTGACTTTGAAAACCTAGCCATCCTACGCATAAGCTACGGATGGATAATATTTGTACTTTCTTCTTTTCTTGAAAGGATTCTCGACATTGAAAGTTCTAATCGTAAGACAAAAACAAGGTCATACTAAAATCAGCCTTTACACTCGTTCAAATAAAGGAGGGGATCTCCAACATTACCCAGCTGCAACAACGATAGCAGAACTTCCAAATGCACATCAATCGAGACCAATTGACAACAGTTGCCGACATAGGACGGCCATCCACAATCAAAAATACAATGCTCAAGAATGCAATACTGTAGAATGTACAGAATACCAATATTATACAACAGTGTACTTTTCATAACTAAATCGTCATTTACTTCATATCAAAAGCATTATATTATATTATATTAAAGGTCTATTTCTGCTGATTCTGACTTTGACAGCCATTAATAGCAATCCTAGGCGTAAGGTATAGATGAATACTGTTTGTACATTCTTCTGCTCTTGACAAGATTCTGGACATATTAGGTTCTAATCCTAAGGCAAATACAAGGTCAAACTAAGGGTAGTGCCAGAAGAATAATCATGTGTTTGTTGTGTCACGAGACAATGGAATTTGACAGTTTGGAATTTGCTTCTTTCTTTTTTTATTATTTGTGGGGGGGGGGTTTTTCTCTTAAGTTTGTACTTTTTTATTCAAGAAATGCTTATTATTTTTTTATTTCTGTGGGATGTTTTTTTCCTCCTAAGTTTGTACGTTTTTATTCAAGAATGAAATTTCTTCAAATGCAATGTTATTGGTAAAACGTTACATTAATTGATAACGAAAAGTGGGCTTGGATTGCATGGCGAAGACAAATTGATCGGGGCGAAAGACTTCATTTATTTAACAATTTCTTTTAACATTTAAGGTGGGTCCCTACTCGTGAATGTTACAGATGAATTTTGTATTTTAAGGTTATTTTCTATACATAATAGTCAAAATGACATAATGAACACAGACATAGATAGGTAATTTTGTTTCCATTAAAGATACAGTACATTAAAGAAAGGTACCCTAACACTTAAAAATTGAGAAATATCAAATATCCATCATATGCTTTTGAACCCTCCTTATTCAGTGATGATACGAATATCTTTATTTGTTTTGTTTTATTTTATGATAACAAGTCATATAGAAGAAATACAACTCATAAAATGATATTTTAACATAAATCTAAGTATGATATACATGTATCTCCAAACATTAGGGTACCCCCTTATAATTTCATAACATTTTCGACCCAGAATATGTACTTAATCCAACTTTTTGCATAAAAAAACAGATGAATTTTTTCCATTTTGTAATATTTCATAAAATTATGTATTTAGATGAAGAAAAAGTCACATACAGGTACACAGTTTTTGAAATGATCAAGGTATGGCTCCAAACATAGGGGTACCCCCTTTTAATGTTATCATATTTTCGACAAATAATATATAGTATATCACATTTTTGTGCAAAAACAACAGATGGAATTTCTTCAAATTGGATAATTTTACACGATAATGTATATAGATGGTGAAAAAATCGCATACAGGTATACAATTTTATAAATGATCAAGATATGGCTACAAACATAAGGGTACCCCCTTACAATTTCATCACATTTTCAACTAAGAAATTATACTATATGATTGGTGTGGACATTGATAGATTGTACCATCTTTTGCTTCTTTTGGCATTTAAGATCTCACCAGCCATTGTGAAACGTTATACGCAGACTGCTGCATATAAGGAAAAACCTATAACGGTTCGAGTAGGGAGCCACCTTAATAGGTTTTTCGAACCTCTTAAAGAATTCATCTTGAAGACCATCGCTATATCTTCTCATATTTAAATCAATTTGTTTTCTCGACCTTATATAAAATTTTAAAAATTCAATCCGATGATTCTGTATTAGCAAAAATAGATCTTCTTTCTCTCTCTCTCTCTCTCTCTCTCTCTCTCTCTCTCTCTCTCTCTCTCTCTCTCTCTCTCTAGCGTCATCATTTTGCCTAGATCACTTCCACTCTCTACCTCATTTTGCAAATTACTGCAATCGCTGACATTTCCCATAACACATGTCTAATAAAATTGCACCGAAAGAAATGATTCCTTCACTCTTAAACATGCTTGTTTATGTTAAATTTGATTATCTCGTAATTCAAACTTGTATCTAGATCGTCAAATACCTCTCACTTTCACATGGTTGATCTAGATCCCGTTCTCTTTTTTTTTTTCTTTTTTTTTCATCTTTCTTTTTTTCTTTTTGCTATAATGTGGAAGGAGAAATATCTCTAATAATTCTCTGATCTCTAACTTTACTCCCGCGGCTAACACTTGATAATACAATTCACCAAATGTTCTCAACTTTTATGATGCATTATAATAATTTTGATGAAATTGCATAACTCTGGTTACATGTAATACTTCTATCCAGAAGTTTCTTGATTGTATCATGACGTTTTTCAAATTGGTTTGATTAAAGAATGATGAGTTTTGTCCTTAAGACATCATTAAGAGAGGGATCTTATCCTCGTAACGAAATTGGCTATTTGTATGATGTCTTTATGATTTAATTTTTTGTATCATAATTTTGAAAGATAATTTTGAATTGGAAGCTTATTTAGAATTGAAGGTGAAGGTTCTGGATTAAAAAGTAATTTTAAAAACATTATTAAATTCCACTACTTTGGATATTTTATTCAAACGCATCGGGTTTATACGATTTCCTTATTATACGATGAATTTAGAAATTTTTTGATTGCATGAAAAGTGGGGATATTTAGAAGGACTCTGTTGCAGCAACAAAGATCAAAGATAACGTGCGCACAACAATCCCACTTTTCCGATTACCCAGGGTTCTCAAAGAACGCACAATTGTGGTATAAAATAACCTCACTGTAAGATGAACATACAAACAGACAGCATGACGCAGGGGCCCAAGAAACACACAGATGGATATGTAAATGGATATAAAAAAGCAGAAGGCAAACAAAATACAATCCGTGCTCTGCTCATGCGTTTGATCGAGGAGTCCGACTGACATTCAGAGAGGACAGGTGGTCGGGCCATGTCTTCTCTAAACTGGTTTTTACAGGGCCCCTCACGGAGTCCTGTCGTCACAGTCCGTCAGAGTGCAATTCTAAAAAATGAGCTGGTAAAAGGTTGTAGATTAGTCAAGTATCAAGCCAATTGTCTGTCTGGTGACGGAAGGATCATATCAACGATATAAAATGTGCTTGGTGATTCTAACACAATTTCGATGGTAATTCTGTCTACCTTTGATCCTTCTTATTTTTTTAATCATGTCACCATAAAAGCCAGGTTGCGAAATACCCAAAGTAAAAATACTCTGTTGCTAGTATGGGTCCGAATTTCAAAAGAAATTGACAATGAATTTTGTAAAATTTCCAGAACGTCTTTACTGGTTTCTGAAAGCGAAAACTTTAACCTAACAGTTTCTTGGTAATTTGTAAATTCTACTGTGAAAATCAAAGACATTAATGGCATACACATTTCTAAATGAAAACCCAAAACATCAAAGGCACAAAGGCATACAAATTTCTACTATGAAAATCCAAAACAGCAAAGGCATACAAATCCAAAACAAAGTCACACAAATTTCTACAATGAAAACCAAAAACATCAAAGGCATACAAATCCAAAACAAAGCAATACAAATTTCTACCATGAAAACCAAAAACATCAAAGGCATACAAATCCAAAACAAAAGCATACAAATCCAAAACAAAGGCATAAAATCCAAAACAAAGGCATACATAGTCAAACTCAAAATCAGAATCCAAAATCCAAAAGGCATACACATTTATTCTTGAAAATATCAAACAAAATGATAAGGAAGAGATCCCCAAGACTAAAAACATAGGAATGTATTCTCATAAGAAGAGAAAAAAGCAGACAATCGACGTAGACAAGGAAAGATAGAAACACAGACAACCAGACGGAGATAATAACACAATACAATAGAAACACGAAGGACAGACAACCAGACGGAGACAATAACACAGTACAATAGAAACACTACGGACAGGCAACCGGACGGAGACAATAACACAGCACCATAGAAACACGAAGGACTACAGGTTTGATATGTAAGATCGGTATTTCTGAAAGTTAATTCAATGCACCAGAAACATGTTTAAATATAACCTTATCGTCAGTACACTTGCTTACAACCGATATACACCGAGGGATCGAGACTTCTGGACTGTTTTTGTTTTTTGAAAGAAAAAAATGCACGGAACTAAATTGTGGGGAGTCTAAACTAGCGCGTATTAGACTCGCTTAAGTCTTTATATTAACGAGGCTGTATACAATTAGAAAAATTTGATGACGGTGAAATTTCAATTTCTTTTTCTTAAAATGATATTTGAAATGAAGCAAATAAATAACATTAATTTAATTAAAATCTCTTGCGCAGATACATGAAAAATTTGAGAAAAATCATTATTTTGCAGTAAAACCCCATAAGGTCTCATTGTAAGATGCCATTATCTTTGAGATGACCCCTACATAATACTGAACGGTCCACTTCTATTTTCTTTCCCATAAAATGAATTTTATAATACTGCAATTATATGATTCGAATTTAGTCAAAAAACCTTGGGTAGAGGTTCATCATCTTCTAATTAGACCCAGCCTCGTTAAATAAAATTTGAAGTAAAATTAATTATAATGACTTTTATTCAGTAAAACCCTTCACTAGAAAGCAAAAGTTTTTTTTCTCTCGGATTCGTTGTAAATCGCTTACTGCTTACAGTTTTAAAGGGGTAATTCTTTTAAACTTTAAGTTTTCATCAATTCATAAAAAATGAAATTTTATTCACGTTTCATATGAGTGTTAAAGTTCTTCAAATTGAAAAGCATCATTTAAGGACAGATAAATTGGCAGCATGGACCAGACATGCACGTTTCGGGTACTTAACCCTCGTCAGTGATTCTCAAATCTAAACAATGTAATATGCCAAAAAAGTATGAAAGGTACTATGTCGAAAAAGCGTATCGAAAGACGTAGCAGGATGGGTGGGATATGATGCTACAGGACCCACGTTTTAGAAATTTCAAGAAATTTTGATAACAGAAATTTTTGAATGCGTTGATGAAACGATCAACCAAAATTGATCAAACTTGGCTACATGTGCCCTCGGGGACTCCTGGTCCACCAACAGTGACACTCACCAAGTGGTATAAATGTTAAAGGTCTTCAAATTGAATAGCATCATTAAAGGACAGATAAATTGGCAGTACTTGAGAAAGTCAAAAGAAAAGTATGCAGCTGGAGGGATGACGCAAGTTTGCAAAGGTTTCTTCAATATTTTCAACATTCTTCGAATATTCTACATTTTAATGAATCTAGAAAATTTAAAAATCAAAATACTACAAACAAATGCATGATGAGGTAGATTCAATTCGATAAATGAATTCCTGGCACCAACATCTAAGCCTGTCAGTCACAGCGTGACGTCTATGCGTCCTGGTCTTTTCCACAATACTCTTCGACTTGTCGGGTGTACCAACGCAGTGGATTAAGCTAATTTTCGAATTCGTAATCGTTCACAAAGTTCTGACATATTGTTCACATAGAGAATTCTATATGTTAATATCTTTGAATAAAGGATAAATTATCAATTATAATTCATGATCCCAGTTATCATCATGCAAACGTGGATTTTAGTCGTAAGGGGTTGAGCATTATTAGAGTTAAGTTTGATTTTTCAGAGAACATCGAACATCATTGATGAGACATAACTTGTTGAAACGCACATACAGTGCACTGAAATTTGATAAAAGATAATCTATTTTGATGTTGACAAATCCAACCGAAATTCTCAAATCACATTATCAAAAAAAATACACATGCATTCGCAGGACTAAGAGCCGAGGGAATGGGGATTCCAATCTCTATGTCCTTGGAAAACATTTCACTTTTTTCACCCTTTTTTATAAAAGAAAATTCACCTCAAATATTTTCAAAAGCTTGAACCCCCTACCCCTTTCGCTGATCTAAAATGACAACACAATTTTCTCTCGTTACAAAGAGAATGATGAATAGAAATCTTTTTAACAATAGTCTAAAACATAAAGTGTCAACCCTTCCTCGGAGTTCCACGCCTCCTTTTGATTTGCTGCCGGCAGATGTTTACAAGACGTATATATGTTCTGAATCAAAATTGCCGTTGGAAATAAATCTTGCGACATTTTATTTGATATTTCAGTTATTTCTTGTCATATCGAGTAACATTTCTTCAGGCACACCTGAATCTATTATATAATTTGAATAAAGAAATGTCTTAAATATCATAAAGCTCCTGGTAGCAGCTGCTGCAAGCAATGTAATCTGAGTTATTGAATGCACATCATAATTTAATGACTGGTTTGAAACAGGTGTTTACGTTTGTTCATTCCTCAAATATAATGTTTGCTGCTAAATGTGCAAGTTGTATATTCCTTAAACATTTGGAAATGTGACGTTGAGATATGGGAGTGGGGGAGGGAGTACTATCCTGCATCGATATTTCTAGCATATTTTTCTGGAACATATTATTCACTGCGTGGCTATTGGTCAATATTAAGTTGTGTTTACAAATAATTCATCATTTTTTACAATTGAGTTTGAAAACCTTTAAGCGTTAAACGATTCTTTAAGGTGGCTCAATAATCCAAGAATTCTTTGTCAGAGTCAAAAAATTTATTCTGTTTATTTGACATTCATGTCTGATGATTAATATTTGTAATTAAGATTACATATCATCGTTCATTTGATTGACTAGTGGTCCTCTGAATATACGTGTGTAAACCAATTCCGAGATCTGTCGCAAAACAATGAATTTTGATAGATAAATACATGATATAGGGATAATAATTTCACATCAAAACCATTCTTGTGATTATTTTCACCATGATATAATCAAATATGTCTATTTCTTTATAGATAATGCTTTCAAAGAGTAAAATAGCTAAAACTGTTCCTGAAACGTACATTTTTGTGCACCCCCACCCAAAATGAAAATCTAAAAAAAAGTACCCAGTACCCTTATTTGTCATCAAAGTTATAAGAAGTCTTTGTCAGAAGTTATTTTCTTTTACATATTTCTCAACGACAAACTCTGTTCTTCAAAAATAATTATAAAAAAATACATGTTTTCGTTCATTCTGATTCAAAATACTTGGTTGTCATAGTAACGATTTTAAGGGGGGGGGGGTTAGGGTTGTCAATAATGTTTAAAGATTGGGGTGATTCTGAAATAAGTAACACAGAAGATGAAATTTCTAGATTTAGTTATATTTTAAACGGCGTTAACAATGTAAAATAAGCGTATTTTTTTCAGAGCACAACGATCGACGGGTGTCGGAGAGACGGAAATATGAATAAGAGAAATAGAAAAAGTAAACGGAAGCGTTTTTAAACATTTTGACGTTCAAGGTCAATGAGTAGACGTCGCTAACCTCCCTCGTTCTCGATAATACGTGAAATCATCTGTAAAATGGATATATCTTTGAACAAAGCAGGGTTAAAACTAAAATTCACTCGCTCAAAGTTTTTAAATAGGGAAACTTTATTCGATAACATCTCGCTGCAAAGTACGATAGTTGACAAAATTGTAGAAAAATTTGTATTACCTAAGATAATTAGAGAAAGCAAACTTGAAATATTTTATCTATTATATTGCTAAAATCTCGAAGAAATATCCTGTTTGATCATTAAACTTTAGTTTTTCTACTTGATTTTATTGCTAAGCAACACACGGTTGAATTTCCGATGATGACGTAATAAAATAATACGTTTACGGCAGTAGCAAGGGTGTCTCACTTACGGGATATTTTTGATATATAGATTTAACGATGCATTTGACTATATACATATTACACTCAGATTGTAGATGATTATTTTCTGGTTCCATCGATACCAAACTTGTCGAAATCCGTCAAGAAACAAGCGAATTAGAGGAATTTGAAGACCGAAACCGCACTTGGTACTATTCGAACTAGTATTGACGCCGGGAATATGATGACGTCAAACGATTATTGAGCCTCCTTAACTTGGTCAACAAGAGCACTGATCTAAACATGCCTGACTCTGCACTTAAAGGCCATAGCTCTCCGGATGCTGAGTCGGAACCTCAATATTATTAATCTTATAACAATTAATGAAAAAATATTTTTACTGTGCTTCTGCATCGACTTGAAATATATTTGTAAATATTATGAAATTTGACGAATTATTCTGAAAATAAGGATTATCTACCTTATGGCATATAGCTCTGTCCTTATAGCTGGCTCTTTGGCATACATTTTAGGTCATGTTTAGAATTTTGCTCCTCATTTATTCACTATTTTGATTTCCTCCATTTCGTTCTGTAGTATCACTGATGATACCTCGTTTGATGAAATGCGCATATAGTGCGCTAAATTATTACGAACGTATATTTCAATATGATAAATGCTACTTGAGCTTCTAACGTAAAGATGTGGTAAAATCGCTTACTTTGATTAACCATTTATTTGCGATAATTTTCTAATTTTTAATTGCACCTACCAATAATCACACTGTATTTTTGATGATAATATCTTTATTTCACCTTAGCATATCATTACAAAATGTCCATGATAAATTTTCATGAACGTATTTGTAAGTTTTGATGATATAGTCATAGTCATCGGTTTCGAAACAGTGCTTTTGTCAGATTCAATGAGTTTGTCAAAATACAAAGACTTATTATAATTGTAAACGTCTTCATATTGAATCTTTTTTTTCATGTATCCATTCTGATAATGAATGAAAGGGTTTTAAGTCGATTTTGTAACCGTAGTTTCGTATTTTGACCTACTAAGTAAAAGGGAAGTGAATCAGTAGAAAATAATTACCCTACATTTAATTCTATGGAAATGCATTGTAAAATGTGAAAGATATGTATACACCAGAAAAAAAAGATTACCATTTAACCATCCAGTTTGTCGAAATAGAATTATACAAAGGTTTCTTTATCTTTTACACTTATTCATTCTGATAATGAATGAGAAGGGTTCAAAGTCGATTTCGGTAAAGTATTTTCGTATTTTGACCTACTAAGTAAACGGAAATTAAATCATTAGATAATGATGTTAATAAGGACGCATGTCCTCGCATAATGCCATAAGAATACTCACCATTACCTAAGTAAATTGAACAGATTTATAGATCTATTACCCTACATTAATTCAATGGAAATGCTTCATGAAATGTGAAAGACCAAAGTCGATTTTGGTACTGTATTTTCATAGTTTGACCTATTAAGAAAAAGAAAACTGATTCAATAGAAAATGATGTTACTTAGGACACATGTCCTCGCATTATGCCATAAGAATATACACCGCTAGCGAGAGTATTAGAACTGATTTCTACTTCTATTACCCTACATTAGATTCTGTGGTAATGCTTCTTTGATGTGAACGATATATAAGAAGGGTTCGAAGTCGATTTCGGTACTGTATTTTCACAGTTTGACCTATGAGGAAAAAGAAAACTGATTCGATAGAAATTTATGTTACTTAGTACGCATGTCCTCGCATTATGCCATTAAAATACCCACAATTACCTATGTAAATTGAGCAGATTCTACTTTTATTATCCCGTATTTAATTGTATGTGAATGCTTTATGAAATGTGAAAGATATATGCACCAGAATAAGAGAGATTTCCTCGTTGCTGGTACTTGTATGCGACCTTTTTGCTGTACTTAATCAATAGAATGACAGAATCAGATGTTGCGAGGAAGTACGAGCTTTAGGTTAGTAGGAATTGCCATGCAATATCCATATTACTCGACTTTGTGATGACAGTATCATTTGGATCCATCCTGGCACAACACTATCAATTTACCATAGAAGTACAGTAATTTTTTTATTGATACTCATTATGAAAACAAATGTAGTTTTTGCGAACCTCTCTAGCCTTGAGAAATGCTTCCATCTATAAAGAATGTTAAACGTCTTCAAATTCAATAATATACAAATGAGTTAAAGAAGATCCTGACGATAATCACAACAGCACTCACAATAGAGCAACAAATTGAGCATCGACGGACCCCTAGCAAGCTAGAGGTGGGATCAGGTTCCCGGGAGGAGTAAGCATCCCCTGCTGGCTAGCCGCACCCGCCGTCGATGTTCATGCACGAATTCAAAATGAAAATATATAAAATGCATGCGCTGTCTGAGGCCGTCTATATAGAAAGTGCTATGGCGACAATGTCAGGGAAAAATATTCAAAACACTTACTGTCAAACCCCTCGCGGGGAACTTTTTTACGAGCTCCACACGGCAAAGGGCATAAGTGTGACACAAATGAGTTAAAGAAGATCCTGACGATAATCACAAATATACATTTCAGTGCAATAGATTCAATGTACACATTCGGTAGAAAAGAAGACGACGTCCAAACGAAGTTATCTGGAAAAACTTCCTCCTTGGCAAAGATACATGTACTAGTCGTCAAAAGAAAGTCAACTTCAGTGCACCATGGATGTTTTAAATGATAGAGTGAAAGTCAAACACAAAAACCAATACCAGAAGTTGAAGTTGTCATTTTTGTCATTAATAAATTGTTAAGATAATGTTCTTGTTATGAAGCGGGCCTTACACTTACAGCTCATCTGAACGAACTGTTTGGTAAATATATGATTCATGATGAAAGAATCTTCATCTTTTGTAACTTGATGATTTTGTTGAACAATATTAAGAAGATAAATGGAGTTCGAAATGTTAGATATTCAAATTAGAAAATGTCAATTTCAGATGTCATACTAATAAGAGGTGAAATAAACCAAATTGAAATCTTGAAACTCTATGTCGCAGGAACATTTTCATAGGCTACAAACTTTAGCAGCTTTGAAAATTCAAATTTACAAGTATTATGAGCTTTGTATTGAAACTTCCAAAAAATAAAAGAGGGCGCTACTGAAATGAATTTTGGTGGCTCCGCTGGAAGCATCACTGATGAGAATTTTAATTAAAGTATTTGAAACACGTGTCTGGTGCAGGAAAAATTGTTTTGAAATTTTCTTCATGAAGGTATAGAGTTGGAACACTTACGTATTATTATTATTATAAACACTTATTTCATGTTGCAGTGTGGAGCAGTTAAAATCGTTCCCCGTGACTTGATGTTTAAAAGTGTATTAATTACTTCTTCCCTGCTCTGTCGCCTGAAAGAAGCTTTGTTTGGCCCTTTATCGATTTGACATCATAAATATTATTTTGCTCGAAATCGAAATTAAAGGAGGTTAACATCTTAGCACCATCCCTGCTATGCTATTTTGAAAATATATATTTTTTGGATATGCTACAGGATCGACCATCAGGAAATTTGGAGCCGCGCACTCTCTGTAAAGTAAATGTACAAATCTTAAATTTCAACAACAACAAATAAAAGAGGGCGCTACTGAAATGAATTTTGGTGGCTCCGCTGTAGAAAATGATGAAAATTTAATATTCGAAACACGTGTCTGGCGCAGGAAAAATTGTTTTGAAATTTCTTCATGAAGGTATAGAGTTGGAACACTTCCGTATTATTCCAATTTATATTTTCACTGCACGGAAGCATATTCAGTTGTGGGAAAAATTTATGGCAAGTGACGATACCTTGATGAACTTCTGTCCTTATTTATATCACCATAAGATCGCTGCACTTAATATATCATTGCATCACTTAATGTCGAGGTCCATTTTAACCAGACTTAATAATCCAATTTAGTTCATTACATTCCTGATGTAATATGGCATAATTTCTTAAGTATGTCATTCTGGCTCTAGACACTTAGACATCCGATTTACTAAGAATGTCATTTCCAGACCATACCTACTTGCACTGAAGTTACGGTCATTGTATGCAAAATAAAGCATTAGATACTGTCATCAGGCACCTGATGTCATACACTGTTTTGGGAAAATTTAAATAAATATTATCAGGCTTTTGATGTTCTGGGAAAATTTAAATAAATATTTAAATAATTTTTTAAATAAATAGATGTAATAAATAAAGGTTTTGGGAAAATTTAAATAAATATTATCAGGCTTTTGATGTTCATTTATCTATTTTATGTAATTTATCATTTATCTTTTGATGTTCATTTATCTATTTTATGTCATTTATTATTTATCTTTTGATGTTCATTTATCTATTTTATTTTTAAATTTTTTCCCAAAACGGTATGAGATCAGGTACCTGATGACAGCATCTACAGCTTTATTTTAAATTTCTAATTCCCATTTACTTTTTCTTTAAATGTTTGTTATTCGGCCTCTGATTTTTCTTTGATTTTTGGAATTGTAAAAGACGCCGGCGGTCATCGGTATTTTTGGCAATCAAACAAGAAGAATGAGTTCCATCACGAAACCAAATAACGATGATTTCACTGACAACATGATCAATCTTTAAATTCATCGTAATTACTGGTTTCAAATTACTTCAACAAACAAGAACGGTAATTCATTATAAAGACAATAAAGGAACGAAAGAGGAATGTTTTAGAGAAAATATAAGTGACAACATACATCTGCATGATATATTATGCGAATACGGTTACATGTATTCGGGGTTTTTTACACAATAAACATCTAATGACCTTAGATTTCAGGCTTATGCTGAAATAATGAGTACGAGGGCTGATTAATATGTTGTGAGCGTCGTAAAAGGATTTGAATTTTATCAGACATTTTGCATTATTTTTCTACATAACCCTCTTCCGTATCTATATTCTTTTGTCACCGGTGTTTAAGGGCCTCACTTTTAAAGAACTCCTTATCTTGACTGTTCAGAAAGCCATCCACTGCAAGTATGACGTCATCATCGGACTGAAAGTGGGTGACAGAAATAGCTGCTTTCCGTTTTGAGAATTGATGAAAGGCTGATGGAGCAAGATCAGGTGAATAAGGCGGATGCTCAATCAAATTAAAGCCACAATCATGAATGACCATGGCAGTGGCAGACTTGTGAACAGAAGCATTGTCCTGATGGAACAACACACCTTTTACTAGTGAGCTTTCCGCGGCAACTGAGTGTGATATTTTCACGCAACTGTGTCAGAAGTGAAGCATAGTAAGTTCCATTGACTGTTTGTCCTTCCTGGAGATAATCTATCGGCAGAATACCTTCTGCAACCCAGAAAACCAGAAACATATCAATCAGCCATCGTATGTTTAAATTTGTTTACAAGACAATTAGACATATAAGATATGAAGATCTGGTATGGTGATGATCTGTTTTGACCAGAGGAGTTTGTTCCCAAAGAACGTCTCCTTGAGTGTCTTGTCGAACACGCAATCCGCTAGAGACAAAGCCTTAGAACCGCCCCTGAGTAGAGCGTAAGATTTATTTCTATATTTCTCGTTGAGTTGCACTACTTGTCTGACCTAAAGTGTCTACAATTTTGGTTCGTGTCGGCTTCCATCATTGATAAATGACAACGAACCCACTTCGTCATATCTCCTTGACTGAGCTCAGAATGCAGTGTTGCTAACCGTGCTAACGGTAGTGCTAAAAGGGCATTTATCTGAACCACGCTCAATGCCTAAATACCAATGAAGATAGTCAATGTTTGCGCTGGTACTGAACACACAGAAAATCTACGTAACATGACGGATGGAGTTTTTTACATCCTCTTAATGAAGCCCGTGAGATATTAGTCCTTGTGTCGGGATGATGAGATTTTTTTCCTTTTATCTGACCACGCTCAATGCCTAAATACCAATGAAGATAGTCAATGTTTGCGCTGGTACTGAACACACAGAAAATCTACGTAACATGACGGATGGAGTTTTTTACATCCTCTTAATGAAGCCCGTGAGATATTAGTCCTTGTGTCGGGATGATGAGATTTTTTTCCTTTTATCTGTTTCCGGAAAAAATCACTCGGTGTTGGAACTAATTTTGTCGTTATTTAACATGTTTTGCGGTTCTCGCACCTTTTCAATATATCATTTTCTTGTAAATCATCAGAAATGGGCTTTATTGAGTTTTTGAAAGAATAGATAAAACATTGATCTCCATCAAGACCTCGGCAAGACCTACAAAAAGACCATCATTTACCAACCAAGGAGGAGGCATCAATCTGCTTATGCATCCCCTCTGCTTTTCTTCCCCCCTTTCGAGGTCAGATTTCTTCTGTCTATGTTTCAGAAGATCATTTGCTAAAAAAGGGAGGATTGAACATTGTTCTTCTAAATCTGTGTTTTAAACATTCGAATTAACAATAAAGAAGTACCTATATAAGAAGGTAAGGGAAATCATTAGAATTTCAATTGGAACAGTTGCAAACCTCGGAATGAACAACATTCCGAAAAGTGACAAGGTGCTCGGGTAGACTCAGCGTCCCCTGTTTGCATGCAACACCCTTGTCAAATTCGGTGATTGTCTCGATGTACATATTGATGTACATATCAGGCTTGTTTGGTGATGATGAAAGCCATTCGATCGCAATACATAATGTCACTGATCATTCTGAGGGATCTGATATGCTTTAATTTATAATATCCCCGTTGCGACCGAAGAACATCCTCAATGTTGATTTCAGCCGTTGTGTAATATAACCCTCAACTAGTCGCTTACTTGCAAAATATACTTGAAAATATATGTACATGCTGCAGGGTACTAAGAATCTAAACAATATCTGTCATGAGCCAATCAGTGGAGACCGAATTTGGTAAATCAGACATATATTTATGCTTCCCAGCACCAGTGATATGCGGTCAAAATATAAATACAACGTGTCGATTGTTCTTAGATTTTTTTTCAGTATTAATTGTAAGTTTTACATGCGACCTAATTCATGCACTCGCACTCCTGGAGCAAGGTACTTTGCAGTTTTGTTTTTTTTTTTTTTTTTTTTTTTTTTTGTATTTTCGTATTTTTCTTTCTTTCATAAACCAAGCATTATGTTCATATTCCAAAGGTATCTTATATTTTGGACCACTTTATTCCAGCAATAAGGCAGAATTAATGTGTTCTCTATCTACATGTATTTGGTGGTTGATCTTTTAACATTACCTTTTCAAAATACCTGCAACATCTCTCCCGGGGCAATGGTAAAAATGCGTTCATGCTGCATTAGTAGTATCAACGTGAATGATTTTTTTTCAGGAACGTACAAACTCATTGAAAATATACCATCAACCAAAGATTGGAACTAAAAATCAACTTTTCCCCGAGAGAAATCGAACCTTAATTTGAAGCAAGTCTGAGAGCGCTTAAATCGCCTCAGACCGAGGACAGGTCAAATGAACGGAAGCCCTGGAGGGACGAGGGTTTTTTATATTTTTTTCTAACAAAACTCTATCAACTATTACTTCATTCCATGAAAATCTCTATTATTACTCAATTAATCTCTCTCCCTCTCTTTCTCTCTCTTGTGAATTATTTTTGGTCATTTACATTACATGGGTTTATCCATTATTATGTATTTATTTTCAATTTGAACATGTGACTGTTCAGGGTCAGAGATCGGGGAAACTTTATTAGTATACTAGTATGAGATGCATTGACGTAGTATTTTAAATTACAATCTCTCATAAGTCAAATTTTCAATAACAACTAATAAATTGATAGAAATAAATTGAAAGAATTTTTCAACAATAGAACACTTTGAAAAGCAAAATATTTGTAACAAATAAATAATCAAAATTAAAGTACATTTAATGTTATAATCAGAAACAAAAATATCTCTCAAGGACTTCTGTAATTTGTGACAGTTTTAGCTTGAGAAATTGACATGAAATTTCAATAAAGTTGAAAAAGTAGAAACTATATGCTGATCATATTAAATCTGCCTCAATCTAATACAATTATTAAAACTTACTTCAAGCAAAACCTAACAGTATTTTTTTTTTTTTTTTTTTTTTTTTTTGTATTTTCGTATTTTTCTTTCTTTCATAAAGCAAGCATTATGCGCATATTCCAAAGGTATCTTATATTTTGGACCACTTTATTCCAGCAATAAGGCAGAATTAATGTAATAAATCCACGAATCTGGATCTAGGATAAAGAAATACATGGAAAATCAATCTCTTTGCTGATAGAACGTCCCTTTTCATAAGTAACTATCAAAGGATCACATGGAGATGATCTCAGATTGATAACTCACTTTTAAACACGTTTCCTTTCGTTATTGAATGGACGAAGATAAGCTCAATGTGATGAGTTTGTTTGGTTTTTTTTTTACAAATTATTAATGAGTGGATCTAAAAATTCTTCCTGGGTGGTCCAACCAGCCGGAAAGGAGGGGGGGTCCAGCCTATGATTTTGAAAAAAAAATTGATTTTTTAAAACGGAAAGAAATGAACATTTTTTTCTGATTGTAGGAGGGTCCTGGCCATCCCCCACATGCACCCTCTTGAATCGCCCTTGTTATGTGCTCATCATACATACTAGAACAAGAAGAATTCTGACAGTAATTAATTAAGGTTCCGTCCGCGTCCTCGGACAATGCAATATTTTGGCTTGTAAGCGAAGGAAACGAAACTGTATGTGCACTATTTGCAGTTACTCGGCATCTTGAGGGGAAGAAGCGAGACAGTTATATGAAATTGTAACACATCAAGATGTTTCTTTGTAGTTCTTTACAATTCCGTATCTACTCTTGCAATCTTCTCCTTTCCTTGTGGCGCTTGTCTTATTCGAACGGTGTCTTTTATACTTCGTCGTTGAATTTCTAATTAATTTCAAACCTTAATGACAATAATATAATGTACATATGACATACAATTCATATTCAAACAATTTAACCTAACTATGAAGAAAATAATGGAATTACACATCAAAGATTTTTTTTTTCTAAGCTGATGAGATTTCGTTATTTAAATATGAAAATATTCATTTCGCATGTCATAAAATATTATTGTCTGCATTCATCAATAAATTATTTCTCTTTATTTATCATTCGCCCTGTTCTTTAATTAATCACATATTTGTCTTTCTTTTGACCTTTTTGGTGTAGATTGAAAAGAGTAAGGATGGGTAACCGTACCTTAAGGTGTATTAGAAAATTAATTTTCTGCAATCAACACCACATCTCTCTCTCTCTCTCTCTCTCTCTCAAGCGCGGATCTAGAAGGGATTAAGGGGATTATGACTCCCATCCTGGAATTCGACTTAAGAGCTGATTTGTTTTTCTTTTTCGAATAATTATTTTAAATAACAGAGAGAAAACACCCCGTAATAATATGGATCCTCCCCGGAAATTTTCTAAATCTGCCCATGTCTCTGACAGCAGTTAGCAAAATTGATGAATTATTCTGAAAATTTCTTTATAGAATAAACTGTCTTACATTAAAGAGAGAAAAAACGGAGCTTGTTACAAGAAAGCAGTCTTCTGGACAAAAATGTCCGAATGCGGTGCATCAGATATACATGTTTCGGACAGTGAATCCACATCAATGGTACGTCAAGCCAAAATGATTCAAGCTGAAAAAAAGTAATTAATTTGGCATCCCCTTTCAACCACCAAACCCCAGATATCCTTCCTGTTAAGAGTGAGTCTCTATAGGTACAATTTATATCATCTTATCCTTAATAGAAGGATAAGTTTAATTCAAATTCTTGTCCGAGAACCTTTTAAGGGTATTATGAAACGAGCTGTGTGTTTTACACGCACAACGGGTTTCATATAATACATCGTATGAAATGAAAATTCATTTGAGATTCTTTTTATTGCATGATTCTGTCAAAAAATGTTTATTTCCAACGTGAAATCAACGATTCTGAGGCTCCAAACTTGACCAATCGCATTCAAGCAGAGCAATATGTAACGTGTTATCATAACATTTGATTATGAAATAGCTTTACGAAACTGCATAACGGTTGCATCATGTGATAAATAAGACTATGATAATAACATGCATTGTCAAGTGCACGTGCTAACCTTCTCATGTTGTATCTGCATTGTTTGTCACTTTGAATAGTAGGGCTGGGACGATACGGGTCTCGAGCGTATCGATACGTATCACGATATAGTGCCTACGATACGATATGTATCACGATATTTCTGATGTATGTTGCTATAATGAGGATTAAGGCTGTATAGAATGAAACTCAAGCATAACATTAAAATATTTTGATAAAGACTATATTTTTCTACATCCTGGAATAATCAAGATTTAAAAAATCCCAAGCAATTAAACAAACTTTTCAAACTTTGAACCATAACATCACAAATTATTACTGATAGACAGAGGCTAGTTAGCTACAAGTCAAGCTACAAGAATAAATCTGTACCCTTTGCAATTATGTTTTCACCTGAACATGTATTTATACACTTTTTTGTATGTTTGTTTTCTCAGTAACTGCATCAACAAGACAAGCCATGAATTGGTAAATAAGAGGGCCTTGTGCTCTCAGTTTGAAAATGAAAAGTTCATGAATTTATGTAACCCCCCTCCTCCTTTTTTCAATACATGGAATTACATTTTATATCTCTCTTTTCAGTTCCCCTTCCTATTTGAATAATTAAATCCTAGACTGAATTTTCATTTTTCATGAGGAAATCTAATTTAAAAGTATATCAATCATAACACATGTTCCTTTCCAAACAATATTGAAAGGATTACAACATAATTGTTATTTAAATGTGTTTGATTTTATTCGATGGATACATCCTCACTTTGATTTTTTTTTTATGACAAACGGTTTTTCGTCTCTGTACGTTTTATTTTATGTACATGTATTAACAAAATTTTGAAAGAGAGAGAGAGAGCATGTGCGTTAACCACGTGGACGAAATCTACTAATCCTTTAAAGTTAAAGTTGTTGCTGACTCGAATAGAAAATATAATAGATATATAAAGATCGTAGTAGACAGACGTTTTTTTTTTTCCTTCTGAATTCAAAAGGCTGTTTCCGACGTTCAATCAAGGGTTTTATATTAAAAATTTACAAAGTAAAGTATCTAGCATCAGAACTCTTTCTTTCAGATAAATATATGAAATCATCTTAAATGGAAGAGATTTAGGTCGAACGCCAGTATCTCAAAAAACGATGATATATGAATGGATCATGCACGCATGATTAGCTACTGGACATTAGTTATTTCATGCTGTTTTCACGTCGCTCTCACCCACTCTATGATCCAGACATCCGGTACTTTCTCTGGACAATAGTATCTTACAAAATTGTAAATCTTAAGATCGCGTTAGATACGGTTTCTGAAAACTTTACTTTCGCCGCTTTAATTTTTTTAAACGAACATGAGTTTGAGTAGACAAATACATAGGATTCCCGCTAGCCGCTGAAACGGACAACGACAAGGACCATGCAACAAAATATCCAAGTGCCGTTCGCTGTTTCTGCGGCTAGATTCCCGCAAACCACAGGCTGGATATGCATATGCATTTCTAAATAAAAATAAGAAGCGCATCCAGGCGATCTTTCCGCCTGTACCGCAAACTATATGCATGTAAAATTGACAATTATACTGTAATGCATTGTGCGACTTGCATACTATCCGGAGGAAACATAGGAAGATTAGTCAAGAAAAACACCTTTACCCTTTTAAGTCAATAATACGTTTCAGTTAGCCCGAAGCTTTCAATCGACGAAGTTACCCAGCAATATCATGCCTTTGAATGGAGTAAAAAATGGGTCCTGATATCGCGATATAGATCCAACGTATCGATACGCGTATCGTGGAACACCGTATCGCGATTTATCGATATATCGATGTATCGTCCCAGCCCTATTGAATAGGGCTAAATTTGCAAATATCAACTTGTACCCTGAATAAAGCCAATGGGAAGTTTATTTTACTGACTTGTAAGTAAGATAGGTTAACAAACAAAATGCGGGTTAGGGGTATCCAACATCGATAAGAAAGATCTTCAATCTTTTAAAATAAGTAAGATAGAGGTAAGCGATCTCTAGCTTCTTAATGGGTTTTAGTATTTCTTTTGATCAGTTTAGTCATTCAAGATGTATTTTGCATCTATCTGTTAAAAATGTTTTTGAAAAAATATATGTATATGTCGAGTTTATCGGATAAATGTCACAGCCAAGGACGATGTCATTACCAACCACTAGTTATAAGTTACCATCTTATTATAACTAATCGTTCAATTATGTTTTCTAAAATTTAGCGTTAGATTTGGCGCAAGTTGCAACACTTACCGCAAGAAAACAATGACTCCAAGTTTAGCCAAATCATCTTTTATCTCCTCCCAAGTGTCCTGCACTAAATGAATCTGTCGTGACGTCAAATAGGTGTTCAGCTGTTTCCCGCCACTTGTTGGAAACGGACAACCACCTGTCGCCTGATTCCCCATAATAACTACTAAACTGCCACTACAGTTTCCTTTTTTATTGGTCCTTTTGTTAGATATTTTAACTTTTATTCCCTCATTTCAACCTTTTCCTTCATTTTTGTCGTTATCCAGCAAACATACGATGCGTTTAATTTATTTCAATATTCTCTTTTGATATAGACACCTTTGCCATTAATCAATGACAAAAATATTGTCACACTGTTATTATACGTGTTCTGATATTGAAGTACTATTTAGAGTGATGAAGCAGCAGATAAACTCAACTCTCGTCTGCTGATTGCGATTGTCTGTTGCAACTACTCGTCACCACGTGCTGCGCTTGTGAATTATAAACCGTACGTTCCATCCTCTTTGATACTTTATAGCTTCTGAGCATCCAATAGCGTTGCTCTCTCTCGTATTGCCGAGCTATTCGTTTGCATATTCGATAGAAAAAAAGTTATATATACTTTTCTGAGAATATTGATCGGATTGTCAGATATCTAACGCATGATTTTCAATTCATACTGAAAAAAAATTCTAAAAGATCTTCCATTAGGCGGGCGGCGACCTTTTTGGCAATTCATCACTTTCGTTGACATACGAGTAATTTACACCGATTCTAACAGTTTTTTCCTAAATGTTACAAAGATGTTTTCACTTAGCTACAATGCTTTGCCTTATGTAACATAGAGGTTTCATCCATTATATTGAGAGTTTCTGTTGTTTCCTTGTGTCAGAGTGCAATATGTTTAATGTTAATAATAGTAGATAATGCCGTCAAACAGTGAGGGGAATGGGATAGCTTGATGAGAGCGCATGCACAAACCTGAAAACTCGGGTAAAATGCCATCGAGCTTAAAATGATGCCGTTTTACAAATTGTTTGATACTATTTTCCCTCTGTCATTTCTTCATAATCTAATACGCTATGTCAAAATAACAAAACCATTTGCTGATGATTTATGACTCCCTGAAGGGATATCGAGAAATTAACATGCTGGAGGTCTTTTGGCGCTAAATCTGACCTAGCCTTCTTAAACTGCCTCCGCAGATAGACACATTTCCTATAATACATTCAGAGGATAGTTTCCTTTACAATTATTTTATATCAAAAATGTTAACAAAACATATACATGTAAACGCTCCCTATGATATATTCAGTTCTGCTATACGTAAACCCCTCTATTTCTTACTTAATAAATCGGCAGAATTTTCGCGAGATACAAAGGGGTGTTTTGCTGTGGGTGCTGCGACCGAGTCTTGATAGAGATCTCATCGTTTCTTTGAAGTTAAACTTTAGAAGGAAGATGTTATTTTGGATTTATACTCTCTCTTATAATTAACATAATATTCCTTAAAGCCCTATCAAATACATCATCATCAGAAATGATGAAATGACAACCAAAATGATGATAAAGATTTCAACAAGTGCAATGACCGCAGTAAAACGCACAATTAATCGAGATCGTGTAACTATTTCAGAATTTTCGTGAGTATGGAATTTTGGGATTTTAATGCAAACCAATGCTTCTCTATTTTCGCGAGTAGAAATTTTGCCTAGTGGATGAGAGGGTAAGAATATAAACATGATAGGTATTGATTTTTGTTCCAATCTGCAGATACATGTATTTCATGTCATTCATGTGTTTAACTAGCTATTGTTTAGGTATAAAACCAGTAATGTTCATTACGTTTAGTAAGCTTTTACGAAAATTCTCGTAGGCACAATTTTTTGTTTGGCGAAAAAGTAACATGATCTCGTTTGTGCGTTTTACTTGTTGAAATCTTTATCATTATTTTGGTTGTATTTTCATGATTTCGATATCTTTTCGTTTCCTACAATATTTTCATGTGTATTGATGGAGCTTGGAGGAAAATTATGTTAATTATCAGAGAGGCATGTAAAGTATAGCTCTAAAATGATATCTTCCTTCCAAATGGGAGGATGTCATTGAGATCTCCATGAAGACTCGTTCGCAGCACCAACAGGAAACACCGAAATACCCTTTTGCAAACACACAGTGTAGACAACCACAACAAGAGACGAAAAAGGCATAAAACATCAAAGACATCAAAACTTTAAACTCGAAAGACAAAACCTACGAGGCCAATAGGTAATCCATGCTGGTTTAGGACGATGATCTACCACGTAAGAACACAAAAACCAACGAGATCAACTGGTAATCCATGACGACTCAGAATAGTGATCTACCACGTAAGAACAACACAAAAACCAACGAGACCAATAGGTAATCCATGCTGATTTAGGACGGTGATCTACTACGTAAGAACAACACAAAAACCAACGAGACCAATAGGTAATCCATGCCGATTTACGACGGTGATCTACCACGTAAGAACAACACAAAAACCAACGAGACCAATAGGGAATCCATGCCGATTTAGGACGTTGATCTACCACGTAAGAACAACACAAAAACCAACGAGACCAATAGGTAATCCATGCCGACTTAGGACTGTGATCTACCACTTAAGAACAAATCGAACAGTTTGATAGCGAGGATTTTATTACGTTTAACTATTGCAAAAATGAAGATATTCTGAATCTTATTGACAAAATATGTATTTGAGTCTGAAATAATTTTATCTGGCATGGAAAGATATATTTCCATTTCCTTTTACGAAATTTTATGTAATAACAAAGGAATTCAACTTCGTACATGTCAAATTCATCAGAATATAGTATCTCCAAAACAAAAATCTTAAATCATATACTGAATGAATACACGAGACAATCATCATGGGCGTTGCATTGCTATATTAGTAATATTAAATGCTTGGTAGGACAGTGTCTGTCGGATGGAATCGTGATGAAGTTTTTTTTTTAATTCTCTCCAAAAGGACAAACGACATATTTCATACATTTTAAATAGTTTTGTTTTTCGGAACGAACTTAAGCTAATGGATTATCTTATACTTTATTGAAAGAAAAAAACAACAATTTCTAGTTTGAACATTGCTTCATGTGTCTTTTTAAATGGTCTATCCTATATACATTTGTAGTATTCTTTTCCTCTTTTTTCTTCTTTAAGTTCAGTTCCCTTTTAAATATCGTAACAAGTCATCATCCATTCCAGTCTTATGGCTTTATATTACTTTTGATGCTCCTATACAGACATGTAGTCATGGACACGATTTCGAATGGCTCGTCATTTCTGAAGATCTGCCCATATTTCAATTCGGGACATGAAATATACGTTTTCTTCTTTGAAATCTGTTGGTTTCATCTTATTTGTTGGAATTATCGATGATAGGAATTTTTTGTTTCCTACAATTTTGGAGGCTCTAGGTACATTATGTAGCCTTCACAGAGACAAATATACATGTGTAGAGAATACCTTCAAAATTAACCTATTTTTTATTTTTAAATTGAAAATTTTACGCATCTTCCATGCTTGATAGATTTATGCATTTATAATAGCAAAAATTGATGAAACATCTTCTAGAACGAATAATTATTCTGATCTATTTTAAAGAACATTAGATATACCTATATCTAAATAAGTCTTATATCATTTCATATTGCATAAAAAGACCATTTCCTTATAAGAAATGTTATGCAATAACAAAGGAATTCAATTTCATACATGTCAATTCCATCAGAATATGATATCTCCAAAACAAAAGTCTTAAATCGTATACGGAACAAACACACACGACAATCATCATGGACATTGCAATATTATGTTACATGCTTGGAAGGTCCATTTCTGTAGAAAGGATTCGTGATGATCTTTATTTACAATTCTCTCCAAAACGACAAGCATAAATAAAAAACAAGTATGTCTTGTTTGCAAATTGTTTCATGCGTGTTTTAAAATGGTCTATCCAAGTCTATACTTTTTCAAAAACTAGTCTCTTCTCCTTATTTCTTTCTTTTATTTTTTTTTCTTTTCTTTAAAGTTCTGCTTTAATATCATAAATCGTCCACATCCATTCCAGTCTTATGGCTTTATATTACTTTTTGACGCTCCAATTCAGCATTCAGACATGTTGTCATGGACACAACGCCGAATGCTTTGTAATGTCTTTTAAAATTGTCTATTCATGCCTGATTGTCGTGAACATTTTCAAAAAGTAGTCTTTTCCTTCTTTTTTCTTTTCTTTAAATTCAGTCCTGTTTTGATATCATAACTCTTCCATATCCATTCCAGGCTTTATATAACATTTTGACGCTCCTATTGAGTCATGTAGCCATATACACGACGTCGAATGTCTTTTTATTTCAGACATAGATTGTATATGCTACGACTAAGACTATATAAGCCACTGAGGACAGTTGATTTACTGAACCATTGAAACATGCATGTCTGCTGCACTTGATTTGACTTCAGTTAATCTATTGGTAGAATAACTTTTTTTTCTGATACAAAATTTGAAACTTATCTTTTATTATTTCTTTAAAATCTACACATTCTATCTGTTGCAATGGAGAGCTATAGTACTATAGCTCTCTACAAATGAACGCTTTTCAATATACATGTATTACTCTCGCTGGTATCAGAGAAAAGCTTTGCTTTGCCTTTGGCTATGTACTAATTCATTAAACGTCATTTTGAAAACAATCTGCCATTCATTCTTAATTATCATCAAGTTTGCATCTTTTTTTAAACAAAGTCTGATACTGGAAATATATGTCACCGGTTACATGTCTGTGTTCACCCGCGGACCTTTGGATTTTGGGGTTAAGTCCGCCAAGGAAAATATTACAGAGTAAGTGGATTTCTATAGTACGTTTAAGAATGAAAAGCAAATCAGAAAGCTAAACTACACATCTCTATTGAACTATCAATTGACAAAAACAAACAAAATTTCGACAATAAATAAAGGTGTTACAAAATTTAAAACCACTCAATCCCAGCGGACTTCTCTCTGGTATGAGGTCCAGAATGTGCCCGGTAAGATTAAGTTTATCCTGCTCTTTACAGAAAAGGCCAAATGTAGTGACTGATAAGGAGGAGGTCAAAATCAGCAACTCCGGTATCAACTAAGATGAGTTTGAAAGGTTGTTACATTACAGATCTCTCGAGATTATACCGGGTATGGACAGTGATATTTTATTGATATGGTATTAATGTTGAATGGTCAAAACAATTCAAATCTGATATCGATCAACTTTCAACTCTCTGATTCCGTTTTCACATTATATGTACAATTTAGGTTGCTCTTTTAGATAAGTGTTAAAATTTTGTTACCTTGCAAGAAAGAAAAGAGGTGATCTCCAACAAAACTCGGTTGCAGCACTCAAAGCAAACCCCTAAAACAACCAGTGCAAAAACAGAGCAGACATTCACAGAAAGAGACGTACAATGGAAAAAGAACACCAACTCACACCATAAAAACAAGAAACACAAAAGATCAACGAGAGCAATGGGCAACCGGTGCCGACATAGGACGGCCATCTGCCACTCAAGTAACACTGTGAGACGAACATACAGACATGACGCAGGGGCTCAAGAGCACACAGATGGATATGTAAATGGATATGAAAAAACAGAAGGCATACGAAATACAGTACGACTGACATTCAGAGAGGACAGGTGATCGGGGACTTTACTTCTGTTCGGACAGGACACGTTATGGAGTCCTGTCGTGACATTCAGTCAGAGTGCAATTCTTACGAGTGCGCTGGTACAAGGCTGTAGATTGGTCCAGTACCAAACAAAGTGTCCGTCTGGTCACAAAAGGATCATATCCACGGTTTTAAAAGTGTTTGAGGATTCTAACACAAGTTCGATGGTAATTCGGTCTACCTTTGATCCTTCTTATTTTGTTGATTATGTCACAATAAAATGCTGGTTGTGTATTAATACCAGTTGCAAGTTGCACACGGACCAAGGTGACAAAAATACAACTGTCGCTATACATTTATTCCCCTTTCTTGATGTATATATTTTTTTTTTTCGAATTCTTGGAAATCGATACCTAATCATTGATAGATTGCTCAGATTGCAAAATGTGTTCTCATTTATTCGCCGTGCATGTATGAGTGTTCTTATAAGTACAATTTTAAGAGGGATTTTTTACCCTTTTTATTTTTCCGAGGCCTAAAAATTGACATTCTAATATAATAGATATTTTCTGTTGTTAATAACTCAACTGTTAGTTGTAAATCAAAGACGGTATAGTGGTCTTGTGTAATTATATCAATTTTAAAATGCGTCAGAATGAATGTACTTTTGATTTTATTTAGCATTCGTTTTCATATTCGTTTATTCGAATCCATTTGTAAGCGTTCATTAAATGTTCACGTTCTTTTCCATGCTTAATTAAGACTTGGTCTTCAATTTTTATTGGTTTTAACTGTACGGATTCCAGGAACATACCCGCTATTCTTATATATTTCATAAAAATTCCTAGAATTGAAAATCAAAAGTATTTTTTATATCCTATAAATACCATTACAAATTTATTTCCCTATGACGATTCCAAGAACATCCTCGTTATTTTAAATATTTCATTAAAATTCCTAGAATTGAAAACCAAAAGAATTAATGTCCTACAAATACCGTTACAAATGTATTATTTCCCTATGACTATTTCACGACTTTAAATGCATAAGACCATCATGAAGGAAATGATTGAGCATATTTGTGGTCTAATAATATCGATATCGTTTGGTAATAGTTTATTGCGATCTCCTATTGTAAATTAAGCGAAGAACAAACATTCCATCCATCAGTCCGCGGCAATGCTTGTCAAAGAGATGGACAGATACTAGCATTATCTCCCCTCTTAACGATGCCGTCACAATATCGGGCGATACGGATCACATAATACATAATAAGCTGTATGTGAAAATAATGACTTATTGAAGATGCATGATGATTTGATACCTTTATGATTAAGGAAGGTAGGCGATCGGGGTTGTACTGTTCGTTCTTCAGAGAATCTTCTACGATAAGGATCTTTCAAAAGATCACAATCTTTAGATGATGCATTTAGCATCTGTGGATCGATCTTTGTTTTTTTACATATTGCACTTTTCAAGCCATAAAAAAGAACTCTACTGTTGTGTGTTTTCAACAATATCGGTCATCATTAAAAGCAAGGAAAAGATTTCCGACAAGACCTCATGGCAGGAAACAACACACAAGAACAATATAACAACGAAAAACCTAAAGGGAGGGATCTCCAACAAGACTCTGTTGCAGTACCCATAACAATATTGGTCATCATTAAAAGCAAGAAAAAGTATTCCGACAGTACCTCGATCATGGCAGGAAAGAATACACACGAACAATATTACAACAAATAACACAAAGGAAGGGATCTCAAACAAGAAAGGAGAGGATCTCCAACAAGCCTTTATTGCAGCACCCACAGCAAGACATCAGCACATACCACAAAAAAGATAGCTGATTTTTTTTTTTTTTTACGTTTCCAGTAGGCTCATTTGGTGACCAGACACCAGACATCACAAAATTTGGCTATATTTTCATTGTGACGTCACATAAGAAAGATGACAACTCATAAATCCGTGCGATCAAATATGACGTAACAATTGAACATGTTGCTAAGTGAAGTGATGTCTGGTGTCTGTGCTTATAAAATTAAGGTTTAAAACGGTCATAAATATTTTCTGGAAAATGGACTATTACACACACATATACAAGCGGTTTGGTGTGTGGATTCAAAATGGAGCATTTAAACCAATAAAAGCAGCAAACAAATAATCTTACAAGCAAAGGTGAAACGTGATATATAACCCATATTAAGGGAAACCAATGCACGCTAGAGAAGTTAACATAATCATTCCCCATATAACATGTTTTAAAAAAGGTTGAAAAATTCAAAATCTTGATGTGTATGTTAAAAATAGAGTCGTGATATGTGAGCGAAAATCTTGTGATGTATGGTTAAAAGCTTGTAATGTATGTTTAAATCTTGTGGTGAATATTCAAAACCTTTTGATTTGTGTTCAAAAACTTGCTATGTATTTTTTAAATCTAGAAATGTATTTTTAAAATCTTCTTAGAAAATCTTGTTACGTATTTAAAAAACTCGTTGTATATTCAATAAATCTTGGTTTGTATTTAAAGATATTTTATATGTATCTAAAAAAGATCTTGATATCGATTCATAAATGTAATGACATTATGACTCCTGTAGAATAATAGTTGAATCAAGGTCGACATATTGGACAGTTTTAACAATTTTATAAAGCCTTTAATTCAAAAGAGTATGTTCTTGTTGTTATTATATTGTCTTCATCATCATGTCCTTTCATCTTATTAACCAAAATCAAAATATATTTTGACCCGAACAACGAAAGTATAAGCAGTTACTTGAAAATCGAAACACGTGTCTGGTGCAGGAAAAATTGTTTGGAATTTTCTTCATGAAGGTATAGAGTTGGAAAACTTCCGCATTATTGAAACATTGGACGATTAAAATGTTTTTGATTACAATAATGAGCTTATTATACTTATTTTCTTCCTGAAATCGTTAAATTTCGACAAAATTATTGGCATTTTTTCTATTGTGATTCACATAAAATGGTGAAGTTCTCAAGAAAAATCTCAAAGGAGCTATGAAAATAAAACAGTCACTTTGACGAATTTGTAATTAAAATTCGCAGTTTGGAACCATTCATGACTTCATTTTCTTAAAACAAATTGGCAGGAGAAGAACCTTATAACGCGTCATGACAATTTGTATAATACATCTGATTGATCTCGCATGCTTCTCAGTTAACTGACGTCAATAGCGGGTGAGTAGAGATGACTCGTACTCTCTTGGAAGCATTCTCAGGCTCATAGAGACGACTAAAAATTTATTGGGTAGATCAAAATTCATCCTATACGGATTCATTCAAATGAAAACACCAAAGCAATGACGGGACAATAGGTGACAAACTGCCATTAATGCAGCATATTTTTATTTACAAGAAAGTGAAAATGACATAATAGAGAGATTTAGTTACAAGTGCTTTCAACGTGTACGTATGGCGTACATGTACATGTCACATCCGAAGACGACGTTTAGATATACGTACGAACCGGTGAAGGTTTTTAAGGTATAGCTATGTAGGAAGGTGTAATTGAGCCAGCTTCTTTTCAATCAGTTAAATCTGCGGGAAATGTACGTTGAGATCGGAAAACCTCGACGCAAGGAAATTTAGAATCCTAAATGTGCTTTATAACACCGAAAACTGGAAGTTCGATCAATAATAAGTGTGGAAATTTTCAAAGAGGTTACCCGTTCAGTTGTTACATATAGAGCGTCATTTCATCAAAGACTGCAGGAAGTGATGATGTCGTACGTACAAAACTTGTAACTAAACCTCTCTATTGGATAGCATTGTTTGATAAGAAAAGTTTTCGTCATTAGAACCATCCATCAAACTCAATCTATAGCAAATATGGCAAGAAAAAAGTTGTACATAAAATATTCTATAACAAAGTCCTTTCAAGTCATACATCTCATCTAATATACGTTTGAATATAACCGTTTTGACTATTGAATTGAAATTGAAATTTTGTCATATTACATTGTTTAGATTAAGGATCACTTACGAGTGTTAAGTACCCGAAAAGTTCATGTCTGGTCCATGCTGCATATTTATCTGTTCTTAATGATAAACATTAAAGAAGTACCTATCAGTTATTCAGTCTAAAAGTCGAAAGGCAATAAAAAAAATCATTAGAATTTCCATAGGAACGGTTGTGAACCTCGGAATAAATAACATTCCGAAGTGAGACCAGGTTCCCGGTGAGAGTCAGCGTCTCCTGCTTGCATGCACAAAGGTTGTGTTTCCTTTTGCTGTTGCAGGTGTTACAATGTAGTTAAACTCTTTTTTTTCAGCGTTTGTAGGGTGTACGTTGGAAAGACGATGCTCCGCTGGCTGAAGCGATTTCATATCTGATCTAACAACACATATTGTCTGCTAAAGGATAGGCGCCATGTCTTCTCTGAGGAGTTTTATATAGGTTCATCCAATCTTCAATAATTGAAAAAAGAAAAGGAAAAAAGCGACACATAAATGACATCAGAGAAAACTACAACCTACCACAGAACACAACAATATGCACTGGAACAAACCAGACAAAAGAAGTCGAAACAGACGGACGGAGACATCAAGCATTAATGAAAACATATAAATGGAAGGAGACCAACGTGCACCCGGTGCCGACTTTGAACGGTCATCTGCCAGACATTCTGAATAGATGGTATCAAAATGTCAATTCAACCGGAAAACCTTTTTACTTTACTTGGACATATGTCCAGCGAATCCAAAATTGCTTGGTTTACATTTTATGGTTCTCTTCTTTCAATTTAGACCGGATGTCATTCAATTGATAGGTATTTAATCAATCTAAAGTGTGATATTCCGCTCTAATGACTTGTGCTTTTACAACCTACCAATTACGTAGAGTGGTATAGCTACTTCAGATAAGCAAGGATAAAACGTCTTAATTTTGGATTCTTTACAACTGACAAGTGGACGGATAAGAAATCTAACAATTGTCGTGAGTCCCTATTTAATAAAACATTTGTATATCTTTTCACATTTTCATTATGCGTGCGTCATTTAGGTTTTTGCATAGATTAGGATAGATATGTGTCTTGGACATCATGACTGCGTGTGTAAGTTGTAACCAGTATTTTGAATATCATTTTCACTTTTATGAAAGTGACATCTCCCTTAATTAAACTGTTAAGTTAACAAAGATAACATAAGACATCTATTTCGAACCTTAACTTTAAAAGATAGTAGAAAGAAAAAATGCACCTAAAGATACATGGCAAAAGAGGTAATTTTGGCTTTCACATGGTAAGATTTCTTTGATGCTGTTGAGATTATCGTCAGGATCTTCTTTAACTCATTTGATAAGTGGCGATATTCCAAGACTGTCATCATTCGGTTTTTACATTTTTACATTTCTCAACTTATCAGAGAGCTTGAGGTTACTACCATGTTCCGGACTTTCACAATATATATTAACAAATTGCTATAAATGCTTTAAGTCAATGATTTGGACTTCTAAAGCCGTAGGATTTTTTTCGAGAATGCATGCATCACTGTAAAATTTGAAGTTCCTTTTCCTGTATGAATTCTGTATACGATGACCTGATAAAAGATATAATAAGGGGATTCTAATTAATTGAACAGTTATCGAACTTAAATCAATAACTTCATAACAAAATAAAAATATCACCTTATTTGCCGAGGATATGGTTCTGAAGTAATCTCGGGAACATTATGCACAGCATTAGACCAACTTACAGTTTTGTATTTAAGCATCGCACTCTTTGCAACGGTACTGACGATGGAACTCAATGACAAGCGCTGTCCAAATCTCGTGAGATAAAAACTTTTTTCGTTATTGATCATTGAGCTCGGATTTCCCAGCTGTGCACAACGCTTTTCAGACTATTTCTGGTATATATTCAGTATATAGACAATTAACCGGAAGTGACAGTGATTGTGACAGTGACAGTCGAAGTAACCGGATGTGACAGTTCTACCGAATTGAAGCGGCGGGTGTTGCACCAAGCAGGAGATGCTTACTTTTCCTGGGCACCTGGTCTCACTCCCATATCGGGAGTTCGCTTCTTTTCATGTGGTGGAGGTTTTTGTTTGTTTGCTTTGGTTCCTGTTTTATTCTGATTTTGTATGCATTCGGTTTCTGATTTTCTGAATTGTCGATTTTGTGCTGTATACATGGATATGGTCATGATCCATATTTGTCATATAGACAAGATCGTGTAAAACACAAAGAGCGATGTTGCAATTTAGCGAGCCTTCTACTTCACTTCTACTCGGCCATAACCAAACACTACTAGAAATATGGAACTACACATAAACGGAGGGCTTTGCACAAGTAAAAAGAAGTGAAAAGCCCTCCGTTTATGTGTAGTTCCAAATTTCTAGTAGTGTTTGGTTATGGACGTGTAGAAGTGAAACACTAACGATGAGGGGTACAATTATTTTAAGAAAGGTTAGTAATTATTCGGAAAGCATATGAACATGATTAAAGTGTTCACCAGAGACATAATACACGTGGAGTGAAGTGAGAAGCTTTCAATCTTTGTGTGGTTCCAAATATCATGTATATCTTTGGTCAATTGACATGTACAAGTTAAACACTAATGGCGAGGGTGCAAGAGATAGGTTTATGATTCGACAACGTGTTCTCCAGGGACAGAAGACACGTGGAAAGCAGAGGCGCATGGCAGGAGCTGTCACTCAACATAAGAATATCAAATTGTGTGGTAATTCAGGTCAACTGAAGTTCTCTAGAGTATTAAATAGTTTATCATGTGCAATTGCATTTCGCAAATTGGACGAGTAGTAGTACAAGCAACTTTGTGGACCAGGAGTCCCCGAGGGCACATTCAGCCAAGTTCGATCAATTTCGGTTGGTCTTTTCTTCAAACGCATTTCAAAATTTCTGTTTACAAAATTCTCTTAAATTTCTAAAGCCTGGGTCCTGTAGCATCGTATCCCAGACATCTTGCTACTTCTTTCGGTATATTTAGGACACAATTTATCACAGATTTTGGTCATATTACATTGTTTAGATTGAGGATCACTGACGAGGGTTAAATACCCGAAACATGCATGTCTGGTCCATGCTGTAAATTTATCTGCTCTAAAACGATGCTAATGAATTTGAAAACGTTAAACATTTGACCGGATATTCACATCTGTTTCCTTTTTTCTCTTCATTTTATCGTGGAATTAATAATTTCAAGAATCATTTAGAGGAGATAAGAAATTCATATTTATTTCTTTTAAAAAAAGGTATCTTTAGTTTAGAAATAAATAGCGCTGCTTGTCATTTCCGTTTGAAGCACCGCTAAATAGAGTTCATTGTCCAAAACTTATTCTGTCCACAGTTACATAAAACATGTTCAAGAAAGGAGGGGATCTCCAACAACACTCGGTTGAAGCACCCACGCCAAACAAAACACCAAGACACCCAATGCAAAAACACAGAGAAGACAAGTTATTAATGGTATATTTTATTTCATTATTCTTCCAGAAGCATGCTCCTTTGTAGCAAGGTCGAGACAATTTTAATCATACGTCTTTATTTCATTCAAAAATGAATGTAATATATATATTCATTGAGACTTATGGATGACATGAATAAACGAATATATTCTTCCTTGATCGACATGTTAATACATACAAGATGCAGTTAACCAGCATTTACGTTTGCGTCAAGAGTGTATAGCAAAAACGTGAGCAGTGTCATACTAAAGACTATCTCTCTGATGTCAAAGTACTGTTTTGATGAGGCAATTTAACACCTCAATTGTGCGTTCTTCGAGACCTCTGGGTAATTGGAAAAGTGGGAGGGTTTTGCGCACGTAATCCGGATAACTACATCGTCACCGTCTGCTACTTACGTGACAGATGGTCGTCCTTAGTCGGCACCGGTTGCCCATTGCTCTCGTTGGTTTTATGTGTGGTCGTTTGTGTTTTATGTTCCTATGGGGTGAGTTGGTGTTCCTTGTCCCTTTTGTGTCTCTTTCTGTGAGTGTCTGCTCGGTGTTTTTAGCATTGGGTATTTTGGTGTTCTGCTGTGGGTGCTTTTGGAGATCCCATCCTTTCTATGGCATACATATTAGGTACACTCTAAAATTCGCTCTTCTTGTATTCACTATTCGGATTTTTCTATTTCGGCATCGAGCCTCATTGATGAGACCTTATCTGCTGCGCACTTTTTACGATAAAACATACACTATTCATTCAACAAAAAGCAGAAATGAAATTTTATCAATATTATTTATTTCATTAATAATAATCACTATAAAATTCCAGGTAGAGATTATACGTTATTAATTTCAGTAAATTATCTTAATATTTTGGAAATTTATGGTCAAATAACAATTTAAACATCTAAAAGATACTTGAAATCCTGAAGTGTTTAAAGTATTGATGAGGATTTAATATCCGAAACACGTGTCTGGTGCATTATGAATTGGTTTGAAATTTTCTTCAAGAATATATAAAGTTGCAACACTTCCGTATCACTGAAATGTTCTAAATAGTCATAGACAGATTATTTTCCCCCTTTTGTGTCTCATTGTACCATATCTTTTGAATGTTGCTTGGTAGAAAAAAATTTGTAACAATATATTTTAAAGAAAGCAAAATCTTACATATTCAGAATGGTTTTAGAAACAATATATATATATATGAACAGAATACGACTTGCTGGCAGACAGCTTTATTTCTATGATTTTTTTATTATCTATCGATAAGCGAATGCATATGAATAAATAATCTAAGGTCTGACGGGTCACATAGACGCATAATGACATATAAGTAAAACATGTCAATAACGTGTAAATCTAGGTGCCATCCTATCGATAAAGAACATTTGAACATTTGGATATTATGACGGCTTCTTGGCGCTCGATACTTATTTAACATGTTTTTAATTATCCTGTAATTAAAAAACAATGGGTACTACGTTAACGGAACTGTGGATATTAGTCATTCTAGGGATTTTAACGTGCAAGGTACAAGGATGTAAATGGCACCAAAATTCGAAAAAATCCGAGGGGCAGGAGATGCTCCCAATGGCAAACCTAATAGATGATAGGAGACTAGAAGTTTATCCTGACATTCCTTTTTCAAGGTAACATGAGTATTGTGCAAGGATGTAAATGTCACCTAAATTGAAGTTCCAATGCTCTTTTGGTCATTTTAGATTTTATCTTATTACATGTATGTAAGTAAATCTTATTACATGTATGTAAGTAAATCTTATTACATGTATATAAGTAAATTGAGCACACAGGAAATTTTTAGCAGCGCAATCTTTACAAAGTACATAATTTTTTTTAAGGAACTAAAAAGCTGTTGTGTCCGAATATTAGTTTCGCTTTGTTCAAGAAGATAATGAGTTGGAATGTTGAACGTCTTTAAATTCAATAGCATCATTTAAAAACTGATAAATTTACAGCATGGACCAGACATGCACGTTTCGGGTACTAAACCCTCGTCAGTGATCCTTAGTCTAAACAATGTTATATGGCCAAAAAGTATGAAAATTATTATGTCCAAAAATGTACCAAAAGACGTAGCAGAATGGATGGGATATGAGGCTACAGGACCCACGTTTTAGAAATTTCAAGCAATTTTAAACAAAAAAATTTCAAATGCGTTGAAGAGACAGACGATCAACCGAAGTTGATCGTACTTGGCTACATGTGCCCTCGGGGACTCTTGGTCCACCAGCAGTGACACTCACCAAGTAGTTCAAATGTTAAACGTCTTTAAATTCAATAGCATCATTTAAAAACTGATAAATTTACAGCATGGACCAGACATGCACGTTTCGGGTACTAAACCCTCGTCAGTGATCCTTAGTCTAAACAATGTTATATGGCCAAAAGGTATGAAAATTATTATGTCCAAAAATGTACCAAAAGACGTAGCAGAATGGATGAGATATGATGCTACAGGACCCACGTTTTAGCAATTTCAAGCAATTTCAAGAAATTTCAATTTCAATACTTCAATTACCTTCATATGTTTAAATCAAAAATTATTATAATCTTTATGTCAAGTCTAGAGCTTGCTCTATATATTTATTATTTTCCTCTATTTCGGCCTCTAGCATCACTGATAAGACATAAAAAATGAAAGAGGAGGGCGCTACTAAAATGAATTATGTCGGCTCCGCTAGAAGCATCACTGATCAGAATTCAATATTCGAAACACGTGTCTGGCGCAGAAAAATTGGTTTGAAATTTTCTTCAAGAAGATATAGAGTTGGAACACTTCCGTATTTTAATCAATATGAAACCATTTATATTATTTTGCTATTTCCGAAAGTTGTCATTTCATCCAAAAATATTGTCCAAATTAAAGGAGGTTAACATCCTTGCATCCCTCCAATGCTATTTTGGACAAACATTTTAATTAGCACTGCTGCTGAAAAGATCCTACAGGAAATTTGGAACTGCTCACTCTTTGCAAAGTAAATGTTCAAACTTAATTTCAAAAAACAAAACTAGAGGGCGCTACTGAAATACATTTGGTTGTGTCTGAAAATAATCAATAACCACTGATAAGGATTAACTATCAGAAACATGGCGCATTAAAATTGGTTTGAAATTTTCTTCAAGAAGATAAAGAGTTAAACACTTACATTATTACCCGTTGAAATGATCCAATGATATTATTACGGTATAACACAAAATTTTCCTGGTGTAGTATTTAATTAATTAAGGTGGGTCAATAGTTTTCACAAGGAGTGAAGTTCCAACAACACCCATTTGCAGTGACAACTACAAATCACGGAAACAACTAAATGCAAAATTATCCTGGCGACAAACAAAGCAAAGGGCACCAAAGGGACAAAAAATATTAAACATCAAAACAAATTTACAGAAGAAAGAATCCCCGCCCATCATGGAGTACCTTTGTCACAGACAGTGTTAAACTTCATGGTCAAAAGGCACCTGATGATTCTGGTGCACTATCGAATGAGCACAGAAAATCTTTCTTTTCGCAATTCCTTTGTTCTACTTCTATACGATATCATTACTAACATTCCATACGTATTTCTGACTAATCGTTGAAATACAATTCATATAGGTTTGTTTCTGTTGTTATCATGTGGGTACCGCTACCGAGTCCTGTCAGAGATCACCACCTTTTTTCAAGAATTTGTACGCCTATTAATTGTGATTTTTGAATTCTGATATCGAGACCTGTGTTTGACTTTTATTCACTGACTTCTCATCACTTTGTTTTTACTTCATTGCAGAATTAAGGTAATCACTGATGTTCCACAACTAAAGACAAGATCAGCGAAGTCCAAGAGATCCCTCGTATTTCGATTTCCAAAGAGAAATTCCATGAACACTTTTAGGAATGTACGAAGTTTCAAAGATTTAAAGCCAATAAAACCACTAAAAAATGTATCCAGTACTCCATTGAAGAAAATAGAAACTACTCCTCACAGTGAAATTAAGAATGAATCGGTGATTAGAATAGAAAAACCTGGTGGAATAGATAAAGACACAACTACTTTTGTAAACAAGGATGAGAGGGGGGTAACTTTAATTGGAAGATCAATTTTACCTCAGCAGACGACAGCACAGAATAAGTTCATAGAAAAAGAATTAACAACAACCATAAAACCGGAATCAACTTCAGTCGAGCTTATCAGAGAAACCAAAACTCAGAAAAGCGATATCCTTAATCAAAAGATAGATGTGAAGGAAATCTTAAAATCTTCTATGAAACAATCAACTGCAATTCGACCGTCGCTTTCAAGTAAATTTCAATTCAAAGGAAACAATTTATCAACTGTAAAACATAAAACAACTTCAGTCGAACAGAAGAACCAAAGAAAGATACCCAAGAAGGTGGAAAAGAACATTGGTTATCATAAAAAGGATGTAAATCAAATAATTAAACTTTCTCAGAAACAAACAACTGCATTTAAACCTACTTCTGATCAATTTCATTTCACAAAGGACATTCACAAAGAATTATCAACAACAGTAACAGATAAAACAACTTCAGTCGAAAAGAAGAGTCAAACAAACTCAAAGGAGCTTGCGATGAACAATGGTTATCCGAAGAAAGATGTAAATCAAATTAATAAGCATTCTATGAAGAAACAAAACATTGCATTCGTACCTTCTTCTGGTCGATTACAATTCACAAAGAAAGGTTTACAAACAAGATTTGCACCTGGACCTCAAACTTCAGTGGAACCGAGAAGTCGAATAAAAACAACAAAGTTGGAAAAATACTTAAATACTCCTAAAATAAATGTCAAACAATTATCAGGAACTTCTAAAAAACATGAAACTGTGTTAAAACCGCTTTCCATGAGTAATCAGTTTACAGGAAAACAAATGTCAAATCTCGTTCTACCGAAATCTACTTTAGTCGAAGCAAGGAGTCATACAAAAAGCAAAAAGACTGAAAAAACTATTCATACTTCTAAAATGCATGTGAAGATATCTACTGCTGCACCTAACACTACTTCAGGCAAACCAAAGAGCCAAACAAGAACAAAAAAGCTTGAGAGATTAGTTGATAACCGTAAAATAAATTTGAGACAATCATTTAAATCCTCAAAGAAACAAAAACTTGCGTTTATACCACTTTCTAGACGATTCAAGTTCATAGAAAAAGAATTAACTACTACCATCGCACCTGACACTACAAGTGAAACAAAAACACGACAACATGAGCAATTTGCAGATCAGCCTGATCTAGATGTTGAAAAAATACTACAATCTTCCCAGAAGCAGACGACTGTGTTTCGACCATTTTCTAGACGCTTCCAGAATTTCCAAGCACGTAACGCTGCCTCGTTCACCTTTTCTAGGAAACCAAAGAAGATTCTGGTGAAACAGAAAGAAGTGCAGGATGAGGATATAAGTTTCAAATTACTTAAACTATTGTCAAATACAACAATCAAACTATCAACTACGATGTCCCCATATGCCTCCAAGAGTGAGCCACAGATCCAAGCAACCTCTATCTCTACAACACCTGTTTCTGTGGAATTAACCACCCATGACACAACTTTTTCCGTAGCATCAAAGGAACCCATTAATTACCCGACCTTAAATGTCATTTCAAAGCTTAATTATCTGCAACAACAACTCAACAAAATTAAGAATCAGAAGAAGCAAGAAATTCAGAAGTCAGCTACAAAAGAACAGCCGGTAAAACAACCTTCTGATGTGAAAGAACAAGCTAAAGATTATGTTGGAGAAAAGAACTTACTTCATAAAAGCAGTGACATCGAAACAATGCAAACCATCATGACATCTATAGGCAAAGCGATAAAGTTGGTGAACTCGAAGTCAAATTTAAGTAAAGACACCATGAAATTGTTGCAGAAAAAGGTCGCGAATCTGAAGTCAAGAATAGCTACGCGAAATGGATTAATACCTTCAATGAGCCTTTCAAATATCGTCGAGAGAACTCAGAAATCGGAACCTGGGGGTACAGCGAGCAAGGAACCAAAAGGGGACAGAGAAGGGAATATCAATGTTACTAAGAAGATTAGTAAGAAAACAGTCAGTAATGAAAATAAGGTGAAAGTTGCTGAAGTTTCGCTCAAGCAGGAATCACAAAACAAAGATCTAAATGACTCTAAATCAGTTACCGAAAGGAAAGTAAATACCTCATCGTCCATCTCTGATCTTAATACTTTCAACACTTCGAAAACAGATTTTGACTTAAAGGCTGAAAAGAGAAATAAGATTTCGCCGAATTTGAAGGTTCCATTCATTCAGGATAATTTGTTGGAATGGAGGCCAATGGGTGAAGTAAATCAGGATTTTTACTCCATAAAAAAGAAACCAAACAAAATGAACAAATCAGAATTTTATGAAACACCTGTGAAGATTAGTAAGATTCGAAAGAATAAAAAACAGAAAAGACGGAAACCTCCTAAGGTCAAAGGTGACCTAGGTATTCGCAATAAAGGCCTCAAGTCTAACAATAGAAGAAAACCGCCAATGCCTAAACCTCCTAACCGCACACAAAAGGATTTGCTTCTTACAAAAGACAAAAATATTCCAGATCCTCCCCAAGATTTAACATTTAATGCACAAGGACAGAGTTTGAATAAATTCACAAGAAATGTTCCTGCTCAAAGTTTCAATAGCAAAAGTGACTTTGTAGCTTCTCAGGTTGATCCCATGAACAAAAGACCGACATATTCGGACTGGATAAATTTAAAAACCGGATTCCGAACGAAAGATCCGGCAGAAATTCGTTTCGAGTTTTCACCAGTTCCTTCGGAGTCTGTTGTAAAATCAAAAGGGAATTCTCCTTTCGATAGTAGTATACCATTACCTCCTTCCGACAATGCGTTCCCGATTACAACTCCTATCCCGAACAATGTGAATAGTATATATAGAAAACGGATTCCGGATCCACCAATGGATCCTTATCAGGCAATGAAAGAAAATATGAACAACCCATATAATCCTCCACAAAACCGAAATCAAAGAGTACAGATGAAACCGGAAAAGCACTTCAATGAGCAATTATTCCAAAACAATAATGGCAGGAATCAAAGAGTACAGATGAAACCGGAAAAAGGGTTCAATGAGCAATTATTCCAAAATAGCAATGCTAAAAGACCGTGGTCGAAACCAGATCGAGTTTTCCCAAATAAGGTTGAAAAACCTTTCGAAGCACCAAATTCACGACTTATGGATAATAAAAGGCGGGACTGGAACAGTAGATACAATGACCGGGCTCCCTACTCTAGAATTGGTCCAACTACGAGTTTGAACGGATGGGGTATTAATGAAAATAGAAGAAATAAGAATGCCGAGAAAGCTCAATGGAATCGCAAAAATCCTGCTCGAGATCCGTATGACCCGACGATGCAAAGCAAGATCCAATTCTATGAAAACAGCCGGGGAGGAAATAGTATGAGAAACCACGAGGGTAGACACAAACCTTACGATCGTCCTAACATGGCCATAAATAAAAGAGAAATGTTCAATGAGAGACAAATGATGCAGAGAGGTGAAATCGGACCTATGGCCCAAAGAGGAAATACACTGTATAATAGAGAACCTTTCTGGGGAACACCGATACCGTTTCAAAGACAAAAAAGTCAGAACTGGTGGGCAACAACTCCATCTGTTTTTATGAATAGACAAATGTACATGAACCCGTTCGTCAATAATTTCGGGTTGAACTTTGGTATGAGGTCTAATTATAATCCGGCGTATCCTCAGGGCCCTCAGCCATGGCAACAGCAAAGAGTGGAGAGCACTACCAGCAAGTATGAGGTGGCTAGGGATTTCTTGGATACATTCTGGCAAAAACAACAAGGGGAAGCCAATTTTGACGTAGGTTTGAATTAGCTCTACTTGTAGTACTGTAGTAACGCTATTCGGTTTTACATTCTTTGCATTTTGAAATAATCGCCAATAATTGGTATTTTACTGGGGAAAAAAGGTGTGACAGTCCCTTTTGCAACTGCAAAAACATCACCCTGTTCATCATGGCTCAATGCTTACATGCTAAAACTTGGAAGCTAATAGTTTAAAGGAGGGATCAAGGGCATATAGCATTTGGGTGGTCCATGTGTGTGTCCTTTCGAATCACTGGCATTTTTTTAAAAAACGAGGAAGGTGATAGGGCCTAATACTTATTTTTACATGTGTGTATTTTTGGGGTAAAAAGACCTTTCTGTTGGTACTATTTATTTTACTTCTTTACTTTGAGTTTCAACTTGGCCTTGGAGCTTTACTTGGCTTTCATATTTCATATGCATGGTTGTGTCGTACATTCGGTGAAAATTATCTTTTATCTCTGTTCTGCAGCAGAAGGCAGTGTTAACTTTCAGAAAAATTTACATTTCATTTCATCGCAATTGTCAATAACAAACAAGAAAATGTTTGCTTCAAAGTAACTTCTTTTTTATTTTATTCAATTAATTTATTTTTCATTTCTATTTACTCTCTTAAATTATTTACTTGTTGTTTTTTTTTTCATCAATTGATATTGAAAAATAAAATAGAAAAATACTTGCCCTTTTGCAAAGCACTCAATATAATGATAAATATATCCGCTGAGCCATGACGTCTTAGAGGTTCGGACCAGCAACCCGGATGGTCACTGACCCAATATCTCTTGAAATAGGCCATGTCGTTAACATATCAATCTTCCAATATCAATTTATTCTTTTTTCAAACTTCCCTTCAATTGGCAGAACCAATTTGTCTTCATTACTAATTTGTCTTTATTACTAATTTGTCTTTATTACTTTTCGTCACAGAAATCATTAGGTAAAGGCAATTTCCGTCAGAGGTTTGTGCCCATCAAGCCCTCTCCACTGGATAACAGCCCTCCTAAAATGAAGAGGATCTGGAAGGCGAAAAAAGCAGGAGGGGAAATAATTCACGAGTACGCCAAGATTTTTCCCTACATGGAGCTAATCTACATTTTCTCCTCGTATAAATCAGCAATCTTAATAGACTACCATCATGTGCGTATTACATACATAGTTTTTCAATTTTAAACATAAATCTTGATCTTATATCATCTCTCCTATTCTTCCTACAACACCCTCTTACTATTTTTTTTCTCCGTCATTATTTCTTTCTCGAAAGATATATATATAGAAAATTCATCCATTTTATCAAATTTTACAATGTAGATAATATTTTTCTAGACAATTTTTATTCTTTTTTAGAATAAGATGGCATTAAAGTTCAAACTTCCATCTTCTGTCGCTACTTATGGTGAAGTTTGCTTCATAAAATCAGCCCCTTACACTTTTACAAAGGCCGAGTCCGAAATTCGACAGAGAGAAACAGCAAAGGTTTGTATTCGTTGTGTTTTTAATAATTTTGAAAATAGTTAGACTAGAATGAAAACAGGCAAAAATGTTACTTTTTGAATTAATTCTGTTTCTGGGGCACTGACAAAGAAATGACAAATATGGATAATGACCATATCCCTGTATACAGCACAAAATCGATAATTCAAAAATCAGAAACCGAAGGCATACAAAATCAGGACAAAGAGGAACCAAGGCAAACAAACAAAAACCTCCACCATATGAAAAGAAGCGAACTCCCGATATGGGAGTGAGACCAGGTGCCCAGGTGCATAAGGTAGTTGATACAAAGTTTAAACATATTTTAAAATCAGCCAATCACACATATATATTTATAGAACAAAATTCGATTAGAGGTGAAAGGGGAGCTTTCCTCCTTATTTTGTTTCATTTTAATTTGTCCGCATTTCAAGGCTGGAGGTATCACATGAAATAAATTTGGCCTGTGGTTCCATTAAATTTGCTTTTGTTAAGATTAAGTCGAGTAAATGATATGAAACTCGAGAGCTACAAAAAAGACACAATTTAGAGTGGTTTTTTTTTCCTTTTTGCAGACAGTAGACGTTGTAGAGGGTGGAATACTATACGCAGAATTAAGCGGACGAATCAAACGAGGTCAAGTGCGCAAAATGGCCGGTCCTGAAATATACGATTTCTGTAATACTGCGATTTCAAGAGGACATATATTCAAATTGGTCTCGGGTGAGATTTTGTATATTAGCCTTTTCATCCGGTTAAATGCACTCTATCCTACACTGGTCAATATAAATACTGATTTATTAATAAGAAGTAACTTTGTTTGTTTGAATGCATTGCAAAATTAAAACCTAATATTGGATCGGTTGTAAATCCTTAGGAATTATATGACATATGGAAATAAAAACTTCAAAAATTAAGACAATTTGAATAAGAATGGTATTATTCCAAAATCAGAATTCCATGACATTGTATTATCAGAGTTCTTTCTGAAATCTTCGATAAAAAAACTTATATCAAACAACTTCGTGTTTTCCAAGAAATATATGAAACAATCCATAAATAGTATCTAAAAGTGAAAATTACCTTTGACCTTTGGGTTATTGTTTCATATGTGATTTTTTTTTACGTATTTCATTTTACAGAGCCAATGTCCGATGTAGGAAGCACCAATTTCCATGCCTCTGGACTACCAAGTGGACAAACAAAAGGTCCAGTATCTACAATGACCATCACAGTGGACAACGCCATCGATTTGAATGCAAGGATGTAACTGGCAATAGGAAACACAGTGTTTCCGTACCAAATAAAGACGAGAATAATAGATTGACTGCTTCTGTAAATTAAAAATGATGTTTGGTATACCTTTTGTATTCATGAAATCATTGAAGTTTCGATCATTTGCTGATGGCGAATTTAGAGTGTTGTTGTTGTTGTTGTTGTTGTTGTTGTTGTTGTTGTTGTTGTTGTTGTTGTTGTTGTTGTTGTTGTTGTTGTTGTTGTTGTTGTTGTTGTTGTTGTTGTTGTTGTCAAAGAAGTTCTTAAGGAATTCATGAAGGCAAATACATAATTACATGTACAAAAACAGCCTCTCGTGTGCATCTCAGTATCCTAGGTTAGTAGGTCAATCTTTATGTTCATACACAACAACAAAAAACATACACAACAAGATACAACTTTCTTACCAACTTACACACACATCGAATAACAAAGAAGTGCTTGCAATAGATAAGTTTATGTAAACTTCACTTATTTTCATAGTACAATTATTTAATTTTACCGGGTTAAATCACCCAGAGTACAGAGCTTAACCATCGTATATACACCGATGTAAAGGTAATATTCGTTTATTAATTAATTTTCATTAATTTTTTAAATTTTTTTTAAACTATTCAAAAAATAATTCTTTTATTAATTAATTTTATGTACATGAAGATTTTTTAAAAAAAAACATATCAAGTTTTTTTAAATCATTATTTTTAGGCTAGGAGTGGAATCTCTGATCATTTTTCTAGCACATAGATACATGTAGCCGTTTGCATACCATATATCTATCGAGAGTCACGTTAACTCTAGTAGATATAACGCTGAACGTTTTACCGAAATATTATGTTCGGCCATTCAGAGAACGGAATATATTTTTTTAATCTAAATAACGTTTTGACATACTTCATTGTACTTTTACCGATGGTTAAGCTCAAAGGCCGATGTTAATGTTGTTTAACCATCGCATTTACAGAATTGTTTTATTACATGCAGATTTAAAACCATTTAAAAATATTGGTAGACTACGGAAAACCTCTCTGTTTTATTTTAGGTATACGCCTTCTACTGTTTGGAGGTTGCTCGTACCTCAATGACGTAATCTCGGTAGATATGTAATATTACGTCTTTACGTTTTACCAAAGTGCAGAATTAACCATTTTGAGAGATGAAAATTCCTCATTTATGATACGAGCATGCATATGTTTGTTTTATGTAATGTGCTGATTGTCAATAAAGAATCGAGCAGAAGACATTGGGTCATGTCATAATTATGTATTGGTGTTATTATCATTATTATTTATTTGTGTGGGGGGAGTTTGAGGGGAGGATGAGGAAGGTTTGGCCATTTTATTTACGAAATATAAATTAAATTTAAACTTTATTCATTTTACAACGTTTAACAAACAAGTTTTGGAAGGTTTGGCCATTTTATTTATGAAATATAAATTAAATTTAAACTTTATTTATTTTACAACGTTTAACAAACAAGTTACATAACTTATATTAGTGTCTCACGTTGGCTCGGATGTTAGCGTGAGGGGGTCCAAGGAGCAGGAGGAAACCGGAGTACCCGGAGAAAACCTCCTACCGAGGCCTGGGTGGGGGACCACCTACCCTCCCACATAAGACCCTTCGCCGAATCTGGGATTCGAACCCGGGACATTAGAGGTGAGAAGCGAGCGCGCTACCACTGCGCTAACCCGGCCATGAAATATACATTATGAAATATACATTGTACGTTTCCTGTACAATTCAAATCCGACTTTTTTAAACGATGCTGCCTATTAGACCCTTGATTATAAGATTATAATTTTTAGGAGGGTTCTTTACTACAAAAAAAGACACCAATGGGATTTTTTAAATTCACCTCACAGAGATTTATCACGCTCTCCGGTTACTAAATAACCCATAGTACACGAAGCAACCGGGAAGCGCGATAAATCCCTGTGTTTTCAAAATCATAGACTCAGTGAATTAACTTCCTGATGTACAGCCCCCCCCCCCCCCCCCCCCCCCCCCCAACCACAACCACCATTGGAAAAATGTCTAGATCCATCAATGTATGATATGAACTCATTTTTGATTTTCAATTTCTATGAAAGTCAGTTAACGAAGTTTAATGGTTAAGCACCAAAACTGAAATTATAAATCGACGTTTATGAATTCACATTATAAATCGACGTTTATGAATTCACATTACAGGTATCTAATTTAAATCGAACTCTGTCTATGCCGAAACGTTGGCAAAATGATCATAATTCACTCTATTCAATGTAGGGTAATTTCAGAATTTTGTGAGTCAACATTTTATCGGCCGAATCAGTTTTAAGTTCTTGCATGATTGGTCCTGCAAGGAGAGCTGACATTCTCGACATTTTGCTCCTTGAAACCTTAATCATTTAATTTCCATTGTCATTTTCAAGAAACGAGGATTCTGATTGGCTGAGAAATTTTGTTGATACATCGATCAACACAATTTTTCACGGAAGTCTATTTATAGCACTATTTTTAGAACTGGGGGTTCCCTCAAACACGAATGAACTCGTTGCTGAAAATACAATTTGTAGATGTTTGCTTATCATTTCAAAGGTACCATTTCTTTTCTACTTACTCAAAAATTAACAGTTCATGTAGAATTTGCTCAAACTAGTCCTTATTCCAAAGATATAGAGAGACGATCGTTCGCTGTTTGAATCATGGCGGCTGCCATAACTTGTTTTGGCAGACGTATCACTGCGAAACCTTCCGACTTACGAAATATAGTGCGGTGATTTATTGTTTTTAGATCCAAGAAAACAGTCTGATTTCCATCATTAAATGATAAGAAATGAATCTTATATTTTTTGTTAATGCAGGTATCACCCGAAAAATTGGACAGAAAACTTTTGCATCAACGCGCTACGCGCATTGATGCAGTTTTCTGTCCAATTTTTCGGGTGATACCTGCAATAACAGAAAAAATATAAGAGTCATTTCTTAAAGAAAACGTCTGGTTTTCATGGAACTGCTGCCACGGGTGTTGCATGCAAACAGGAGATGCTGACTCTCCCCGGGCACCAGGTCTTACTTGGGAATATTGTAATAGTTTATTCCAGGGTTCGAAACTGTTCCAATGGAAATTCTAATGATTTTGCCTTACCATCTCGACTTTGAGACTGAATAATGGGGACTTCTTCGATGGTCATTTCTTTTGATTATTATTTTGCGTAAAAAGAAAATATTGATAAATGATAGTATGTCAGATAAACACTATAATCCACTTGATTTAGTTGATCGACTCGGTCTTACATTGAGGAACTATGTCATTTTATTTTTCCTGTACCACTCTGCTGTGCATAGTGACTCAAGATCGTGTTTGTGGTCAGCAATAAAAAAGCTGAATAAAGCCCCTTTTTGTTTATTTAACAATAAGGTCATAAATAATATAGATGTGTTTAACCTAGATCCTATCAATGAACAATACAAAAATAAACCATGGTCAGTTTGAATGAATGAAATCATTATTCAGAGAAACTGCCAAAGTAATCTAGAATTTCGGGCAATTCTGAATTTCATTGCGGCGGCATAGCAAAGGGCAAAATTGTATGGAATCCATGCATTTAATGTTAAATGCTGCCTCATTGAGGCCTCCGAGACAGTGAAGCTTCACAAAAATCTATTCAGAAGTTATCAGTGCCCAATATCACAAAAATTCTTACGAAAAAAATTCAGGAATTTTCATAACTTTGGTCATGAAATTTAAGGTTCAAAAGATGTCATATGAAGATGCTTTACGTTTTCTAATATCATTTATACGCTCGTAATATAAATTCAGAAACAAAAATTCCCAAAAAAAATTTCGTAAGTATTTTTGTGAAACAGGCTGCTTATACTTTAATATCGAAACAAACTTTCAATTTAGTAATTTTGTTAGGATTTTTTAAATTGGATATTTTGGCATACAAAATATGCATGGTAGTTACGTCACCGTCCAAGGAAGTGTAATTTGTTCCTTTTCGAAGACAGATATTAGTACAGTCATGAACTACAATTCTACGTTTCCTCTCCCCCCCCCCCCCCCCCCCCCCCCCCCCCCCCCCCAGAAAATAGCCAAACTTTGACCGAAGTCAAACTTTCCTTTGCGGGAAATTCAATAAAATTGTAATGGAGGCGCATACCTCCTACAAATTTCAGTCGACCAAATACAGACTTGCTTAACCCTTTAATCATTCCAGATGAATCTATGTTTGTCAAATTTATATCTGACTCTATCATGAGTGTGAACAGTAAGGCCACACCAAGTTTTTCTTTGTTAAACGTCAGCGGATTGCTTGGTTTACAAGATAATGTTTGCATAAAAACAAACAATCTATTACTATATTTTTCTATCACTGTCGGCTTTCCTAAGACAGAAGGTACATGTAGTCTTAACAAATTAAAGTGGATATTTTGTCTTACAAACCTGAAAATTAATTAAAAAAACATAAAGGGGTCATTCTTTGCAACTTTCTCGACCATGAGATCTTACTCCCTTGGATTATTACCGGCAGTCATGACTGCTGGTATACTGTAATCAATCGTGAAATACTTGCACGGATAAAATAACTCTTGGCAATATGATTGGTGGACAACTACAAAAAATGCAAATATTTGTCAAGGTTATTCAGAATCCGTGCATAAGATACTTTCACCAGGTCGGCTGAAGAGTCTAGATGACTTGACAAATGAAAGTCATATCGTATCAGTGCATTTTCTTCCGAAAGATGCATCGAAAAGTCTTTGCATCGATACGTCCTACAACAATCACCCTCGGAAATGTCCGTGGCTTGAATCGGAAATGAAAACGGAAAAGCCCGGAAATGTGCGATTGGTCTAACAAGAATAAAAATCGTTTATTCCGTTTTTTTTTTTTTTTTGTTTTTTTTTCTCACTAGAATTTTACAACATTTAATGTCAGCTAATTGCCGGCAAGCTTTTTGTAAAAGCTAATACTTATTCTTCTGTTTTCTTTAGATATTTACACGGCTCTTTGTTGTTTGGGATTTTTTTTTCTTACGGATAGGTAGATAAGTTTTCCATTGCTTGACCAGCAGGCCTGTTTCACAAAAATATTTGCAACTTTTTTTTTTTTTTTTTTTTTTTTAGGAATTTTTGTAACTTTTGATCTCGTAGCTCTTCTTATATACATGTACTAAATATTGTTTTGTTTCTGAATTTATATTGCGAGTGTAGAAATTATATAAGAAAACATAAAACAATCTTCATATGAAATATTTTGAACCTTAAATTTCATGACCAAAGGTACGAAAATTCCTGAAGTTTTTCGTAAGACTTTTTGTGAAATTAGTCACTGATGCTTTGCAAAGGAAAAAAACAGGTATGACCTAACCCTGACAAAGAGAATTTTGTTGATTTCCTTTTCATAGGTAATTCAAGCGTGATAAATCTTGAACTGGACGACAGTATGTAAATGGGATTCGGGAAGTTTTCCATCCTTTTATGGGACTCTTCCTAATTTCTTGTTGAAAATTAGATCTCAAGATACATAAAAATTAATGATCTTCGTCCTTTCAAAAAGTAATGAAGTACCCTTTACTTCTCTCTCTCTCTCTCTCTCTCTCTCTCTCTCTCTCTCTCTCTCTCTCTCTCTCTCTCTCTCTCTCTCTCTCTCTCATATTCATGGTATTGACAATGCAATCGGTATTGGTATAAAGTCATTTTATTGTCTAAAAATATTGGAGTGAAGATTCTACCAGCATTGGCTGAACATAAATATTGAGAATGTGTTGTGATTTTTTTTTTGGGGGGGGGGTTTCTTTTGAGGGGGGGGGGGGGGTGGGGGGGGTTTGGTTTTTTTTTTTGGGGGGGGGTTATTAAATTTGAAAATCAAAAAAGGAATGACCTACATTAAACATTAAAAATAATTACAAAAATATACTTCCTCGACTCGTCAATAATCATTGGGCCTTAATTCTCGGTTCTCTCCGTAGTTTTTCCGGGCGTGCAACGGAAATGTTCGAGAATGTGCGATTGATTCCACATTAAACACATTCCTCTCGCTTTCCCTAATACAAATCTGTCGAAGAAATAGTAGAAAACGTGATTGACAAGCATATGGTATATAAAACATGATGATTTATCATGACCGTTTTAGCCCGAGGTACCATAAAAAGACAATAAACAGATACATGTTGCTATAGAACAAAAGCAATTAACATAGATGGGGTCACAGTTAATCGCCTGGATATGTTAAGTCATTGAAACATTCATCGAAAACCGTTTTGCCCTCAGATGGTCTTTTTTGCGAAGTTATTATTTATTAATTAAATGGGGAGAAGTGTATGAAAATGAGGAGATTCTGTTTTTCGTGTTTCGTTTTTGTTTTTGTAGTCCTTTTTTCATCTGTGATATTTTGTGCATATGGACAGTCTCTTGATGTGAACAGTATCACACGTGGTTTATCAACGGAGGAGAAGAGGCAAATGTTAGCCAGTTTGAGAATGACATTGAGTAGAATTCGAGCAGCGCGGAAAAATTTAAATACACAACCTTCGCAAAATTCTAATGGAGTAAGTGATGCCCGGGCGAACTTGATAAATCCGGCGAGAGTACAAACAACAGCTAGAACTGTAAATTCAGGCACTAGAACTGTAAATTCAGGCACTAGAACTGTAAATTCTGGCACTAGAATTGTAAATTCAGGCACTAGAACTGTAAATTCTGGCACTAGAATTGTAAATTCAGGCACTAGAACTGTAAATTCTGGCACTAGAATTGTAAATTCAGGCACTAGAACTGTAAATTCTGGCACTAGAACTGTAAATTCTGGCGCTAAACAAGCAGCAGCAAATCCTTTGGAAAGACCTATACAAAGAGCGGCTTCAAGTGTAATTCAGCGACAGCAGAGCACTGGTTTTCCTAGCCAGAGAGCGGCACCACAAAATGGTATCCAGTCTCAACAAAACGTCATCCAGGCTCAGCAAAATATTCAAAGGGGACAGCAAATTTCACCCAGGGGTCCTGCACAAAGGCCCGTGATCCAACAGCGTCAACCTATTTCCGATAACCGTCGTGTAAATACCATGAATTTGAAACAAAGTGCTCAAAGAAATGTTTTGTCCAGAAATTCAATGAGTGCGAGTCAGCAGACGATACAAAATCCACAAATGAACAGAAATATGATACCGCCAAACAACAACCTACCTCCGGTTCCCGGAAGAAACATGAACAATAGATTTTCACAAATGAGAAACGGTCGTGTCGGAAACCCTCAAATATCACAATCTGTTGCTCTTAGAGGAGGAAATAGGATGAATGTTCAAGGTCAAGGTCAGTTTAATTCAGCTAGAGGAAATAACTTTCCAATGAACAGGGGAGGTCAAGGTCAAATTCAACCAAGAAATACTCTACCTTCAAATGGAAACATGCAAGTTCAAAATATGTCTAGGAACAAAAACATTCCAAATAAACCAAATAATGGAAGGCCTACACTTCAAGGTCAAGGTCATCAACAGAGTGGTTTGGGTCAAGGACACCAACAGGGCAGTTTGAGTCAAGGACATCAGACGAGCAATACTGCTCACAACTCACAAAGAGTTCATACAAAAGTGACAAAACCTGCTTTCAGGCAACCCCCGACTGGTGCGCCAAAGAAAGGAGATCCCAATGGTAAATCTATTGGAATATCAGTACAAGTTAAGCGAAAAACTGAGGTTAAGAAAATACCGCACAACGGAGCTACCCCAACCCACCCAAGCCCCACCCAAGGAGGGAGACCCTCCTCAGTGCCTTCCCACATGACCCCTACCCATCCTTCACCTGGTTCTTCTCCACACTCAACAGTCCGTGGTAGTTCCCCACATCATTCCACTGCCGGAAATGGGCCGTTACCGACATCCCCTTCAAGAATGACTACAGGAGGGAGGAACGGAGGATTCAAACGAACGGTAAGTATATATACATGTACATGCTGGGTCTAAAACAAAGGGTTCAAATACACCCATCCCCTGTTACGCTAGCCGCAGAAACGGCCAACTACACTTGGTTATTTTGTTGGTTGGGGTACGCGTGTTGGCAATATTCATCCGGAACCGAAATTAAATTCAGGATATGGCCGGCACGAATCGGCTAGTTTTCCAGGGAATTACTCTAAAAATCAAAATTAAACGATCGGCAATAATATTTTAAATTGCTAAGCTTTACTATCAATGATACGGCCGGAATTCCACTTGCCTCCGCTTACTATAATAGCTTCGTCTCTTCGACTTCAAGCGCCATGTTGTACTTTATGTCAAACACGTGACACCCCGATACCATAATATGTATGAAGGTTGTTATGGAAACAACCTCGAGGTGTCACGTGTTTGACCTGAAGCATGATTTATCAAATGTACTGTAATATGGCCAACACACCTCAACCAACCAAATAACTAATTAAGTGTCGTAAGCCGTTTCTGCGGCTTCTTTTCTCCTAACAATTTCCTACGTTAAGCCTTTCATTTAAAAAGGTTTATTCTTATACGATGTATGTGCAATGAAGGTTCATGTACACAGAATTTGAATCAAGGTCATAAGTATCTCAAAATGCAATATAATCGCAATACTTCCATATGTAATCAACTGCACATGCTCGGGTCGTTCCGTCGAACGGTTATTCCTACGGAAAGGTCCGAGAATGTGCGATTGATATTTGATGGATAATTATGGAATTCGATTTCATCAACTTTTTCTTTTTAGATTAGTGGTGTAATATCTTGTATAATTCATCGTTTCAGCCACCAATACCAAGGCCCACTCCGCCAGTGGTTCTTTTACCTAGATTCATACAGTGGCAAACCCTTTATCCCAGTGGTGAAATGGGCATGGAGACTGCGGAAGCACTTCCGTCCCAGAGATTAATCCTCATCACTTCCGATCAGGTGCCTATGTACGACGAGTATCAATCATCAACTACTCTGATGGACTTCAGTAGGGTGAGGACTTACTGCAGTTCTTCTTTTTTTAACTTTTTTCTTTTAACTT